>CM053756.1:14944860-14968622 GCA_028658305.1 Pachyuromys duprasi | reverse complement strand
ATATTAAGACTCGCGATCAAGACTTTGGCAGAGGGGGGGAAGTAATGATAGATCTGGGGGAGGTTGGTGAGACTTGGGGAGAACAAGAGCTCCACAGAGACCAAACTGAGCAGGGCACAGGGGTCTTGTATGAGATGGTTTCTACAATCAAGGTCCATGTGTGGATGTGGCCTGGAATCCCCGCTCAGATGGGGTCCATGATAGCTCGGTGTCGGACTGAAGACCCTAGTGAGGGAAACAGGGACTGTTTCAGTCATGATCTTGATTGCTGACTCTTTGACCCTCCCCCATACAAGCCAGGGAGTGACAGACTGGCTAGATCCCAGGGGAGGACATTGCAGCCAGCCCTGAGGAGACAGGATGAGCTGGGGTTGGATGGAAGGGGAGGAGGTCCTCCCCTGTTGGTGGACTTGAAGGGGGCGGGGAGGAGAGAGATGAGGGCGGTAGTGGGAGGGTGGGAGGGAATAAGGGAGGGGGCTACGCCTGGGATGCAAAGTACCTAACCTGTGATTGATATAAAAATAAATAAATTATAAAAAAAGAAAATATAAATTACATTTAAAAAAATCTGCTGAAGCAATGCTTGTGCTTGTCTCCTATTTACATCTGAGATTTTGAAACAAAGCTCACTGGAAATCAGGCAACACATGTACTAGCCATAAGATTAATACAATATGATAAGAGCCTACCATCGAGGGCCTTTGAAAGACTCTACCTAGCAGTGTGTCAAAGCAGATGCTTAGACTCATAACCAAAACTTGGGCAGAATGCAGAGAATCATATGAAAGAAGGGGGAGTTAGTAAGACCTGGAGAGGACAAGAACTCCACAAGGACCAAATATATCCTGGCACAGGGGTCTTTTCTGAGACTGATTCTCCAACCAAGGACCATACATGGATATAACCTAGCACCCCTGCTCAGATGTAGCCCATGGCAGCTCAGTATCCAAGTGGGTTTACCTAGTTAGGGGATGAGGGACTGTCTCTGTTATGAACTCAGTGGCTATCTCATTGATGTCCCCCCGAGCCTGAGGGAGGAACAGCTTTGCTAGGCCACACAGAAGGACATTGCAGCCAGTTCTGATGAGACCTCATAAACTAGGGTCAGATGGAAGGGGAGGAGGGCCTCCCTTATCAGTGGCCTTAGAGAGGGGCAGGGAGGAGATGAGGGAGGGAGGGTGGGATTGGGAGTGAATGAAGGAGGGGGGCTACAGCTGGGATACAAAGTAAATAAACTGTAATTAATATAAAAAATAAATATTTAACTAAAAATATAAATGCAATATATGAGTTAAGTTCATGTTAATTAGCATATTTGTAAGATTTTTTTCTGATTCCTCAATTTTCATATATATATATGGAAGAAAATCATGTTCATTTGAAAGCTTTATGAGGTGCAAAGGGGTGAGTTAGAAATGAACAATTATCTAAATTTTTGTCAGGGGAATGCTCTCTAATTTTATGCTAAATATTCACAGTCATCATAAAATTAACTGACTCTTTTATGAAATATATGCTTCAGCAATAAGAAATATCTGTTCATATATCTTCCTTATATTAGTGGGCTAAAATAAAACTTTGTTCATTATCAGGTACACTTTTGGTATGTTTCTATCAGAGCATGTATAATGGGGATTCATTATATTATCCTATGTAATGTACGTTGGTCATATTCATCCCCTATTGCCCTATGTTGTCCTTGTCCCATTCTCACTAATCTCCTTCCTCTTCTCAATGATTCTCTTTCTACCTGCATCTTGTTTTTGTTTTCATGATGTAGTGTGCATGATTGGGGTTAATTACAGAAGCATGGCTACCTTACCAGCAGCTACACCACTGAAGAAAATGTGTCTCCCTCTCCCAGCAGCCATCAAACTGCCTATTGATTCAAAAAAGATGGAGACCTGTCAGCCCCTTCCATTCCGGGAATGCTTGCATCAAGCTATATATCAGCTTTACTGCCCAAGATAACAGCTTTCACCTTTGGTCCGTTATAAATTTAAAACTAAGACTTCCTCTGCCGATGCCTTCCTGCTAGCCCTCTGCTGCTTCAGAGAAGTACCTCAGGCCCACAGGTCAATGAAAAGTTTTAAAATGAGGAACTTGTTTTGATTGTTGATAAATGTGGCATGAAAAGATCCTCAATTAATCCCTACATAGTCTTCTTTTCTAGCACATTAAGTTTTCTTACCAAACTGCTAGTTTCATTATCTGTGGTTGGATTTGAAATAGGAATAACTGATCAATTAAATATTGCAAATATTCTGCCTTCCAAATCAAGGAAGGCACAGACTTTCAAGCAATATGACTTTATGAGTGTTCATTCAGTAAAGGAATAAAGGAAAAGAGTATATGTAGTTTCTATTAGGGGTCGATTCTTTTCTTAAACCTGTATTTTTTAAGTGAAAGTTTATTAAAAAATAAAATAGAAAACTGTCTTTGACCTTAAAATGATTTTTAAAATGCTATAAATTATCTCTTTTGTTTGGTCATTTTTTGAAAAATCCAAAGCTTCACGTATAATATTAACTCAATAGTCTGAATAACTCTTAAATAGAAGGTCTGGTGGTTTCTCTCATTTCAGTGCCTTCACTTTATTTTTTAAAATGTAGTTCCCTGTGATTTATTTTTTCACTAATTCAGCAAAACTAATTAAAAGGCAATACTGGAAAAAACCTCACAAAGCACATTTTATGGGCAAATCAGCAGTGAGAGTGAGTTGTAATATTCAAAGTGAGGTTACTATAACGTTCATTCTTGCAAACTCATTATAATCATACTGAAAAGTAATTGTGCTTTCACATCAGGATTTATAGAGGTTAGAAAATATTAACCTTATTTAGGAATTTTTATCGGTCCTCCATGAAGAATAATTAGGAGTTTATTTCTCTTTCTTTTGATATATTTTCTGGATTATTCAATATCTAAACATTTATACCGTAATAAAAAGAGGCTATGACATTTCAAATTCGTGTAACAGAGTCTACAATGAATTGAAAATAAAGGATAAAATAGTCATCTGAATTAGTGGTTGAAAGATGGATGAGTTTGGAGTCACCTACCAAGTACTGAACAAATACTGTTCCAGGCTATTTATTCTAAGTTAGGTGTCATGGTAGTGAAGGTCAATGCCCAAATACTCACAGGAGAAAAGTCTAATACTATACATCACTAAGTCCCTACTGTCATAGAAATGAGAACAGGGTAAGTGAATCATTAGTGACAGAGAAGGCCCGGGGCTTCCATTGTCCAGGTTGGCTTCCTTAAGCCTAGTTTTACATCTTTGGTGATTCTGCCTACATCACTGAGCTGTGGTAGCAGAGGAAAACACATAGGAAACGTAAAATGCTTAGGCAGGACTTGGCACTTATATGCACTCAGAAACATTAAAGATTTATAGGTTTAGGTTTGGCAGAAGTCCTCAAAAATATTCTTTTCCATATAAATTTGGAAGGAAGGTAGCCTACGGCTGGTATGGTATTTCACTGTGTCAGGAGCATTGGCCCTTTCTCTTTTATTGTTCTATCCTGCATGACCTCTGATTCAAACCCCAGAAGGATGGATCCAGTCCCAAACAGCCCAACATCCTTTCTTCAGTAAGCGTGGAAAAATAAATGGGAAGATGATTTTTCTCCCTTAACTTGAGACTATTTTCTGAAAGTGTCAAATATCGTTGCTACCTGTATCATTGACTAGCTAGATTTAGATTATAAGGAAGCTGAATAATATTATTATTTTTAATTAGGAAGCTACATTACAATCTGGAAATAAAAAATCTTGTATTATATTTTATTAAGAGAAAAAGGAAGGATATTGGTGAGTGGCTCAGCTTCTGTTATGTGAGACTAATATAGATCAAGTTTACTTTACGTAAGAATGGCAAGCATGGAATGTCCGTCTCTCTAGACTAGAGTAGACTTGGTACTCCACTTCTAATATCTCTGTGGAGGACAGGGAAACACTCTTTCAGTGGGGACTCCTGATGACCCGAGTTAAACAACACTTTCTCAAGGAGATGGGTTGTTACCTACTTCTGTCAGTGTTTTGACAACAAGGGTTGTTAGGTAATATTCTGACCCACATGTCAATGCTTTAAAAAGTGCTGTTTAGGTCAAGTATGTTTTAATGAGGCTTATTTATGTGTAGGTTATTTATATTTATGATGTTTAAAATATTTTACAATAGAGTATTTACTTGACTGATGTTTTACATGCAGGAAAATATGAAAATTCTTAACTTAAAATGAATGTCAAGTTATTGTACTAGGTTTTGCTGAACATCACATTGGTACTGTGTGAAGTGGCATAAACTGAAACTGAAAATACTATGGAGTATATATGACTGACATTTCTTGGTAGATATTACTTAACTCTTTCTATTTAACCAGACCCATAAAACACATGTAGTTCCCTACCTTTACATTGGTGGTAACTTGACTGACAGGTCAAAAGAGTTGCTGAATGGAAAGCAAATGATGGTGGCATCTAGGAAGCAGGTTGGGTTTCAGATGAACTGATTTGTAGCAGGCAAAAATATTAACCAGAAAAAAAAATAAGTGAACAGATGGATTTTATGAACCCAACTCTCACCATCCTTAAAATAACAGATTCAGAAGCAAAGAGAACACAAGACATCCAATATTCATGTCGGTACGTACATGGCTGAGTTTTGTATAGATTGTTCAGATCTTGAAATAGTTCAGATTTTTTTTCAAATTAAGAATTAACCTTCATTAATATCTATGTTATTGTTTGCTTCTTTGAAATTGCAGCTTACCCCAAAAATCCCTCAGGACCTGACAGCTTGCACATATAGCTTGCACATCAGCAGAATTTGGTTCCCTTGAAACAACTAATAAAAAACAAAAGAGATACTTTTGGTTGATGGAAGAGAGACAATTAATTGGATGACCCTGAACTTTCATATTCCATACAGACATGTAGGTTGGAAGCAATGCCAAGTCTCAGGGAGAGTTAAAAACTGCAGTTAGTGTGTCCAGAATAAAGGTTAGTGCTTGTTCTTAGTGCACCACTGCTCAGCTGTTAACTGGCAAATATACCATTTGTTATAAAATGAATGTGTTCAAATGCTGAGCTATGAGAGTGTTAAAAAAAGGCTAGATATGTTTTCTCTGATCAGAAAGACTGTTTATCAAAATATGACAGGGAACATTGTCACATGAAAAATACTGCATTGAAATAAAACACAAACATATACAAAACTCACAGCAGGCCATGCGGTGCCTGTGCAGAAGAACAGAAGGATCTCTGGAATTCTATGCATAGATAAAATTTTCATGGCCAGCACGAGGAAACTAAAACATGAAATTGCAAATAAGGTATTTCATTAAGAAGGATTTCCAGGTTGTTGGAATGGCATATGGTGCCAGTTTGTGTGGGTGACACATGATATCAATATGTCTGCTAAGTTGGGAGGAAGGGTTAGCAAAAAGAATTGGTGTTGCGGAGAATTAGTTTGTGTGAGAAAACCAAAGTGTTTTGGCAAGAGAAATAGGTAGGAGATGCATAGGGAAGGTGTTTCGGTGGCTGCATTTCTAAGACAAATATTTATTTTTCCTTATAGATGATCTGTGGTACTTAGGGATATCTTTCCTTATTTATTTATTTATTTATTTATTTATTTATTTATTTATTACAATTTATTCACTTTGTATTCCAGCTGTAGCCTCCTCCCTCGTTCCCTTGTACTTAGGGATTTTGAGAGAGGATGGCATGTCTCCAATAATTCCAGATATGTGTGCAATCTTAGTGTAACTGAAAACAGATAAAGAAAATGGAGGGAAAGCCTTTAAAGGAAGGAACAGTTTTTAGGAGAAGAGGAGACCCGCAGTTACTTTATTCTTCTATAGACAAAAGTCTGTAAAGCAGCTTTTCTCAACCTGTGGGTCACAACCACTTTGGCAATCCTCTAATTCCAAAACTATTTACACTACAATTCATAAAAGTAGTAAACTTACAGTCATGAGGTAACAATGAAAACAATTTCCTGGTTGTGGTGTCACCACAACATGAGGAGCTGTATTAAAGAGTGCCAGCTCTGCTCTAAAGCATCCACGTTGCTGGATTGCACAAGATGCAGCTGCTAAGAACCTACTCAGTGGTAATGATAACAAAGCCATGGCAATGATGATTGGATAAGCAGCCACCACCTTGCTTCAGATGATTGGAATGAACATTCAAAACCTGTGCTCATCACCTGGCACTAATGTCGCAAGTACTCCCCCCAACAAATATCTATATTCTTAATTAAAAGAGAATTTTATTACGTTGGCCTCCCTTTTCTTGTCTCTCCATGATTCCTTCCTCATCCTGCTCTCAAATTAATTGCCTCTTTTTCTTTGATGAACATTGTTGCACTGTGCTCTTCTTGGAGCTCAAAACTATCCGTTACGGTGTTCATTTTCATATAATATTTGCTGTTACTGATTATGCTCTAGCTGGGTAGAATAATTTATTACTCAGCTATCACTTTTGAAGGTTGTGTAGCTCTAATATCCTGGGAAAGCATTTGATTACCTCCTGCCAGAGATGGTCCCTCTGGCAACTCTTCAGGCTTCTCTGGAATTTATCACTCTTCAACCAGTGATGCTGCAGGCTCTGGCTCGTTGTTTCTGGTAACTCTCAGTGAAATGTCCTGTGCTCTGTGTTACCTCACCTGGCTTTTCTTAATTCAGTAATTGTAATATATATATATATATATATATATATATATATATATATATATATGTATGTATGTATGTATGTATCTCAGACCAAATATGCTTCTCATACACACACACACACATACACACACACAACACACACACGTCTATTAATCCTTTAGGTATACATTAGCACATGGCTTTGAGGCAAGGGTAGGAAAAGTCTCTTATGCATATCTTCAATAAATGGAGTTAGACATAGAGATTAAACTGTTGTAGAACTTAAGGCACATGATATAATGCAACTTGTTAAGTGTTTAGATTAAAAAAGAAGAGGTAGAGAATCCATTTCACTACAGAAAAGGACAGAGGCTAGAGAAATCTTTTATGGGTACCATAAATAATTCCTCAATTAGATACTTGTCTCCATCTCAGAATTACTGTTAACATAAAAAATTAGAACACTAAAATATTAATTTCACGAGACAACCTATCACTGTTTCAATGTTTGTAACTAAACCATGGCTTTACTAGTGTATTAATATTTAACAGAAATTATATATTATCAAGCAAAGTACAATTTTGAGTGGTTCAGAATACTCTTGGGTAACTGAAAATCACACTGGAAGAACTACGTCGTGTACTACTGAGGGCAAAATTTTAATACAGTTTTAACAAAGAACTGTAAAAGAAGATGCACCGTTTTCTTTAATAGTGTATGTGATTAGAGACAATAATGACATAGTTCTGCATACAGTATTTGTGCAACTTTAAATAATAGTGTTTTTGATAGATGGGATGCTGGAATGAATAGCCATAGCAACCATGAACTCATAGCAACTGTGCCTACTGGCACTGGATTCAAAGAAGCTGCATTCTCTTAACAGCCAGCTATGGATGGAGAAAGGACTTTCAGGGCCCTGCCACACTAAGGTTCTATTGGCAACCGCCAGATTCTGAGAGAGAGAAAGGCAAAGTGTCTAATCTTGTTCTCACTGGTGATCCCATAAGTCTCCAACAACTAGTTATATACTCAGGGTCAAACACATAACCTCAGTAAAATTCTGGGGGATAGTAAAGAAGACCCCAAATAGTAGACTGGGGAGTGAGCTATGTAAGGCTGTGTGTGTGTGTGTGTGTGTGTGTGTGTGTGTGTAAGAGGTAGGTGGGCAAATAGAAAATGGGGAGTAAAAAAAATTCCAAAGGAAGGTTAAGAACCTCCAGTTTGAACAGAACCACCATAGCTTCATTTAGTGGGATGGAACTGTCATAGAGTGAAGGTCCTGTTGTGGTTCAGATCTTGGCTTTAACTATCCCATTCTAGGTCTTGCCCGGGCTTATAGTCGCAGCTTCGTCCTAATCCACACATCTCCCTTTCCTAATTTCATCTGTCAATGTGGGTTTAATTTCATTTGTATACTGATGACAACAGATTGATGTTATAAAATTAGCCTTAATGTTCCCTCTTCCACATCTGTGCTATATGCTTGCCAAACTAATGCCAAGCATAGGGTATCTAGAGATTTTCTTCAAGTTACCATGACCAAAATAGCTGCTCTCATAAAATGAAGGAACTGTTCTATTTGGTTTCTACATTTCATTTTTAAAAACATTGTATAAATCAATACTTCACACAAAAATATATCAGAACCAATATGCTTTTCTGACTTTTTAAATTAAATCTATTTCTGGTGAAAATGTTCACAATATAGAAAACCAACACCAAGTTCTAGCTACCTTAACAAAGAAAGGTTTCAAGTCTATTTCAGGAAGAAAGTGACAGACTGATTGATACTTTCTCTCCTGTACCATCCGTTTGCATTTTAGTCTTTGCATATGTGTTCTTGGGACACTTACACACATAATCACTTTCAATTTTCATAAAAGCTCATAAAATGATGATGACAATGACTCTTATTTTGTTATGAAGGCCATAAGTAATAGAGTTCAAATAATCTCCAATGATTCATCCACAAAGCAGGTAGCTAAAAAAATAGCTCAAGCCATGCCTTCTCAAGATCTTTCTACAATCTCACATTTATCCCAAGCAACATGCTCTTGATTCTGAGAATATTCCCATCTTCTGGTAGAAGAATGTTCTGTGTGAGCTTCTAATATGGGAATAGGATGAAGTGTTCTTCTACAAGCCTGTAGAAATAATCATCTTAAGATGCAGTGCCAGGAAATTGTTCTCTTTTTCCTGGATACAATGGGGGAAACTCATGTTTCTTGAACCATTATCTATACCAGGAATTCAAAGTGCTGTAAATGGACTGTCTCATTAAATTCTCACCCCAATGTGACAAAAGTTATTATCAACTTCATTTCAAGAACCTGTGAACAAAACAATAGTAATTTAAGTCTACAGGGTCATCCATCTCCCTTTGCAAGCAGCCTTCACTCTGGAGCCTGTGTGGGTGACCTAAACAACAGAATACTCAGAATGCAGTTGGTCTACTAAGAAATCTCTTCCTTCCCCAAATAGCAGTGTAGAAAAAAAAAACTGTTCACAGCCACCAGCTGGGCAATACAAGAAAAAAAAATGAAGCATCTATAGTTTTCAGGGTCCAGAGGTTCTGACAGACACACCCCCATCCTTTCAAAGAACACCTTCTCTTGGCACATGTCTGCTTCAACTCCAACAGCACCCTTGCATCCTCTGGCAGGATCTAGGGATGGCACTGCATTTCACCACATGCTCTGTGGTTCTGATGCTCTGGTTCAATGAGCCCATGCCTCCAGCAGTTTGATTCATGTTAAATGGTGAGATTTCTTTTGGGTTTTGATAGAAGGGGTAATTAGTTTATACAAAATGATATAAAGTGGTATAAATTACTCACACACACAATTCAATTTTGAGATCATCTATTTTCATATTCACTCACTCATTCATTCATTTCGTAGATTCATAGAGTAGTTGGACAAAGCCCACACTTTCTACTGTATGAATATAAAGCACCGCAGGATTTATCTCCGGTTAATTATTTGGGAGTTGTTTCTTACAACTTTCCCTTGGATTCCCCTATTGCTTCTTTATTATTATTAAATGTGCTGAGTTCATTCCTGCTTTAGCACAGTTGAGTTGCTGCTGTTTAGTTACAATGACTTGATTCCCCATTCTCAGATGCTTACTTCATTCCTTGTGAGGAACACACCAGTAGCATCCTGTATAGTAAGTGGCTTACTGAACCTGCCAATCTTGGGTATCTAGTATTTTCCAACTTCTGCTTTAGATTCTGAGATATAATTATAAACACAAACCTGATAAAATTCTGTTTGTACTCAGGGGTAAAAGGCTGATAAAAGCTACAAAGTAAGTATTTAGTACATCGAAAGCAATAAATTAATATACTGAACATTATACTTAAGAAACTCACAAATGTCAGAAGCATTAAATATCTCTGCTTTGATGAGCTTACAATCGTTCTTATAAATGCAAATGAATTAATGGACAAACCACAACAGAAGTATTGGGTGTTAGGGAATCAAACGAGAGAAGTCTGAGTTAAGGGATGACAGAGTGAATGCGTGAGTACAAAGAGAAAAAAGAAGATGCAAATGAGATGTTTCTCAAGGGATTCCAGGGGTGGGTCACTCTTCTTAATTGTCTCATCTCTTCCTGTCTTTTATATTGTTTAGGTTTTTTTTTTTTTTGCCTTTAGTTGACACGTATACACACATCAATGAAACACTTATGCTTGAGATTAGAGTTAATATAAAGGATTTTAAAAACTGTGTGGCTCCTGAAGCCCCATGTCTCAGCTGTGGACTAGATGACTGAGGGATCCAGGAATCCCAAGTTTCGAAAAGGTGAGTGAAACTTCAAAATTGTGAATCTCAGTGAGGAGTCTATGGAGCATCTGATGTACTGAGTTATGCCTTTTGTTTGAACTAACATTCTCAAGGATATAGGGGTTATAAATACATATTTTTGCATTCTGAAGCACTAGAATGAGTTGCTATCTTATAATAGTTTTTCATGTAAGTTTGCAAGTGAAAAAACAACAACCTTTAAAAGCAAAATTTTCCTGAGGGGGGAACACCCTGACCAGGCCACAGAGGAAGATAATGTAGCCAGTCCTGATGAAACCTGATAGACTAGGGTCAGGTGGAAGGGGAGGAGGTCCTCTACTATCAGTGGACTAGGGAAAGGGCATGGGAGTAAATGAGGGAAGGAAGGAAAGAAGGATTGGGAGGAAACAAGGGTGGGGCTACATAGCCAGGATACAAAGTGAATGAATTATAATAAATAAAAAGTATTAAAATAAAAATTAAAAGAATAAGTAAAAATCTTTTAAACAATGACCATAAGGCACTTTAAAAATCATAGGCCACACCAAGTGTAATACAATATGTAACATTATAACCATATACTATATGTAAATAGTAAATTTGTAAAAATAAATAAGTGAAAGCGTAGCTAATAAAATAGCCAAATAACACTACTAAATATGAAAGCTAAGAATATTAAGTTCATCAGTAAAATTTCACTTTACACTGGAAACTACTAGAAGACCTATTATCATGCATTGTCTATCTTGCACTATATATACCAAGTACATATAGTGTTAATGTTAACAATATAATAGGAGCTATTAGACACCCACACAACACATCCAGATGTGGTTGACAGAGTGCTATGTATAATTATTTCTAATTTCTCACAACACTCAAAACAGTAGTATCATCTTCATGTTGCAGATGAAATATCAGAGCTTTGAGAAATGAAATACCGCATCTGTAGTAACAATTCAATTCAGATCTGACCCCCAAGTCCTGTACTATTTCTGCTATGTGGCATATCTCTAATTAGATGATAGATCACCCTTTGCAAGGCAAAGAGTTCCCTCATAGAAATAACAAAACGCGTGAAGCAGAGAGCTTTATTCTCCGATTACACAAGTGATACAGACTGAATGTTTCCCAAAAATGTATCCACTGATGTTTCAACCCAGGACCTCAGAATGTAACCACAGAGGAAGACTGACAGGTTTGGAACTCTATGAAGACTGATGCAATGGCTACTTTTCTACATGAAACTCTCATTAGGACTAATCCACATGAAATTTGAAAGTGAGCGTCTTATTATGCAAAGGCTTGTGGTTTTATGCACCTGTGCATTACATCACAAACCTCAGAAGATAAATGGAAACTTCTATTCAGAAGTAATTTGATATTCTCTAGGCAATCTACAACTTTTATCAGAATTTCAGCATTTCTTCTAAATCAGTACCTGTTTCTGGAAACACCGACTTCAAAAGATAAATATGTCCTTGCTATGACATTTTCACTCTTGTAAGAGAAAACAAAACAAAACAAAACAAAACAGGAGCTAAATTTAAAATGATGTCTAGAAAAGTGGTGATCAGAGAGAAAGAGGCCAGTCTTATGGATAGTGTTAGGATTCTGTTTGGTCTGGACTTGTACACATAAAACTGCTCTGTTTTAATTTCTCCAAAATGTAAAAGCAATAACCTCCCTCAGAAGAGTCAATAAGAATGTATGGGGAGAAGAGTGAAAAACTAATTGTTAAACTAATTCAGTTAAATTGTTTTTCACACAGTGAAAATATGGTGTCTTCAATGTGGAAAGGAAAATACTATGTATAGTTTTATAGTTTTGAAATATTTCCAGCAGTAAAACTTGGAATACAGAAGTGTTCCAATCATCACCCTCATCATTATTTACAAATAATAATATAGTATAGGCAGCAGCACATTAAAATGGCATAACTTTGTAGTACTATTTTTTGGCATTATTGAAGTCAGAGATACTAACTACTGAATGCCACACAAGCCAACTACCTTACGGTTGCTTTCAGATCTTTTGACACGAAAATACTTTTAGTTAAGTTAAGAGGTCAAATGATTTGGATGCGATCACATTTGTAATATGATTGGTAGGGCCACATCTAGAAGACAATGTGACTCACTTCCAGGCTCATTCTCATATAATCAAGAACCTTTCAGTAACAAGAATGGGATTTGATGGATTTACTTCTTTGTCTTAAGCTGCCAAACGGTGCCTTCATTAAAAAGGAACTAGAAAAGCATTAAGAAAGTTATAGTTCTGGAAAATTGAAAAATCCTCTTGTCAAACTATCCAGCAGTAGAGTTCCTCACCTCCTGAGCAGCCATGTAACATTTCCAGCATTACCATAAATACACAGAATCCACCTGTGGAAAGCACAGTGGCTACTATTTTCCTACCAGGAACAGGTGAGCATAACACTATATGTTTTCAGTCATATCATGTTTGGCAATGCTATGTCCTGGGGCTCTTTCACCTAGGGTAAGATTGTTTCTCATTTCCACCATAAGACTTAGAACAGTGGTTCTCAACCTTCCTGAAACTGCAACCATTTAAAACAGTTGGGGTGAACCCCAGCCATAACATTGTGACATTGCTACTTCCTACCTGTAATTTTGTTACTGTCATGAATCATAATGAATATACAACCCCCATAGGGGTCACAAGCTGCAGGTTGAGAATGCTGTTTTACAACACTTAAATAATTAAAATGGAGGCTACCAAAAAGAAAGAAAGAAAGAAAGAAAGAAAGAAAGAAAGAAAGAAAGAAAGAAAGAAAGAAAGAAAGAAAGAAAAAGAAAAAGACTCAGCGTTTAAGAGCGCATGCAAAGGACCTATGTGCCATTCCCAGTACCCACACAGGGTGGCTTACAGCTACCGATAACTCCAGCTCCAAGAGATCTGCCACCCGTTTCTCAACTCTGTGAGCACCTGAAATCTCAGGCTCATATTCACGTGATTAAAAATAAAAAAAATAAAATAAATATTTAAAACATGAAAATTAACCCATATTTATTTTGCTTTAGGAATATATAGAACCCCCACAAATTCATACAGTGAAAAGAGAGGACATATGGGATGGAACTTGCTAGTTTGAAGACTTACAAGCAGAAGTGTGAAGTCTGAGAACAGGAAGACGGAAACATTAGAAAAATGAGCGTTTGAATGGGTACCACTGGACAATGGGAAACAAACACACAAAGACAAGCAGTAATCTACTCTTTACTAGTCTTGGATTTTCATACTTCAAGTCCTGAAATTATTTTTTCTTAATTTGTGATGATCATTCTTAGTTGTCTTTGTTTTTTCCTTGCTAAAAGGCACCGACTATCTAACCATTCCATTCTTTCTCATCACATCCGCCTAATCTCCACAATCAAGAAGGGAGTTGACAGAGACGGAACATCAAGTCCGAGAAAGACCTGGATAAACATGGTGGGTGAAATCGGCTCTGTGATAGAATAGGAAAGATGGAATACAGAAGACAGGCATGGGCTATGCTTAGAACACAACAGATCCCTCCAGTGGGTTGTATAAAGCAAGACCATGCCTTGTGTGAAAAGCAAAGAGAAATCAAGTTTAGGATAACTTGCGTTGATGGCTTGGGACTCTTGGACTGGAGAAATAAGATGATGAACGTCCATCAAGTACCCATCCCTTTTATATATGCTTATGTTTGGGGGAAACAACAACCTGGATAATATTATGCTTCTTTCTAGCACTAACAAAAGTAGAAACAGAATGCTGCGGAGTGAAAACTCGTGATAGATAAATACGACAGAGATCTCTAAGTGTCCCAGGATGTTTCTGCCTGCTTCAATGTAAGGAAGTGAGGTAGCTCAGTGGTGGTGTGCTTGCCTACAATTGCCAGGGCTGTGTTTCAACCCTAGAAATATAAAGATGGGCTTAAAATCTCACAAGAGATTTGAGTGTTCACCCAAAGAAATTAGTAGCCCAGACGTGCCTACATGGTGGTAAGAAAAACAAGCCTCCCAAAGACTTAAAGTTTTGGTCCTATTACTGATTCATAAGATCAATGAGAGAAAATTCATAGGCTAAAATCTATGAGAGTATAAGGGTTATGGCTAAGGATTCTTAGGCCACCAGGAGACTGCCTTTCTTTAATCTAGTTTTTATTTTGCTACATTGCCTTAGACACAGAAACATGAATTTATAGCTACCTGTAAGAGCTTATGTCCTTCTTTCTAAACTATTAGTACTTATCAATGCGATCATAACATTCAGTGCATAGAAATGTTTTTTTGTTTTGTTTTGTTTTTTGCTGTCCTCTGTCTTTTCTTAATGCGTAGCTCTGACCTAGTCAGCACACAGTCACAGCAACAGCACACAGCAAGCGAACTGGGATGTGGCAGGATGTCCAGTAAATTACCCGCATTTCCAGCGTGCTTATAGTACCCCAGACTTTCTCTGTCAGGTCGATATTCCACAACAAGCTAATCAAAGCAGGAAATAATTATTTCAAAAACATGCTAAAACATCTCTGATGCAAGCATACCACGTAATCAGATAGCTATTATTATGGATCATGTAGAAGTAACACATTAGAGTCACTTCCTCATTTGCTACACCAAAGTGATTATTCTTATATTTTTAATACTAATGCTAATTTGAAAAGGCAGCCCAATATGACTGTAGTGATGGTTTTCAAAGAAAAACCAGTTGGTCTATAATTTCCATGGGTTTCAGATTAAGGCTGTGAGTTCTTAGCTGCCCATCTGGAAATAAATTCCTTTATATGTGAAAAAGAATCTTGAACTATTTAATGTTTAAATTATTTTGGTTGATTTTAAGTGGAAGCAAGAGGCATTATGAAAAAGATATGAAAGCAAGAGTGAGAAGCTACGGATTCCAGCCTAGGGTTCAACAATGCTGGGAAATATTAACTATGTTCATAACAGTAGGAGGCTGCTTTCTCACATCTAATAAGTATGACGCGTGTTGATGGATTAAGGACCAGATGAATTAACTACATGAAAGCATATTGTAAATCCAATAACACCAAATAAATTCAAGACATTATCAGTCTTTGAAGGATTTTTCTTTTCTACAGTAAAGTTACATTATAATAGGTAATTTGATTTCAACATACTATATGCATCTTACAAAGTAAACACAGTCAAATTTTATTGATGAACAATCTAAGGTCAAACGCTGACTCATTGAAGAAGAAATTGACCTAAATTATAATAGATGTTCCTGTTTGTAATTCTGCAAGAATCCCTAAGGACAGTCATATTGAGCTAGATGGCACTTTTCTTTTTATCCAGACAGAATTATTCTCCTCTAGAAAAAAAAAATAATGTGAGTATGAAAGCATGTGCACCCTGATTATAGAGACATTAATATGTCCACAGAACACCTCACAAAGCAGTAAGAACAGATATATATTCATCTTCTTGAGCTGTGTCGTAATGAATCCCACAATCTCTCACGGTGGATGCAAAACCATTAACGTGGAACGGCACCAGGGAGGACAGTGGGAGACGTGCTGGGGTAAATGCCAGCATCGATGAACTAGTAATATCTTTAGGAGAAGAGTCCCAAGGCGACCAGGTGACAGCAGCACAACCTATACTGTTCATCTCCCCAATCCCTATTCTGATTCTATCACAGGAAAGAGGTTGCTAATGAATTTAGCAGTTCCTGACATTCAAGAAGTCTCTCCAAATTGTGTAACTGTACTTTTGCTTCCATTTCTAAGCTTTTTGGAAATACACACAGTGTTCCAGAAGCAACACAAAGAATATAATGTCACAGAGTGTATCTGTGAGAAAGAACATGGGCAGAGAATACTATTCAATTAAGTTTAAATTTTATCTTTTACTATAAAATGCCAAAGAGTTTGCAATTTTTTCATATCCTTACACATAGGCTGTAAATCTTAAATTTACAACATAAGATGAGGCATCTGTAACTATATGTAATTTATTTGTGGAGCCCAGTAAAGACTTAAAACAAATGGTTTTTCCAAAATATGCACATTCTAAGCAAAATCATCAGTCATAATTCGAATATATATATTTAAGGCCATACACATTGATTTGAACATTAGTTTCATGGCACATTTTCTTTGTTCCTAAGGCTTTGCACATGCAGTAGAAACAAAAAATATGTGTTTATAGCAGAAATTGGTGGTATATTTCCTAGACAAGGAACTCTAGGAAGGAGATGCCATGAAAATACCTTAGGAGGTTTCTTAGATAACAATGCTAGAGGGAAAAAATACCTTATGGAAAATTATTCCTTTTTTCTATCTAGTTAGGGTAAAGGAAAAATAAACACATAGCTATTTAGTTTAAGTAGAATAATTATTTCATGGATCCGGACCTTGTTCTACTTTTAAATTCTACCTCAAAACAACATAAAAATAATCATATAATAGCTATGTAAGAAGTATCAGAAACTGTTCTTTTAAAAAATCACATCTCCATGTGAGTTACCTCTTAAGGGGAACATGGCCTGTCTCTTACAAGGCCTCAGTGGTCGCTCTTTGATCACTGCCCCCTGGGGGGGTCAGAGCAAGAGGATGCAGCTAGTCTTGAAGAGACCTGGTAGGATAGGGTCAAATAGCAGGAGGAGGACCTTTCCTATCAATGGACTTGGGGAGGGCCATAAGGGGAGAAGAAGGAGGGAGGGTGGGACTGGGAGGAGATGAGGGAGGGAGCTACAGCCAGGATACAAAATGAATAAGTTGTAATAAATAATAAATCAATAAAAAAATTCACATCTCCATGATCTCTATAAGCAACCAGAACCTTTAATCAAGTAATCGCATGCACGTGCCTGAACAACCTACACAACAATTTAATTAATGAGTGAGCACAAATTAACAGTCTCGAGACCCTCTGGGTCTTCTACCATAATAAGTGATTTCAGGACTATCTGGATAATCAGAACTGGGTCACAAGCTGCTCTCTACCTCCCATGGTATCTTTACCTGCTTCTTCCCTTTCTTGCAACCCTGTCTCCAATTTCAAGAGCATTCTCTGTCAGAAGCTGGGAAACGCCATAGAGAAATGAGAGTTCTTAAAAGATCCTGGAGGATGAATGTCTACATTGCAAACGTATTTCTCAAAATTGTGCTGAAATAGAAGCCACTGATTTTCATTTTGCCTTTCAGTTGGCTGAAATCCAGAAAACACATTTACCAGGTTATCTCCTCAATGAGGATGATAAGCCACAGCATGAATAGTGGTAAATGACATTATCATGGAAGGTACATCACTATCTGGATTTGAATATCGTGAGTCACATAATTTTATTTTCAATGAAACTCTCATTTCATGAAGACTCATTCTAATATGGGCTATTGGCTATTAAATCTTATCATTATGCAGATGGCCCATTATAATTTTAGTACATCAGTAGACATTTCATGCAAACAAAAGGTGTTCTTCCTTAAAACCTAGTGTCTGACAAAATTCTTCCTCATAGTCCTTCAGTCTTCAGATTTTATACTATAGATAAACATTTCACTTTCTCCTGCAGGGTCTGCCTTGCCAGGCCATAGCAGAAGAGGACATGCTCAGTCCTGACGAAACTTGTTGAACAGGGGTGGACGAGAACAGGAACTCTCCTCCTCATACATTGAAAGATGCGCTGAATACTATTGGCTTTTTCAGAAGATTCACCTTGGTTCTTTTAAGAGCCTGAACTGTGTCTTTTAGTGATGTTGTGATCAATGATAAAGATAAAAATTTTAAATTCCAGTTGGTTAGTAAAATGTTGCAGGGTTAACCAGGAAAGATTATGATCTTTCATTTGGTAACATATTTGAAGAGTTATTTGAGTGTCTACTGGAGGATACATAGTTTCTTTTGCTCTCTGAGCAATCTTTGTTCAGGTCTTCTGTAGGCTGAACTCTTCAACAAAGGATGTGGTTATCTGTTCCCATCACTCCCATGTGGCTTTAAATCTCTCTCGCCTTTCTTTTACTTCATTGAATTGCTTTGGACCCTTTTGCTCATGCTGACTTGATGTTCCTAACTAATATAGACTTAACCCACAGATACTTTATTGGAAATACAAATTCAAAACATATTTGGCATCAGATTCTTGTATAAGGTTGTCATTTACCATTTGGGAATTCACAATATGGTAATTGCTTCTCAGCAGGTACAGAAGTCATCTAGTATTATTCACAATTTAAAAGTCAATGATAAAAAAGGCCTGCCTTAGAAAGATAAGGTGCATCCACATTTTATTTCCCTCAATTACAAGAATTGAGACCTAAATGCAGCAACCTGAAATTAGATCAATGTATACTCCTTGTAAAAGAAGTGATAAGAATGAATGTAGTCTTTTAAGAGTTCAGAAAGCAATTCACTGTTCAGAGGCCACCACTGTGAATGGTGGGAGATAAAATGAAAGCAGCAGTTGTAAGAAGAAGTGGGCTTGTACCTGTATGGGTGTGCTATGTTCTGTTCTTTGTGAAAATGTTCCTGGATCTGGTCTACACTGGCACTGCAGTAACACAGTAGTTTTGCTTTCATGTGAGATGGGTGGAGGTTTATTTTATTCTCCCAGGACCTTGCAGACAAGAGCCACAACCAACTATTTAAGTGATATGCCCACATATGAACATCTGCAAGATGATTTTTTGTGTTTCATTGTTCTCTGTTCCAGCCAGGATACCTATATTCCATCAATAATATGGCTAGAGAAGGCAAGTTACTCATACACCAAAACTATTAGATTCTGAATTTTCATTAGTCTTTTACACCCAAACAAGTGAAACTATATTTATTTCTCTTATGTTTCCAAATGCAAGTTATTTTTCAAAAAGAAGCAATTTGAAGACTAATTCTAACTTAGAAAAAAACAAAAACAAAAACCCTTATGTAATGCTGAATTAAAAACAAAAATGAAAAGCATCATCGGGCTGAAGAGATGGCTCAATAGTTAGCAGACTTGTTGCTCTTGCATAGGTCAATAATTTAGTTCTCAGGGGACCCACATATTGTGGCTCAAAACCATCTGTAACATGAGCTCCAGAGCATCTATTACCCTCTTTTAGCCTCTTTGAGTAGCCAGATACACATGTACATAGATGCACACACACACAAATACAAACACTAAGAAAATAAAATAAACAAAAATTTAAAAGTATACAAACCTTTTGGAAAGTCTTATTCTATGCCTATATCATTCACAGATCTCTATGTAACTTAAAAAATTCTTTACAGTGTCCTTTCCCTCCATTGACTTTGAAGAACATAGTTTAGATCAGATATTTAAGAAAATGAGGTGCCAGGAGGGATTGGTACCCCCTGAGTGCCTCCCTTCTTTATTAAGGAGAGGGGATTATGAGGGAAGGGGCAATGGGGATGGGACTGGGAGGAGAGGCGGGAGGGGTCTGAGATAGGCTGTATCATGCCTAAATATAAAAATAAGTGGAATAAACAAACAAAACATTCTTGTGTGATTTAAAAAACACATTTTAAACATTACTTTCTATTCAACAAACATACCCTCATTAAAACTATGGACTTTAGGTAATACAGATAATTATCAAAGCATTTTCATTTTCAGTATTTTCCCACTCAATATAATTTTTTCATCTAAGTTCATATGAAAGCATCTTTTATCTTTTACAAAGAACCATGTATGTCTCCTTATTTATAAAGAAACCAAATAGGCTAAAGTCTTTTTAAAGTCAAAACAAAGTCAAAAGATTTATTAAGTGATCAGCATCAAGCCAGTTTGCAACTTCAATAAAGAGGCAAACAATACCACTTGAGCATGTTATAAATATTTGAGGGTGCTAACTTTTGTTTAACAGAAAATTCCCATGTACAAATAATACACAGGAGGAAACTAGAGAAGTAGCCCCTCAGTATTTCATTTTAAATTATTCTTACTCAGTTCTATTTTTGGAAGAGTTGGTGGTTCTAGTGATGCTAACTATAAAGGTTTTTTTTTATAATTTGGGTGGAAGAACAATACACTTACATTTTTTCCCTCAAGTTATATGAGAATAGGCAAACTGTCACACCAGTCTGTCAGGTGCTCAGAGCAGTGTGCACCAAGGGATGGAAATGGTGCCAGAGTCAGCAGATGGGGACCTATTTCTTTGTAAGAGATGGACCATCAGAGAAGCACTGGTTTCAGTCATTACAAACCACAGCTAGAGATGGTGGAACCATGAACCTGATCAATCTATTTTTTGGCTGGAGAGACAAATATAAAAGTCAGCAGACTCCACTCTTATTTGAGTTATGGAGACTGAAAAAGGCTTATCTCTCTCTATTGTCTATAGATCATACTTTAGAGTTGTTATGCATGAGTTTGTGAGAACTTATTTTTATTTCAACTGCCATAAAACTATTATAGCATTTCATTTTTTAATATAATATATTGAATAATGTAGAGAAGATTAAGGTCACAATTTGTTTACATTGTAAGATCAATGAAACATAAGACATTTTATTAAGAGGTTTTCTTCCATGAAAGTGAGTTTTCTCATTCCTGTCAAGTTTATTTTCATTCACATCTTTCCAAGTCTTTATTGTTACTGAAAACTGATACAAACATTATATATATATATATATATATATATATATCTTATAGACATTAAACTTTTAAAATGTGATTTAACATGGAATATTAAAATATGGATCTATTTTTATTCTTCATGCATATCATTCTTAATTGCAGAGTAATAAAAATGTGGAATCAATAATCTCTGTATGTTCTCTTGGAGAGTGTTTAGTGTTTTACTTGTAGTTTGTTAAGAATTTCTGTCCCTACACCTTGAGTCTATGGCATTCACCAATTAAAAGTTATTGCAATCCTTCACAGGTTGGAAGTTGAAAGAATGGAGGTTTACTAAAGAACTGAAGCACTATGCTTTTTAAGTTCACAGTCCTTACTACTAATAAAGAGAGACACATATTACAGGAAGAAAAAAAGAAGCGTACCATGATTATTCCAAATCAGCATGTGTAGTGTAGGGTAAAAGGCACTAAGCACATGTAGCTTTTCTGTTTCAACTGAACTCTTTCAAACTGAAATCAAGTCAAGAGGCTTTTATAGTATGGCAATTCAATACACACTAAGTAATCTCAAATTTAACCAAACTGTGGCAAGGTAAAAGGAATGCACTTAGAGTAATGAATAAAAACATAAAGTAGTATGACTTTTCCAAAAGGTAAGAGGGATCTAAGTTGTCCTGTAAATTGTTTAGTTGGTATGAAACAGTAGTATGTGGCTAGAGTATAACATCCGCATGCCAATAACACGGTTTACTGTCATAACCTTTAATACAGCAGCCCGGAGAATCTTTTGAAGTTTTGCAAGGATATTGTTTGTTTTATTTTCTTTTTAAGGAGGGATTTATTGAGGTTTATTTGGCATTTCACCCCATGATATGTTGGAATAGAGTTATACAGGATTGTGAGTCAGTTGGGCATATCTTTTTGCTATTGTTTTATTCTGTAGCCTTGCGTTTGTAGTTTCAAATTAGCCATAGTCTGGGTATTTACATCAGGAAAACTTAGAAATGGTACAAATTAGGGTCTTTTCCTTGGAGCGTCAATTGTTAAATACACTAGTTTTTGTAATAGGCTCTTTTGGTTGCAGTGAATGGAGGAGTAGTTCCCTTAGGTTACTTCTAGTAAAGTGGGAATAATATTGGTGAGAATAATAAGGAGAAAGTACAAATGAAGAAAGGGACCCAGGTAAAAAGGAAGAGCAGAAAAACATCCAGAAGATTATGAGATTCACTGAAAAGTCTTCATAAGGAAATAATAACATTTATAAAAACACAATTACACCATTATATAAACAAGACCATAACATTTCAGTTATTCTGAATTCCAGGTAACTCCAAGATCTTTTGTTGTTGTTGTTGTTTCGTGATATATTTTGTAATCTCTTTTGAGAGAGATAGAGAGAGACTCATCATGTAACTCTGACTCACATAAAATTCATTATGTAGACCACGCTTGTCTTGAATTCACAGAGATCTGGCTGCTTCTGCCTCCTCAACACTGGGATTAAAGCTGTGTGCCACTATGCCATGCTTTAAAAAAATGCTAGTAAAAATCCTTTTACTCCTATGTTCCCTGGAGTTCTGCCTCTGTATCAACTTCCTAAGTTCTTTTTAAAATTTTTTCATTATTATTTACAACTTATTCACTTGTATCCAGGCTGTAGCCCCTTCCCTCATCTCCTCCCAGTCTCACCATCTTTCCCTCTTCTCCCTCTCTTTGTTCCTCCCCTAGTCCACTGATAGAGGACGTCTCCCTCCCCTACTATTTAACCCTAGCTTATCAGGTCTCATCAGGACTGTCTTGATCCTTTTCTTCTGTGGCCTAGTTAGGCCACCTTGCCAGAGGGAGGTAATCAAAGAGGTGGCTACTGAGTCCATGTCAGAGATAGTCCCTGTTCCCCTTACTATGGAGAGTGAGTTGCCAGTGGGCCACATCTGAGTAGGAGGTCTCAGTCCTCTCTATGCATGGTCCTTGGTTGATTCATCAGTCTCTATGGGACCCCTGAGCCCAGATTAATTTTGGTCTCCTTGAGGAGCTCTAGTCCCCTCCAGGTCTTTCTATCTCCTCCTCCTTCCATAAGATTTCCTGTACTCTGCCCAAAGTTTGGCTATGAGTCTCAGCATCTGCTCTGATACCCTGATGGGTTTGAGTTTTTCAGAGGACCTCTGTGGAAGGCCCCTATTTTGATCCCTGTCTTCTCCTACTTCCAATGTCTATCCTGTTTGCCCTTCTAAATGAGGATAAAGCATCTTCCCTGGGGTCCTCCTTGTTGTTTAGCTTCTTTAGGAGTATAGATTTTAGTATGTTTATACTATATTACATAGCTAATATCCACTTATAAGTGAGTATATGTCCTCCACTGGGATTCAGCCAGTCTGTCACTCCCTGGCTTGTATGGGGGAGGGTCAAAGAGTCAGCCATCAAGTTCATGACTGAAACAGTCCCTGTTTCCCTCACTAGGGTCTTCAGTCCGACAACGAGCTATCATGCACCCCATCTGCACAGGGGTTCCAGGACACATCCACACATGGTCCTTGATTGTAGAAACTGTCTCATACGAGACCCCTGTGCCCTGCTCAGTTTAGTCATTGTGGAGCTCTTGTTCTCTCCAAGTTTCACCAACCTCCTCCATTTCTATCATCACTTCAAGCCCTAGGGAGACATGATGAGCTGGGGTTGGATGGAAGGGGAGGAGGTCCTCCCCCCTTAGTGGACTTGGAGGGGGCAGGGAGGAGATGAGGGAGGATTGAGGAGGGTGGGAGGGAGTGAGGGGGGGG
>CM053756.1:14926986-14944360 GCA_028658305.1 Pachyuromys duprasi | reverse complement strand
GGGGGGGCTGCGCATGGGATGCAAAGTACCTAACCTGTGATTGATAACAAAAAAATAAAATAAAATAAAGAATAAATTACCTCAGCTTCAAGCACATATAATTTCAAGTAAAAAACAAAACAAAAACAAACAAACAAACAAACAAAAAAAAAGCGACAGCCTACAGGCTGGGAAAGGATCTTTACCAATCCTACTTCTGACAGAGGGCTAATATCCAGTATATATAAAGAACTGAAGAAATTAAAAAGCAACAAATCAAGTAATCCAGTTAAAAAATGGGGTATGGAGCTAAAAAGAGAACTCACTGTAGAGGATTATAGAATGGCAGAAAAAACACTTAAAGAAATGCCCAACATCCTTAGCATCAGAGAGATGCAAGTCAAAACAACCCTGAGATTTCACCTTATGCCCATCAGAATGGCTAAGATCAAAAACTCAAGTGACAACACATGCTGGAGAGGTTGTGGAGAAAGGGGAATCCTCCTCCATTGCTGGTGGGAATGTAAACTTGTACAACTACTTAAGGACCATTTCCAAATGGTCCAAATGGTTAATTTATTAAGTAAGGATCAATGTAGTATTTCTAAATGCCTTTAAAGCATCAAAATTTAACACGCAAAATTAAATATAATGTTACATAAAAAAATAAGTGAGTATATACCATGCATGTCTCTGTTCTTCTGGGATACCTCACTCAAGATGAGTGAGGTAGTTTCATCCATTTGCCTGCAGATTTCATTGTTTTTAATTGCTGAGTAGTATTCCATTGTGTAAATGTACCACAATTTCTTTAACCATTCCTTGGTTGAGGGACATCTAGGTTGTTTCCAGTTTCTGGCTATTATGAATGAAGCTGTTATGAACATAGTTGAGCAAATGTCCTTGTTGTGTGGTTGAGGATCTTCCAGATATCTGTCTAGGAGTGGATATTGAGGTAGCACTATTCCTAATTTTCTGAGAAAATGCCAGTCCAAGTGGTTCAAAGACCTCAACATAGAACCAGACCCACTAACCCTGTTAGAAGAAAAAGTGGGGAAGAGCCTTGAATGCATTGGTATAAGAGACAACTTCCTGAATAGAACACCAACAGCACAGTCTCTAAGATCAACAATCAATAAATGGGACCTCATGAAACTGAAAAGCAACATAATTTGAAAATCTAAATGAAATGGACAAGTTTTTGGTAGATTCCATTTACCAAGGATGAATCAAGATCAGGTAAATAAAGAATCTTTTAACACCTAAGGAAATAAAAGCTATCATCAAAAGTCTCCCATTCACTCTCTTTGTTTCAACTCTCACCTTTGACACATATAGTTCTTCTTGTGATTTTTGAATCTGAAACCTATTTTATGCTGTTTCCTTAGGATCCCCTTCCTAACTGTGCACATCACTGTGCATGTAGCTCTCCATTTTCTGCCTTTATTGACAAATAGTTTCTTTCCACATTGTGAATGTCAACTTACTGAACTTGGGAAATCTGGTAAGTCAATTTCTAGAAGCAACTTATACCATGCAAGTGTTACTAAGTAAAACTGAATTTTATACAATGTATTTGTTCATTGATTATCTTCTTTATTCATTATTAAAAACACTGTTAAATCTAGTTAGGTTAACAGGGACTATCTCAGACATGAACTCAATGGCTGGCTCTTTGACTCCCTTCCCCCCCAACAGCCTTGCTAGGCCACAGAAGAGGACAATGCAGCCAGCACTGAAGAGATCTGATAAGCTAGGTTCAGATGAAAGGGGAGGAAGACCTCCTCCATTAGTGGACTTAGAGAGTGGCAGGAAGGATATGAGGGAGGGAAGGTGGGATTGGGAGGGAATGAAGGAGGGTGCTACAGCTGGGATACAAAGTAAATAAACTGTAATTAATATAAAAATAGTAAATAATAAAAAATGGAAAAATATCCCTATACTGGAAATTATCATTCTAGTTGACTTCAAACAATCTATCTCACTGAATGCCTGAAAAAAAAATGAAACAAGTTGAATACAGGTATGGGAGATGTGTAAAGACAGTGTTATGGTCATTCCTATGAGGAAGGATATATTTCTGGCTGGAGACAGTCAATTTCCAGCCAAATTATTTTTATGGACTTCATGGACAGATAACTATTGATATAAATAAAGCATAAGAAGATGCCATTCTGGCAGAAGAATCTGGAAGTTGTTGAAAGAAAAATTTTTAAGTGCTCATGCCATGCTTTGGCACTGCCTAGGAGCAAGGCACTGATCATTATATCTCCCGGTATGTGTTTTCCAGACAGATAATGTCTGTCTTCTGGATGAAGGAACACAAATCATCCCAATCTATTACAAAAAGTGCCCATACCCTGAGCTCAGTACTCTCTCTGGTGACACAGACCACTTTGAGAACAAGTGTCATCTGTCACTTTTCATATCACTGGTGTGAAGCAGAGTTTGAAGAGCTGTCTAAAATAGTGCTTGGGACTCTAGCTCTTGTGTCTGCAGGAAGCTGTACGCCTCCCTCTGCCTCTACCCCAGCCTCTTTCAAGTGCAGTTTTAGTGTGAGTGGATCAACAGGCCAACTTGATAGTTTGCATGCAAGTTGGGAAAGAGTCTTAGGTTCTTCAAAAGCCTTGCCACAAGTGAAGCACCACATGCCAGATTCTTCCTCATATATATAGGCTGTGATGCAGGAGGCATATGGGGATTCTGGGAAAAGGTGCCATAGACAGTTCAGTGTGTGACTGCCATGGTGAGGTATCTGCATTTAGCTGAGAAGTTTGAGTATGATGGGGCATTAAAGCCATCCTTGGACAAGTTACTCTGTTGGCAGTGTAAGATGTAGGACTGATGTGAGTAGGAAGGAGAGAGTTAGGGTGTTTTGAAGGAAGGTTACTGCAGGAATTACGCTCCACAGCCAATTCAGGACTTATGTAGGAAGATTCATTTTGATTGCCTTTAGTTTTGTGTATATATCCACATATATAAATAACATATATTTATATGTATATATGTGTACACAAAACACATACATACATATTTGTATATAACATAGGTACATACATGCATGCATGCATGCATATATTTCTGTGTACTGGTCTATGAATATGAATGTAGTGCTCTGAACTGAATTTAGGGTCCTCTGCAAGGGTGTCAAGACCTCTTAAACACCAAGCCATCTCTCCAGCCCTACAATTCATTCCCTGAGTCGTGTTCCTGGAAAGGAAGAGATAGGCCTGATATGAAAACTAGGGCAGAAAATTATGCATTCAGGAATTATCTCTTAGACAAACTCTAGAAGGAAATGTAGAGTCAAGGCTGATTCCAAGATAGTCTGTCAGAGCTGGTATACTCATCTCAACAGTTTCGCTTTGCTAGTCAAACCCAAGAGAACAAGCTTGACGTGAAAGCATATTATGTACAAAGATACCATTTATTAGACTGAATGATTTAGGATTTCAATAGTGACAGTTTCTGAAGTGATAAAGGTATTCAAGGGTCATGAAATTGCATTACTTACTAAAATTAAAATATAATAATCTCATGAAATATATTTTATCAAAATTGCCTAACAAAAATATTTTCAAACTGTAGTACCCTGTCCATTTGATAAATGTGAAATGAAGCAAAAATCAAAATGTAAAAAAAAAAAAGACATGATCCCAATTATCTTATTCTTTGAGACAGAGTCTCTCTACAACGCTCTTAATTGGCTACCCTGGAGCCAGAAGTGATCCAGCCGCCTCTCCCTCCTGAATGCTGGTATTAAAGGGGGACAGGGCTACAGCTAGGTTAAAAAGTGAATAAACTGTTATTTATAAAAAATAAATTCTAAATTAATAAAAAGGAAAAATAGGTGTGTGCCACCACACCAAGCAAAATTCTTCAAAGGGAATTTAACCATCTGGTAGTAGAATTATGCTTCTTCTGAATCTGATGAATTTTAGCATCTTGATATTGTCATAGTACGTGTGTATCATTTTAGTCTCTTAAGAGAAACGAAAAATAAATTAATAAAGAGGAGTTATTAGTTCAATCTGTGTAACTGGAAATGCAAGAATTCTGGAATTGAAAGTACGTGTGATGGATAAAATGTATACAAGAGTAAATGAGTGATTTTATTTAAAGTAATGAACTATATTATTTGCTCATAACTGGCAGAAGATTCACTTCGTCACCTCTTTGAGAACTGCATCCACTACCTTGACATACTTTCTATAAGAAATGTTTGGGTGAATATATTACATGAGCACTCTCTTGTTTGTGTGTTTCCTCCCTTACTTTTTACCTTGGCCTCTTTCGGCTTCATCATGAATTATTTTCTGCAAGCTCTGATGCCTGTTTCCTTTGCTTCTTGTCCTCAGGCTGATGTGGTAGTTCTCATACAATGCTCCAGTCCCTGAACCTTTCATAGCCATCTGCCATTATTTAGCCTCTTCTTCTTCCACTCCCTGTGGGTCATGCTCTTTGCAGAGTAGAGACAAAGAGTGGTAATGACTTACAATCAGATGAAAAATCAATGCCACAAGGTTAATTAACTATTGTAATATCCATCCCATTTATCTGGTGTTTTAAATTTTTAGAAATAATTGTGCTCATCTTCATTTCCATTGCTCCATCTAAGTTTAGATGATTCTACTTAGATGATTGCAAATACTTATCTTATGGCTATCTTGTCCTCTAGGTGACCTGGAAAATATAATTTGCTACAAAGTTTTAGAAAAATAAATAAAAAACAGGACGTTTACTGATTAAAATAATTATTCACTGGCTTCCCAGTTCTGTAAAAAATGATTTCAAATGCATCTTCTATTCTGAGCATTCTGTTTGATCAAGGACATGTTTATGATGCTTGCTGCTTCATTTCCTGTCTTCTGTCTTCAGTGTGTCCCCCAAACACTGTCTATTCCCTTTGGCCTTTGGTTTTTCTGTTATCAGGGCATGGGCTGATTGGGCCAGATCCCCATCTCATTTGTCCTGAAGACCAAATCTTGAATGTCTGTTCCTGTGAAAGATTATCTTGGCTGTACAAGCAGCCTTGTTCCTGTCTCTACAATAACAAACAAACAAAACAAAACAACACACAAAACAAAACAAAATAACCTCTCAAAAAACCCAAATGACTCCCCCAAGCAAACAAAAAACAAAAATCAAAAACAACAAACAGCTTGTTTCTGCTCTCTTCCATTATCTCTATAAAGGACTATATTTTGAGATCTGCCTATATTGGTCCTTATTCTATCATAATGCCACATACTGATTAGAGTAAGTTATAAAATTAAGACACAAATTATCCGTGGTTGTGGAAAGACAGATGTTTAGTGTCTGTTTCATGCAAAGAAATATGGAGATAGATTCTCAAGCACAATCTGAGATATCACGATCTTGCCAAGGACACAGGCTCAGTTTTTTTCTGCCCCTTTCCCTTCATTGCACAGCCTTCAATTTCAAGGCCACAGCCCAGCCCAGAGAACTGTTATAGCTCTACTCATGATGGATGAGACATTCAGCAAGCTAGATGTTACATTCCGCCTGTAATTCACTGGTAAGAATTAATCACGTGACTACACATCTCTGAGAAGGGGCTGGCAGAGGTGGTCTTTGTTCTGTAGGATGCGTCAGAATTAAGCAAAGTGTACTGCAGAGTAAGGTGAAAGCGGAAAATTAATTTCAACCTCTTCTATAAAATACAGGATTCCAGACATTGTGAAGTTTATGGGTCCTAATCATGTGTACCTCCTTTTTGTTCTGCACCCTCAAGCTTTCTATCTAAGTAGTTGAAACAGAGCTGCTTAATAGTCCTTTGTTTACATTCAGGAAATGGCAGGAAGAAACAGTATCCCAGCTTGCTTTCTTATTAGGAAAGGATGCTGTATCCTCTACACACCCGAGAAAAAGTCCCCTCTTCTCATAGTGCATATCAGAATCAATAATTGAGTCCAGGGAAACATTTCCCTGATCAACCTGGGGCTGAAGCACATGTACATTTAAGAACTCAGAAATAGAATTTCTTTACTCTAAAGCAAACAAATTTTAGGAGGGAGATATGAATGCCTTGTTGGCAATGAAATTAACCAAGGGATCAGAAGCAGAACAGCCCATTTGGAAATACATCATATTTCTGAATTCAAATCAACTCAAAATATTAAAAAGTATGTCAATTCCTAATAATTTTTATTTTTATCAGTTCATTCACCTATTAGTTATACTCATTTACTAAACCCAACGCAAGAACTACACCGTTGCAATGAAAGTCATAAGTCATAGCTTGCTATTGGGCAATTGAAGAGTAGTTATTAACCATTGAAATTTGTTACAGGTATAAAATACAGATGGGTTTTCAAAGGTTTATTCTGAAAAAGAAAATGTAAATAGCTATTTAATAACACTTAAAATGATTGCTTGTTATAATGACAATATATTGGCATAAATGAAATATGTTGCGACAATTAAATCTATATTTTTTATTTTCACTTTTTAAAATGGTGAGCAGATTACAAATTGTCAGTTATTTAAGTTCTTATTCAACTGGATACCACTGACAGAAAGGTTATTGATTACCTTCTAATATATTCCTTCATGTGCACATTTTACTTAGGCTTCCTGTGCCTTCAGGTAAAAATGAATTGCTGGCAACTGTCGGGATCTAACTCCATGCCTGAATTCCTCATCCAGACTCACTTTCCAAGGTTTTGCTCCCATCCTTTACAATAATTTTTTTCTTAACAGGGAGCCATCTTTTCCCCTTCTCCAATACAAAACAGCTTCACCTGCATAGTTTTATCGTAGGGAACGACCTTTGCTTTATATTGCAAAGAAGTGTTTGTATGTTTTTTTTCTATTCTTTTTTAATTTTTATTTTTATTAATTACACTTTATTCACTTTGTATCCCCCCATAAATCCCTCCCTACCCCCTCCCAATCCCACCTTCTCTCCCCCTTCTCCACACATGGCCCTCCCCAAGTCCACTGATGGGGGAGGTCTTCCTTTCCTTCCTTCTGATCCTAGTTTACCAGCTCTCATCAGGAGTGGTTGCATTGTCTTCCTCTGTGGCCTGGTAAGGCTGCTTACCCATCAGGGGGAGGTGATCAAAGAGCAGGCCAATCAGTTCATGTCAGAGGCAGTCCCTGTTCCCATTATTATGGAACCCACTTGGATACTGAACTGCCATGGGCTACATCTGTGCAGGGGTTCTAGGTTATCTCCATGCATGCTACTTGGTTGGAGTATCAGTCTCAGGAAAGACCCCTGTCCTCAGATTTTTTGTTTCTGTTGCTCTCCTTGTGGAGCTCCTGTCTTCTCCCTATCTTACTATTTCCCACATCTTTTGTAAGATTCCATGTATTCTGCCCAACAGTTGGCCATATGTCTCAGCATTTGCTTTGATATTCTGCAGGGAAGAGCCTTTCAGGGGACCTCTGTGACAGGCTCCTAGCTTGTTTCCTGTTTTCTTCTGCTGCTGTCAATCTGCTTTGCCTTTCTTGCTGGGGATTGGACATTTTAACCAGAGTCCTCCCTCTTAATTAGTTTCTTTAGGTGTACAGATTTTAGTAGGTTTATCCTATTTTATATGTCTATATGAGTCAGTATATACCATGTGTGTTTTTCTGCTTCTGGGATAGCTCACTCAGGATGATCCTTTCCAGTTCCCACCATTTATTATCTGCAAATTTCATGATATTTTTTAATTGCTGACAGATGTTTTTATTTTTCAATCTCAAATTGTAGGAATTTTTCTTTCTTTCTCTTTTTTCTTTGAAATTCTATTTATTTCTATACCTAATTAAGAACATTATTTTGGGCTTCTTCTTTATTTAGTCTTAGAAAAAGTCTTTTCTCTTCTACTGTTTTTGTTTTCTTTTCTTTTAATTTTATTTATTTACTTATTACAATTTATTCACTTTGTATCCCTGATGCAGCCCCTCCCTCACTCCTTCCAGTACCACCCATCCTCCCTCTTTTCCTCCTATGCCCTTTCTCTAGTCAGATGCCTGCTCTTTGATCACCTCCCCCTGGGGGCGGGGGAAAGTACAGCCTTGTCAGGCCACAGAGGAAGATGATGCAGCCAGTCCTGAGGAGGCCTGAGAGGACAGGGTCAGATAAAGGGAAGGAGATGTTTGTATGTTTTTAATAGCTTGATCAACCTCATGATTTCTTTATAGGTAAGAAATTAAACTTCTGGACTTTGCTGAACTCCTTGAACCTCTTGGATCTGATAGAAGTCAAACAAAGTACCAGTGTAGAAGTGGACACCCCATTCTGTGCTAGGAAACAAACAAACAGAAAGGCAGAATTCAAAGAGGAGGGCTGAGAAACTAGAGTGAGTACTTGAGAAAAAGCAGGGTGCCCAGAGATCTTTTTGAAGTACTGGGATAATATTTGCGTGGCATGAAGTAAAGAGAAAACAGTTCCTGTCAATGCCATAAGAATGCTGTTAGGAATCTGAACCACTGAGGAGTGCAGAGCTGGGGTCTTTTTAGTCAATACTTTATTTTCAACATTTGCTTGAGCTGGAATGGTTTAAAACGTAAGTCTCATACCTGGCCATGTTATAAAAATTTAGAAAATTACTTCTGAGTATCTCAAAGCAATTCAGTCTAAAATGCTAGTAAAATGTTCCTGACATTTCAACATTCTGGGGTCCCTCAAGAGCTGGAGTAAAGAAAATCTATTGCAAACTTCTCCTAAGGGTCAACCTGCCCTCATTAATGGTGATTAGAATTAGTACTGCCACCAAAGTCCTGAATAGACCTCTTGAGCTGACTTCCCTTCCCGGCAACATTGTTATGGCCCAAGAGTGCAACAGAGAGCCTGCTGGCCAGTTCCAAGATTGCCTGCACTTTGTTGGCTAAATACCTGAAGGCTGTTATGACTGAACAGAGGCCCACGAGATTGCAATTCAAGGTCAAGCTCCTAGTCTACCATCTACCCGGCCATCTTTGCCAGGAAAAAGTTCATGAACTGCAATACGAAGCTTGAATCTCTCAAAGCACTTAAACTGCAAACCAGTAATTATAGAATATTATTCTTTGTTTAGACTTTGTTTTGAAGCTTGTGTTTATCTTTAAGGTAACACCATTATCATGAACTGCTTTAACTCTACTCTTGTTAAAGCCCATAATATCTGATTTTTTTAATTTATAACTCAGCTTATAGCTAAACTATTATGGAATGGCTCACAGCACTAATGTGTAAAAATGTAAATAAGAAAAGTAGACAAAGAAAATAAGTGTGATGTGAAAGTTAATTTCAACTGTAAAGTCGATGAGATATAGAGTCACCTGGGAGACAGGACTCTAGACATACTTATCCTGAATAGGTTAATTGAGGTGAGAAGACCTGTCCATGGTGGATGGCACCATTCCCTTGGCTAGAATCCTGGATTGTTTGAAAAGGGGAGAGTGAGATGAACACAAGCCAATGTCCTTTTCTGCTTCCTGATTATGTACCAGCTGTTTCACACTTCTGATTCCTGGACTTTGCAGCCACGATAGACTCTGTCCTTGAACTGTGAGCTGAAACGAAACCATTCTTCCTAAGCTGCTTTGTTAGGTTGTGTTGTTATAACAACAGAAAAATAGCAACTTTTACAAGTAAGCAAATGCTACAGTTTTGAGTACTCATGCACACTGTGAAAGCCTGTTTATTTGATAGATGTGGGTTATATGCTTTAAAAGAAGCTGTATTTCTAGTAACAAGAGCAAGATTACATTATGCAGATTTATGTAGATACCCAGCTCCTCCACCAAGCTGATCTAGTTTCCTCCCATCACCACTCACTTCCTTTTAGCATGTTTGGTTTCTGGGTGGGAAGGTTATGGAGGAACTCTGTTCTGTCTTGCATAAACCGTTCTTCCTTGCATGAACTCCCACTGACCCTTAGTCAACAATTTTTGATATTTGATGCACATAATGTTGTACCTACTTATATTACTTACAGAAATTTCACAGAAGGAGATCTTGAAAAAAAATTGAACTTCTTGAACATTTTTTAAAACATGGTCCCTTTGGGTAGCCTTGCTCACCCTAGAAACTGTTATATAGAAGAGACTGGCCTTGAACCTACAGAGATCCACCTTCTTCCTGCGTACTGGGATTAAAGGAGTTCTAGGAGCAGAAGAGTTCTTGGATGAAAGGCATGTGCCATCATGTATGCTTTGATTAACATTGAAACTAAACATTAAAATAGCTTTGTTGTATGAGCCTTAATAAGTGAGATAGATTGACGTAGAAAAAGCTTGCTATTCCATGGCAAGAAAAATCCCTTTTGTAAAGTGTGTGTATGTGTGTGTGTATGTGTGTATGCGCATACGACTTGTTTATAAATTACTAGTTTGCCACAGAATACTATAGCTCTCTCTTATCTATATTTATTCGAACACGGTCTTGACCTATTTTCAGCTATTTTAACCCTCAAACTTGTGATCCTCCTGGCTCTACCTCCAACTTCTAAGATTTTGACTAATCATGAATATGCTAATCTGATAGATATTTATCTTTTTAAGTATCTATTGGCTCTTCATCCCCCTCATGATGAAGCCGGATATCAGGGTAATTAGCTTACCTCTACATTAATTTGTTATGTAGTTCTACTTGTTTCTTCTTAATAGATAGTTGTCCTATCCTAGAATTCTGTTAATACCATGTGTGATTAATGGAATAAAAATTCCATTGATCTAAAGCTGTTTTCTAGCTTGTACAGTTAAACCTATTTACCCTGTCCATGTCTAGTTAACAAACTGCTATAACATCCTGTTGATGAAACAATGCTCACTCTTCATTTGTTGGAGCCTATATTCTATAGGAGGTGCATGTAGTTTAATATAAATGATGCATATGCTCCTTTTTATGTTCCCAAATGTAATTCCTAAGGTGTGAGCCTCAAATCTGCATTCACACCTCAGGGATGTGTAATCTCTTTGTGTGAGGGATTTGAGCCTTGTACCTCACTGCACAGCAACTCTTAAGCCAGTTTCCTCTCTAGCTATTTATCTGTTGGTTATAAGATAAATAGCTCATGGTTGTAGCAAAGAGAGTGATGAATCAACCAAGGACCATGCACGGAGAGGACCTAAACCCCTTGCTCAGATGTAGCCTATAGGCAGCCTAGTAAGGGAAACAGGGGCAGTCTCTGGCATAAACTTGATTTCCTGCTCTTTGATCAGCTCCCCCAGACAGTCCTGATGAGACCTAATAGGCTAGGATTAGGTAGCTGGGGACAAGGACCTCCCCTATCAGTATACTACAGGTAGAGCATGGGGGGAGAAGGGGAAGTGAGTGAGGGACCAGGAGGAGATGAGCAAAGGGGCTACAGCTAGGATAGAATGAATAAATTGTAATTAATAAAAATAATAATAAATAACTGATAAAATTTTGGATATAATTTGCGTAGACTCTAGGTAGAATAGTCTGTTTCTTTCTTGGAAAATAAGATCAAAATGTTGTATGAATAGAAGAATGGGTTCTAGACAATAGAATTCCTTAATCACACAGCTGATATGGGCTTAATAAAGAATTCATCTTCAGAAAAAATGATTATATTATATAAATTAGAGTTATCAAACTTAGGGGAAGCATTTGTTTCTTGCAAACCTGAGGTCTTTTCTTTTGAAACTTCTCGTTTCTAAAAATATATACTAATTATGCCATTTCATGTCCTAAAAGTTTCAATGATTTCTTCTCAAATACAGAATAAAGTTCATAATCATCACACTGGTCTTCAGAAATTTGATTTGGCTCAGTAGCCACATACTCTCTCTAGACACAATGATCCATTTGTCAACTTGCAAACATGTACAGAAACATAGTTCTGTTCCAGTTGATCTCTGTACACAGCGGCAGAATGAGCAGTGAGGGACTCATGAGCTCAGGGAGAGAGAAGTAAGGCTTGCCACTCTCCTAATGTCAGCATTTAAATAAAAATGCAGCACAACATATAAGACATACAGTATTTTCTTAAAGAAGCAGAATAACATCACATCAAAATGTGAGTTTAATGTATCAATCTAAAAATTGTTTCTGATCCAAAATATTTAAAGGAATTTTTCTTTAAAAACTCAATAGTAAAACACAAAACCATATAATGGACATTAGACCATACATTTCTTCAAAGGAATGTATGGCAATAGGTCCATTTAAAAATGTACACATCGCTAGTCATTAGGAAAATGAAAATCAAAAGCACAGTAAGAAACTGGTTTATCTCAGTAATACTGAGCTTTATCAGAAAGACAGGATTATAGTATTGATGAGTGTGCAGAGGAAAGGGAATCCTTGTACACTGTCATTTAGAGTATAAATTAGCACAGACATTGTAGGACACAGGGCAGAGAATCCTTAAACCACAGTAACAACAACAATTGAACTTGCTCATGTCTTAGCAAATATTGGACATTGCTCTAAGAGTTGAAATTTGTTTGTTGAAGAGACAGTTGTAATCCCATGTTTACTATACAGTTACAACAGCTAAGAAGTGGAAACAACTGAGAGTCCAGCATCCGATATGTGGGTAAGGAAAACACAGGATGCATTGACAATGGAATGCACACTGCCATTATAAGACTAGACTTCTGCTATTTACAATACGCATGAAGCTGGAGAGCATGTTCAATGAAATAAGACAGACACAGTAAAATGGGTAACCCCGTGATCTCATTCACAATGGTATATGTCTTGTTTTCACAGAAGGTGTGAGTGAAGCGATGGTTATCTGAACATGGCGACAGAAGGTCTGTAGAGAAATGGGAGGAGTTGATGAATAGGCACCCAGAATTATGAGTAATAAGCTCTGGTGCAATATGACACAGAAGTCTGTCTACAGCTGTACAGAATATCTTTAAAAAGTTAGAAGACAAGAGAGGATTTTGATTATTTTCACAACGATGAAAAGCAGTGATCCTAGCTTCCCTTCTATAAAAAGATTGCACAGCCTGGTGTTTTGGTGTTAGAGGACTGACTTGAGGGTCTCATCCCTCTCCTCTTAACATTGTAATGTAGTGCCTGTTTTCCAGAAATGTAGTGAATTTAAGTGATGATGTAGTGAACACTACAAACACATATTAGGTGATTCCAATGAAAAGTCCTATGCTTCAGTTTTCTTATCTATATAGGAAATATAATAATATCTAACCCTAAGAATAAATCAATAAATATTTTAAAAGACAAAGAAAAAGCACCCTCAAAGTTACATGAAAACTCCAGAGTCAAATGGGATAAGGATGATATTTTTTAGTTCTTATAGCAAAAACAGAATGTGGACTTGATTAAGATCCACCAAGTACTTAGAGTTGCCAGAATAGACCATCAACTTGAGGAAGATACATAGCATGTCTGGAAAAGCAACCTGGCAGCATTTGGCTTTTGTATAAAGCGAAAGCCAAGTAGTATCTGCTGCAGAAGAAAGGACCTGATGATGAAAGAGAAGTCCTAGATAGCTTTAAATTAAATGTTTAGATTTCCTTGACCCCAGAAATCTTGAGGTTAGGCTCCTAGGGTCTTTACTAGGTTTTGGAATTGGTATCTACTATTCAACAGTACCTAGAAATGGACATTCAAACTTTTGTGGTGTAGAAAGATTGTAAATGGTAAAGAGCTTCAGTTTTCATCAGGTTCTGTAAAGGATCAATGCCTCAAAATGAACAACTACCCTCAGATATTATGGATGAAACTGAGGATTTTATATGGGATTGTGCTTGGCTTTACACTATCTCTATAGTGAAAGTGTGAGGAGACTGGTGAGGAGGGTTTTGAGTGAGATGTAAAAAGACTTGGCAAACAGTTCAGACAGAATAAAGGGCTAAGGGAGGAGATAAATTATGTGGAGATAGAAGACTATACTCCAATGGTAGAATGGCTCACTCATTTTTCCAAGAGCCATGGAATATTTGTCCTCTGCTAGCCATGGTGATGGCTGCTAGGAATAGCAATACCCATAGAGCAATGAGACCAACAGAAGTACTCAATGAGAATACTTCTTTAATTATAATTATGAAAGTGACATTCCTTTTCCTTAAATCATGGCTTCTGGACTTTAGAGACTGTGTCTTCTCTTTCTGTCTTCTTAGTTGTTCTCCCTGAATGTATTCAGTTCACACCTATTTGATGGAATACCCCTTATTCTCTGTGGTAATTTGAATAAGAATGCCTTGATGGAAGAGGTGTGTCTCAGGGGGTGTGATTTGAGGTTTCAAAAGGTCACACCATCTCCTGTTAGCTCTCTCTGCCTCATGTGTATACATTAAGACATAAGCTCTCCTATTACTTGTTTTCTCATACATCCCATTTGTCTTTCTAAGTGGGGATTGATCATCTAACCCTGGGTCCTCTTTTTTGTTTATCTTCTTTAGGTGTATAGATGTCATTATGTTTTTCATATCTTATAGGTCTAAATAAGTGAGAATATACCTATGAGTCTATCTCCTTCTGGGATACCTCACTCAGAACAGGGTCCTACCCCAGAAGGCCTCGGAAAGACTCTACCTAACAGTGTATCAAAGCAGAAACTGAGACTCATATCCAAACCTTCAGTAGAGTGCAAGGAATCATATGAAAGAAGGGGGAGTTAGTATGATCTGGAGAGGATAGGAGCTCCACAAGGACCAAATATATCTGGGCACAGGGGTCTTATATGAGACTGTTTCTCCAACCAAGGACCATGTATGGATATAACCTAGAACCTCTGCTTGCCTGTAGCCCATGGTAGCTCAGTATCCAAGTGGGTACCCTAGGAAGGGAAATAGGGACTATTTATGACATGAACTCAATGGCGGGCTCTTTGACCTCCCTACCCTTCAAGAAAGGAGCAGCCCTCTTAGGCCACAGAGGAGGACTTTGCAGCCAGTCCTGAAGAGACCTGATAAACCAGGGTCAGATGAAAAGGGAGGAGGACCTCCCCTATCAGTGGACTAGGAAAGGGGCAAGGAGTAGACGAGGGAGGGAGGGTGGGATTAGGAGGGAATGAGGGAGCGGGATTCACCTGGGATACAGAGTTAATAAAATGTAACTAATAATAAAAATAAAATTAATAAAAAAGACGTAAGCTCTCAGTTACTGGCCTAGTACCATGCCTGTCTGCCTGTCTGCCTGCTGCCATGACCGTAATAGATTCTAACCCTCTGGAACCATGAGCCCCAAAATGAATGCTTTTATTTTTTGCAAATTGCCTTGGTCATAGTGTTTTGTCATGGCAATAAAAAAAAAACAAGTAAAGCACCATGTATGATGTTTGAATCTTTCTTGATACTAAACATGCTTATAAAGATGTCTAGACTGGTGTTATGCTTGTCTACTGTCAAGGAAGACTCATATGTTGACCTGAGGTACACAAGTCAGAAAGTAATAGCTGCATTTCTTCAGGTTTTGCAGGAAATCACTTCAATGTTCAGAAAGGTGGCAGCACCTGCTGGTCTCTGATCTTTCACAGCCCTTCCTTGACAAAGTTGATCTGTCCTGATCTGCCTTTGTCTTTCCTCCTGTTTCATTCAGGAGGTGTGTTGCATTTTTTCAGGTGCCAGGTACTCTGATAGGTTCAGAAGCAATAAAGAGAAGGGAGCCACCATACCTTTCCATGAGCACTCCTTGCCTTAGTTGGAGTTGATAAACACACAGATGTCCAAGTAAATTACCATCAAAGAGGATAGAAATCAAAGAAGAGAGGAAGGATTCCTTTCCACATTAGGAAATGTGCTTACGACTCAAAGCAGCACTGGACAAGTTCTGTCTCCACAACTTCTCAAGAGGGCTAATTTTGCTGTTTCTCTTTCTCTAGTGGAGTACACTACAGGGTCGGGAGGTTGTTCCTGAGAGACATCTCATTAGATACTCAGAACTAATGACTTGGAATTTCAGAGAAAGAAATGGTTGAAACTAGAAATGGTTCCATTAAGGTGATGCCTGAAGGAGATTGTGTTGAACACAACTGTGCAGAATTTCAAAAGAGAATCCACTTCACAGATGCTCAGTGAACTTTCTGCACAGAACCACTGCAAGATGATTCTGTATGAAATATTGGCTGCTTAATCATTTTAAATTTAGCAGGGAAAATCTTGGAGGATTTTTGTTCATCTGTTCTTTTCTTTTCTTTTTTTTTTAATTTAGAGCCATACAATGTTTACATTTCAGTCAGCTTCTTAGTCTAGCCTGAGGTCTTAGTCTTAGTGTATCTGACTGGTCCTGGACTCCTGCTCAATTTTGCCTGAGCTTAGGTTCTTCTCAAAGCAGTTTGTTATATCTGCAGTTCTCTAGCTGAACCAATTAGCATTTGTAAAACTACACTGAAAGTACTGCTTTGGTCTGACTTAACTTCACCCTCCCCCATATGGGTTTTCATGGAATCGCTTGCTGGTCTTGTAAATAGTATTTAGCCTTTTCAAAATTATATGCATTTGTACTTTCCTAAGCCTACATTATTTATTCCATGCCTGAATAAGAAAAATCAGGATTCTGGTATCAATAGAAATAAAGTTGTTTGATTAAAGTGGGAGTCAGGCATTTGATACACTTTTGAGTGTGTGAGCTAGTTTTTTCATTGTCATGGCTGGAGCTGAAGTCATGGTAAAGAAAACAGTAATTTTCACTTGAGCTGCTGTCTAGGGAACAGATGACCTGGAGCTGTCATGGGCTGATGCAATGGGTAATAGTCAGGGCATCTCTGCACCCTTCTCTTTCTTTGAGACGATTAAGAACATTGATAACATGTTGAACTAAATGTCAGCCAAAATCAATACCCAGGATGTAAGAACAGGTTGAGGCCAGTGAATTGACTTTAGACAAATACTCAGGCCAAAGGAACAGAACCCACGCTTGGAAAAGCTAAACTGCTTCCTGGTGCAGAAGTGAATTATTAAACCTGTTGTTGGAACGAGATGTCACCAACTACCAGAGAAGGGGTGGGAAGGGTATTGGGGTCAAGCAGACTCCATGCCCTTCTCAGCTAAAAAGATCTCTTCATGTTTCAATCTCAAGTAAACTGACAAGCTTTTGAAAAATACGGAGAGATCCAAGATGGCTGCCACGAGAGAACACTGTGTCTGAGGAGTAGGAGAGCAGAAACAACGCAGCGACCAGGAGACTGAACTCTGGGACCTAAAACGCCAGCATTGTGAGTGCCAGGTGAGCGGAACTCCTACGGTGAGAAAATCAAGTGGGAAAACCCTAGGGACTCCCAGTTATTACCTGGAGAAATTTCCCGGTGACCAGCGGCACACAGCTCTGATCTGGACGAGCGGCTGCGCTGGGCGCCCGCAGCCACCATTATAGACTGTCTCCCGGGCAGTCTCAGGAGGAACCAGTGCCGTTTTCACTGAACTGCACCCTACGAGCGCACACTGCACCCGGGTTCTGCAGAAAAACACTTAAAGAAATGCTCAACATCCTTAGCCATCAGAGAGATGCAAATCAAAA
>CM053756.1:14906654-14926486 GCA_028658305.1 Pachyuromys duprasi | reverse complement strand
TGCTTTTGGCTGTTTCTGGTGGGGCCATGGTGTCCTGATTTTTGTTGGGTGAGTTCTTTAACCAATTTCTGGGCATTTGTTTATATATAATCAGGGAGCTGTTTGTGCTTTAAGGCTGTACTTCAGTCTGAACCTGTCAATCTCTTGTGTCGGGAGTATTCTTCAAGAAGATCAGTGATTTCTGGTGGTTTGTTAGTGTGTGTTGTGTCTCATTTGAACTGTGTTGTGGGCTCTGTGTGCCCTGCTTCATGCTCTGTGCTAGAAGCTGTGAGCACTGCAGGCTGGTCACCCCTCTGGTCTGGAGTCTTTACTCCTCACTCTGTGCTAGAGTCTGAGTGTCCAGGTTTGAGATGTCAGCTGGGGGGCTGTGCGCTCTGCCCTTTGCTTGCTGCTAAGGGCTCTTCCCTGGAATGGAGATTTGCCACCTCCTTCTGTGCCAGGGGCTGTGCACTATGGTCTGAGATGATATTTGGGGCACACACAGTGGGTTTGGGTTGGTGTGCGTTAGCTGTATGCAGGCCTGTCTGAAATGGTGCCGGAGGCGTTTTCTGTCTGGCCCGTGGACACACAGAGGAACTGAGGTTTTTGCTGGCAGATGCGTGCAGCGTTTGCCCTCAGTGTGCAGTCTGGTCAAGATGGTCCCCAGATCCTCTCAGTCTGGGTTGGCCCCAGCGATCGGTGTGTGTGCCCACCGCACACCCGTGGGTTGAGGCAAAACTTGGGTCCCTCCCAGAGCAGCAGGCAGACTCACACACTGACTGAGTTTTTGCTGGCGGAATTGTGAGGCACACGCCCGCAGTGTGCAGACTGGTCAAAACGGTCCCCCAACCCACTCAGTCTGGAGTGGTTCCGGTGATCGGTCTGAGCCTGCAACACCCCCGCGGGCTGAAGCAGAACCCGGGTGCAGTGTGTGCTCGCAGTGTGCAGTTCAGTGAAAATGGTACCGGGTTCCTCCTGAGACTGCCCGTGAGACTGTGTGATCCAGTCTATAATGGCGGATGTGGGCACCCAGTGTGGCTGCTTGTTCAGATCAGAGCTGTGCGCCGCTGGTCACCCAGAGATTTTTCTGGGGGAAAACTGGGTGTCCCTAGGGTTTTCCCACTTCAATCACAGATGCTGGCGTTTTAGGTCCCAGAATTCAGTCTCCTCGTTGCTGCGTTGTTTCTGCTGTCCTACTCCTCAGACACAGTGTTCTCTAGTGGCAGCCATCTTGGATTCTCCCCTTATTTATTTATTTAAACGCTTTACATTCCTTCCTTTTTAAGAGTTGCCTTCATCATGGTTTCTCTTCACAGCAATAGAACAATAACTAAAACAGTTATCAAAAACTCTATTTGAGGATAAAAGATCCATAATCTGCAAGGAAAGGGACTATAGGGGCAAATTAGGAGAACAAGAGGGGAAAGTGCCAAGTGTTAAAACTAGAAACATCATAGCAGTTTAGACTTTAACAATAGACAGAAAGTAAAACAAAGAGATTTCCTCAACAAGACACCCTCTGTGTGGTGGAAATGAAATGCAAGGAAATATATCAAAACACGATTTTGATTTTGTGATTAATAAAGAAGGAAGACAGTGACAGTGACTGAAAATCAATAATGTATGGTATGGCTTTCCTGGCATGATCTTTAGTAAGAGTTTCAGAAACACACTATGAATATACTCAATTATGAATATTAGATATGCACATATATCAGTGTGTCTGCATGTATATAAGGTGTGGTTATGGCTGCCACCTCAATGAGATCAAAGACAAATTTTAATCTCTGTTATTATTACTCTTTTGTAAAATAACACAAGTTTCTAATAAAAATATTATTCCTTCTAACTATTTGACTGACACAACAATGTTTTGTTTTGTTTTCTTTCTTTTATTTTCTGTCTTACTGTAAGTTTGTTTATGAATCAAATGTGAAATTAAAATTCTTTGACATGTAGTCAATTCAAACTGCATTCTGCATTTCGTGCACCTGCTTAGTCATTTCCCCCTTTCTTCACACAGACTTACTTCACATTCAAACTCTGTTTTTACCCTTTTCTCATTAGCTTGTATTTAAATATATTTTCAGATATTTTTTTGTTGTGTTATTTAATCCTATTGGCTTGTGATGTAACAGACATCCTGCCAGCAGTTTATTTCCTGTGGTTGGTTTGATGTTCAGGTTGACTGGCTTATTCTCTGATAAATTAAAAATAAACACACATACAAATAATCTTAGGAGCTCAATGTCATTTCTGAAATTATGGTATTGAGTACATTAACAAAAATATGGCAGTGTCTATTAAAATAACCCCTTGATGTGAAATGATTCAAATGAAATAAGTACCGTTCTCTGCCTCCAAAAGTAGAGCAGGTCGTTGGAAGACTTATAGGGTTATCTCTCAATTTCATTGAGCATCTTGACAATATCACTGACACCAGTAAAGCTTGCTTTCTGGTCCAGTGTATATAAGGAGCAGAGCATGACACATCTGAGCAAATATGGAAGGTTGAATTGAAATTGACATGGGCCCAGACAAGACACGCCTTACTTCCATGTATCAGTTAAAACCATCATGCGATCATACTGAACTTCAAGGAAGAATTTGGAAAACTTGACAATCTTTGGGAGAAGAGAAAAATGGAGACTACCTTGTAATCTACCACACTCAATTTAAAAAAGAAAAAGTTAGCTCAGAATTGGAAAAATGAGAATAAGAAACCATTATCTGTTTTACAGTCCATGGTTACCTATATCAAAGTATACTGTATTCCTCAGTATACCCACTTGCCAATTTGCAAGGTTGTTTGGGAGCTCAGCATTGCTTTGTCATAGTCCTGACAGGTTACCACCTTTATTCTTCACAGACTACAGACAAGCTTATGCAGTGGCAGCCAATATTTAAGTATTCACCCAAAATTAGAGTGAGACTTAAAACAAACTTTAGTAAGCTCTATGAAGTGGCAGGTTACTTCAGTTTTTTCATAAGCTCTTTCCTTGGAGATGGAAGCTGGCTTACTGTCAGGCTTCTGGTGCTTAAAATGAGTTATCAGATACAATGAGTGCTTTTTTTTTATTGGAGGTGCTAATTTTTTTCCTCCCTGAATTTTAAATTAATGAGATTTATAATATGAAGTTTATAAAATGCTAAGTTTAACAAATTATAATGAGAAATAAGAATGTTCCATTGTAAAGCTGCCATTGATACTGGAAGGGAACTCTATATGAAGAAACCCACACCATAATTCAAGTGACTCAGGAAAGCAAAGGTTATAAGATGAAAACTATTAATGTGATAAAAATGCTTTGTACTTACCAGTAGGCTCTAGAGGAAAAGATTACTTGACTCTGAATTTAACTAGTTTGTGTCCAGAGTCAGAGGTAATAGGTCTCAGTTTCCCTGTTTACTCTAAGTCTAAGAATTTCTACTTGAAGAACTTATTAGAAATAAAAAATAAGATGAGGCTTACAACAGGTTTACTATGAAAGGGGTTTATTAGGGGAGAAGGGGGAACAGGCGTGGGCCAAGATGGGGAAGGGAGAGGGAGAGGAGGAAAGGGGAGGAGGGGTAGGGGCGCCCCATAGAGAGGGTAAGAGGGTGAGAGGAATAAGAGGGTAGAGGAGTAAGAGAGTGAGGAATAAGAGAGTGAACACGTGTCTGGTGGTCCTTTTATAGGTCAGGTAATTATTAACCACGCCCCCAGGTGTGGCCACCTGGCTGGGCGATACATGACGTCATTGTTGCTAGGTAACCAGAAGGTTGTTGCAGAATACTAACAGAACTCAACACAGATAAAGTGTAAGGCTGTGAAATACATCTTTTTAACAGTCCTGCCACTCCAGAATACACCTGGTATTTTTAAATTTGAAAGTAAAATTATTTTCATGCAATATATTCTGATCATGTTTCCCCTCCCCCAACTCCTCAAAGATCCATCTCAGTTCTCTGCCCACTCAATTCCATGCCCTTCTTTCCCCTTAGCTTTAAAACGCAAACAAACACACAAAGCAAATAACTAGCAGCACATGACAATTAACACAGAGACCCGCAACTGGACAATGCGCAGGAAGTGAGAGATCTTGGAACACTCAGTCCTAAATGGATTTTCTTTATCAAACCTTCTTCTTGGGGTTCAGGGACCTATGCTGAAGAAGAGGTAGAAAGATAGTAAGAGCCAGAGGGCATGATGACTGGAAGGCAAACAGGGCCTTCATGACACAGCAAGACTAATGCCCAAGTGAACTCACAGAGTCTGTGGCCACAGGCACAGGAACAACACAGACTCAAGCCAGAGGGATTTGGCACTGAGAACAGGGGTGTGGACACACACTCCCACCTCTGTAATTGGGAGCCCCTTGCAAAGAAAACATTAAACTTTATCAAGAGAGTCTCACCTAGTATAGTAGCCAGACTTCAGGTTATAGCCATACCCAGGATTAGACAGTCAACACCAAAGGAATTCAGCAGAATTTTTGTAAACATTTTCTAATATTGCTTTGGTTGGGCATTTCTGTGTCTTATTGATCTTTTGCTTGTGTATTTTAGTTTCCAGTTTTGTGGTGTGTGTTTGTGAGAGGTTTCAGGTTATTTTTATTTTTTGCCATTCCTGACATTCTTGAGGTTTGTCAATATTTCTCATGACTCCCTGCCTCTGCCTCTCACTATAGGGGACATTTGGTTGAACATGATGGTGTGGATATTTCAAAAGGCAGGGCTTTCTCCACATCTTCAGTTGGCTTGTCCCAGTGCCTGCTGACCTCTAATCACTCATCACTGCTGACCATCAACAGTCATCTAATGGTGTGGGCTACTCCCACAGGGAAAGTATCTACGGACACCCACATGGCAGTATATGTATGGAATCAGCCAAGAGGAGGAGTATTCCTTTAGCACTGTCACTTGAAAAAAAAAAGACTGCTAATGCAGGTGTTTTAATCATGCTTCATTGAGGAACTATTTTTTAATGTTCATATCCTCATTGTTCGGGACAATATAACTTCTAGATCTGTCTTCATTTTATGTGAAGAGCTGGCTTCACTATTAGATTGCTAAAAAACAATTTATATATTATAATATGTAGAAATGAGTAGAAAAACAGATACTAATAAGTTCCTATTTGACTCATATGTGACGTTCACCTGTTCACCTTTTTAAGTAGTTTGTGTCAATAAATTAACTGCCTTAGAAAAATCTTATGGATTTTTAGCTTGTGCACTACAAGTCAGGAAACATTTTTAAGTTACATGAATTGTAGAAAATTATCCATCGGTAAGTAGGAGATTAATTTAGAACTCAGTTTTGATATCATCTTATATACAGCAGTTACTAGTTACATTATTAGTTTTATAGTAATAGTATAGAATAGTAATGAGGCACCTCTACCTCAAGGTCACCTAATTGCTCAGCAGTATGACACAGATTAGAAGAGTCATTTTTCTTGCTTGCATCATGAGCTCCCCCTCCCCCCCCCGTAAAGGAAACTCAGTGATTCATCACATCTGCCACTTTAAAACATGCTGTCTTACAAAACTTGTCCATTCAGCATCTTGGCATCTCTGATGCAAGCATAGCAGCCTGGGAAATGGGGAAAGAACTGAAACTAAGTAACAACGTGCTTATTGGCATAAACTAGCCCTATGTTTATATGCTGAATTCAAGACCCCGAAATATAAATAGGTCAGTTCATAAGAATTGTAGCTGTAGTCTGCATTCATAAAGAGCATAGGAAAACACAAACAGAAAGTGCCATCTTACTTGATTATGTCCTGGATTGGAATGCATAGACTTGCACAAAGGTACCCACTGAGAATTCAGCCTTCAATAGTCCTAGAGAGACACATCAAGAAAATTGCTGCTCATTTGACTTGTTTGCCATGAGCCAGAGATTTAACCAGCTCTACTCAACCAAAGACCATTCAGTGTATCATTTGGGAATGTGAGAATGATAGCACTGAATCACCATCACTGTGAAATACCCTGTGCACAATCAGCAATTTCGTTGCGGGGCTCTATCCATCTTTTGACCAGCAGCATGCATTTTGGCAGGGACATCATGTTTTGGGATGTCTTCTACAGCTATATCAGGGCCAAGAGCAAAGCCCACCTAGGGGAAGAACTCATGTCCACACTTAATTAGCTTCAAACCTTAACCAAGTAAACTAATTGACCATAGATGTCTTTTCCATGAAACATTGCCTGTGGCAAACAAATATAACCGTGGAGAAAAGACAGATGCCCTTGGGTTATGCAAATCGCAGAGGGTTATCATAGGCCACAGCCAATTTTTAAGGGTATTCTAAATGAACCCACAAAGAAAAAAATATAAGGACAGATCAGTTTAACCTCTTGAAATCTTCCTTGTGGAACATGTTCTGATTAATGGCATTCAATAAATGGAACTCCCCCCAAAATCAAGATCAAAGTATTAATGTTGGAAATTTGAATTTCTTCTAACAGTTTATTAATGATTGGTCATCTTACAGTCACTGATGCTGAACACATCAATACTGATATCATGTCTCCTTGAAGCTAAGACATCCCTGCCTGGGGTGAGTTTATGACCCTTTAAGTCAGTGTGTAAAATGGAGTTAGGATTAAGCTGCTTGCTAGTCCAACCTTCTTCTTGGTAGCTGTTCATGCACAAATCCCTACATAAATTCCTTGACTCTAGATGGAATACTTGGATTTGGTGGTTATGAAGCCATCCTAATTTCATTTCTTGCTTTCTAAAATTTTGTGAATTTTTTTCTCTTTTTCATGTTATCAGCGTACAAAGTCCTTCACATGTAACTCAAAGCAAAACCTATGTCCTAATTGGTGTTCTCTTGAGCTGCTCCAGCTTTGTTCTTTCTCTGCTTGGCTTCCTGCTGCACTGCCTCCCAGGTCACTCCTGCTTCTTAACATTACATTTCTTCATGTACCAGGAACTCTGGGTACCACTGCTCCTACTAGGAAGCTTTGCAGAGGTACCTGAGGCTGTGTCCACACTCTGTTACCTGCTTACGCTGGCATTCTTTGGACACCCCTATGAAATAACACCTAGCGCATCACCTCTCACACACACATACTTATCCTTGCTTCCCAAACTATTTTCCTTAATATTTACTGCTCAAACACTTTATATGTGTTTCTTATTTATCCTACTTATTAATTTTCTTTTGCTACATTGAAACGTGTGTGTTTTTGTGTTTATACAAATATCTTCCCAGCTTATAGAGACACCCCCCCCACATGATCTACAGCCTTAAATCTGACCCTTAAGTTCTTTATTCTCTGCCGCATCTCATTTTCCTCTTCACTGTCTCATCGAAGCAATGCCTGCCACTAAGTCAGTGCTGAAGGAGATGTTTCTTTAGTGAAATTCCTGTTTCCTCACCGTTCCTTCTAGGGGCTCGTCCCCCCATAATTACAATACCGTAAAAACTATGCCTATTCTAAAGATATCCTTCTAAAACTCTCAACAGCAGCTTACTAGGGCATTTTATTTTATTTTATTGCTTTTTAAACAAAAAAGTCTTTTGTGATGACGAAAGGATAATCTTATTTATTTCAAGCTCAAAATCTGATATGTTTCTGAAATCCATGAATTATTCTATAATGATTCCCTCAAAATAAACTGCTCTTGTGGAGCCATTGTTTCTTGTAGCACAATGGCGTGCAGCGAGAAATCTCGAAAAGATAGAGTTTAAATCCGTGTCCCAAATGTACCTCTCCTTAATGCAAATCAAGTATGAATTTATTAGGAACCATTAGTGGGATAAATGTTCTCGTATTATGTAAATCTGTGCCTTTAATCTGAAATGTGGAAAGCGAATTGCTTTGTAGAATATCTAATCTGCAGTTCTGTAATTAGGAGAGCAGGTGGTTAATCGCAGGTGCTGTCACTGACTTGCCCCTCATTGCTGAACACAAACAGCTAATTCCGTGCATCCTGAATCAGCCACAGGGCAGTTGTGTTGGGTACAGAACTTTTAACTCCATCAGCGTGTTTAGGGCCTGAAGACATCATTGAAGTGAGTGTGTGGTTTGGTTTTCTAAATATCAAACTGATGCTTCACAGCAATGGATATTACATACGTGGGGGGGGGGGATCTGTGTGTCAATGCGTCTGTGTGTCTGTGTGTGTTCATGTGTGTGTGAGATAGAGAATGTATGGAGTTTTTTTTTTTTTTTTGAGGGGGAAGAGGTCTTTTGACACAGTGTCCTACTCTGTAGTCCAGGCTGACCTGGAACTCACTGTATCTCCTAGGCCAGTCTCCAAATTGAGGAAATCTTTTGGCTAAGCTTTCTTTGTGCTACCATCACAGGCTTGAGCCATACTGGCCTTTAATCTTATTAAGATGTGACCAGCAGTATTAGACCGTGTATCTAAAAGCTAGCATAATAGGCAGAGAAATTGTGATCTTTTATATCATTCACTCCTATATTACAGAGGAATTACAAACAGATATGAATGACCCATCTTATAGCAAGGTGTTAGAATTTGACACTAAATTAGTGTCAAAATAGTGTTACAGACAGATATAATGACTGATCTTAACTGATCTGTTCCCTGTATCTCTGTGTTTTGCTGAGAGGCCTGGAACTGCCAGGGGAAGCTGGATTTATCATCTCACTTGTTTTCTAATTAACCACATCACAGTGTTCCAGAAAGATTACAAAACATGTTCAAGAGCTGAGCTTGGAGTCCTAGTCAATAACATGGAACAGTATAAGGGAATTCCACATGAAGGGTTCTCCAACAAAGCATGCAATTTAAGATACAGAAAACTCTGGAGTAGAGAGATGGTTCAGCAGTAAAGAGCTCTTATAGCTCTTGCACAGGACTCAAGTGTGGTTCCCAGCACCCATGCAAGGAGGCTCACAACCACCAGGGGATCAGATGCCTTCTTCTGGGCTCCACAGGCACTGAACTTACATCACAACATGCATACATGCACACACACACACACACATTTACGAATAAAATATCTAAAAGATAGAGGAAACTGTATAAAGACAGATTTTCAATTCTCAAATCTGTTTCAAAGGCAGGATATATTTAAGAATGACAGCCAACTGTGGGAGTTTAGAAGATAACCCATGGTGGAAAATAAATAGCAGTTTTCTTTAAGGACAACTGCTTCTAAATATATGCCTTTGACATCCAGAGAAGTGAGTCTTCTCAAGCTAGCAACTCTGAAGATGTTGGATGATAGACAAACAGATGGATTAAGTCAAAGAAGGAGAAGTTAGGAAGAGAATCTCAGAAGCATAGAATAATGAGTTGAACGTAAGTGGATAATAACAAGGGGCTGATATCTTGACCCTAAAAATGCTGTTGTCTTTCAAAGAGAAGAGAAGTTTTGTCAAGGTATAAATGCATGGGTTTGTTCTAAAGAAGAGTTAATTGACTTTATTGTTATGGCCATATATGAACATGAAAATTTTTGAATAGGATGTATAAGATATATGTCAGCCATTGAGTTCATCACCTCCCCTGAGGGGGGCGGGGAGCAGCCTTACATGGCCACAGGGGAGGACAATGCAGCCAGTCCTGATGAGACCTGATAGACTATGGTCAGAGGGAAGGGGAGGAGGACCTTCCATATTAGTGGACTGGAGGGCGGGGGCATGGGAGAAGAGGGAAGGAGAGCAGGATCGGGAGGGGATGGGAAAGGGGCTACAGCTGTGATACAAAGTGAATATACTGTAATAAATAAAAAAGAAAGAGAAAAAAAGAATAAATAAATGAACTCGGAAAGAATAATGAAATACTCTACAGTCATAATAATAAAAATGAGTTTGCACAATTGAGTTAAACAAAATAAACTATGATGATGCAATAATGAAGCTTTATTACTGGAGTCAAACATCAAAACTCTCGGCCTCACTGACTCTCAGATTATAGTCACACTGAATACATATAGCTGTTCTGACTACAGTTAGTACTTGCCCATTATCAATATTATAGTTCAATGTCAAGGCTTAAGGGTGGCTTAAACTTTTTGTGTTGATGATGAGAAACTTGCTCTGATAATAATTACAGTAGGTGACATGGTTTGGCTTTTGGTCTTTGTTTCTTACATCTATCTTTTGTTTCTCTACCAAATATTTTATTTTTCAGTGGTTCCTTCGTAACAAATTCATTAGATTAAGTACAGATGGGTTTTTAGCATGATTTGTTAGATACTCCAGGATCAACCCTGTCTCTCTTTGCTTCCCTTTTCATGCCTCAGGCTTGTCATTTCAGTAGCTGGGCCACTTGTGCTTCTAACAACGTACTGATTCATACCTTTATTATAAAATTCACACCACCAAGAATAGCTCTCCACACACATCAGCTTTCCTTTTTGGCCAATTCTGGTCACAACTCCACTTCTTCACTTCACATGGTAATGGAAAGTGTATAATTGGCAGTTCTCTGTAGGACATAGGACTACAAGTCAAATGTGTGCCCAATTGGTTTCCTAGGCTGAGCACCATGCCTAACACCAGTAGATACTCATTATATGTTGAGCAAAACTACACATATTCCTCAGTCTGCACAATCTCTCCTCCATCTACCAAAGCAGGTATTGGCTTTCACATTGTTTTCCTCAGCCTTTGTTATTTTCTAAGATAGCAGTGTCTTGTGAGCAGAAGATGATTAACTTAAAGGTTTTTAAATTGTTTTGACACTTGAATAGTGATAAACTAAGCATAGAATATTGAAAAATTCATTCTTTCTACATCTGGCTATTTAAGTAGCAGCAAAATGCTTGGTAGGCTTTACAAGTGTTCTAAAATTCAAGACTGGATTTATTAAGTTAAATTTGAGAGCTGATTCTCACATAGCTAATAACCTAGTATGAAAAATACCTCATATGGAAGGAGATGTCCAGTATATATAATCAGAGAGGAAGGAATAAACTGAATGCCCGATACCTTGATGACTCTGGCTTGTTAGACACATCTGCCAGGACACTACTTACACTGACTGTAAGACAAGACAAGCATCTGCGTGCTGGTAGAGGCCACTGGGCAGGCTTTGTTTGTTTTCATCTTCCAAATTGGAAATAATAACCCATAACATTCTGTTTGCTTCCAGGAAAAACAAAGAAAAATAATTCAGAGCATTATGCTTCCAGATGCCTCAGCAAATACCTTTTGTTCTTTATAAAGATATATTACAATTTGTTATCAGTAACAACACAGTAGTTTCAAAGGATTATTAGAGGCAGGGATCCACTAAACCATCCTCTGAGCAGTAAAGACCCTCCCCTATATCAATCAATCAATCAATCAATCAACCATCACACACTCTCCTTCAACACTGAAGCTAACAGAGATGCCAACCACAGAAATTCTATCATGAGGGATGCTCATTCATAGGCGGATCAGTTTCTACAAATACATCCGTTTGAACCGCATTTTAAAGAAGATGATAACAGTTCCGAACATTGAAAAAAACCTGACTGAGTTTTTGCTGTCAATGCTGTTGTTCTGTTTTGTTTAGTTCTTCTTCATTTGGAAACTTCCACTAAGAGAAATGTAACAGTAATTATTTTAATAGTGTTATTTCAATAGCATCTAAAGAGAATTGGCCCTTGTTACTGAAGTAGTTTCTATATATGCTTGCCTTTTTCTTGTAGGAGTTTAATGAAAGTCATAAAATAAACATGAAACAAATTATAATAGTAGCTTTGTTTTATATATGCTTTTTCATTTAATTTAAAAATACTTGGTTTGATGGGTTAAGGATGTAGCTCAATGATAGTATACTTTCCTAGTGCTTTAAGTCCTGAATACAACAATAAAAACAACAGCAATAGTAATAGCCTACTTTTAATTTCTCTTCAAAATATTATAATTGTCTTTTATAATAGCGAGAAGATCTGTTTCAATATAGATCACTATTCTAGGCATGGACATTGTCCTTTATTTGAAATTAAGATGATGATTTCAGGAAATAAAAACAAAGTAGAAAAGTGTGGTGAGGAAGGATTTTTGTCAGTGTAGTGGCTGGGCTGAGAAGGCTAGATGTTAGGCAGGGTAGGCAGGGGAAGCCACTGGGAGGGGCAGACGTTCAGTGTGAAGTCTGAGCAATGAGATAGAGTACTGTCAAGAAGAGGATATGAGTGTGTACAACTGCACATACAGCAGGACAGTAGCTCCAAGCTGGAACTGTCTTCTCACATCAAGGAATGCAAAGAGCCTCTGAGGCTAGGACATGCTAAGTAAGCAAAGAGTTCATCTGGGGTCAAGCCACATGATTTTTAGGACAACGTAGGACCTTTGGATAGTTTTCAAATACACTGAGGAGGAACATGAGTTTTTGTTTGTTTGTTTGTTTGTTTGTTTGTTTTGCTAAAGGGGCTGGATGGCTTACTGGTTTAATATTTTTAAATGATCTCACCAATTACTGTGTGATTACTGAGTTGTAACATCATCAAAAGAAATAGAAAGGGCTTGGGGAGGTAGTTCAGTTGGCAGAGAGATTCCCTAACATGTTCCACAAGCCCAGGGTTCTATTTCCGGCCCAGCACAAATTAGATGTAGTGGTACACAACTGCAGTTCTATCATTTGGGAGGTGGAGGCAAGGGCCTCAAAACAACGAAGTCACGAACCTAAACTAAAGCTCCAGGAAGCTGGGGATTTGGGGGAAAGGCTGTATCAAGTTGTGTCATTAAGACTCTATTATTCTCTTAGAGGACTAGCTTTCCAGAAGGCTTAACTTATAAATTCAGGCAAGACGCCAACTTCTTTCTTCCATGGAAGGAAGGCCCAGGAACAAGGAATAGGCACCTACTCTACATGGGAATGAACTATGTTCATACTCTCTTCACTTCCCCAGCTCTGGGACTGTACTCATGTTGCGTGTGGTATATACTCACTTATATTAGCCATATAATATGGGCTAACCATACCAAAATCTACAGACCTAAAGAAGCTAAACAACAAGGAGGACCTAGGGAGGATGCTTAAATCTCATTCATAATGGCAAACAAGATAGACACCAGAAGATGTAGAAGAGAAGGAACAGGATGAGAGCCTACCACGGAGGTCCTCTGAAAGGCTCTACCCAACACAGGATCAAAACAGATGCTGAGACTCACAGCCAAACTTTGGGCAGAGTATAGGGAGTCTTATGGAAGAATGGGGTGTAGAAGAAGACAGAACACATGAGCTCCACAAGGAGACAAACAAAGCTGATAAATCTGGGCTGAGGGGTCCTACAGAGCCTGATGCACCAACCAAGAACAATGCATAGAGAGGGCCTAGATCCCCTTCTAAGATGTAGCCCATGAATAGCTTAGTCTCCATGTGGATTCCCTAATAAAGATAGCAGGGGTTGTCTCTGACATGAACTCAATTGCCTGCTCTTTGATCACTTCCCTCTGGCAATGCAGCCTTCCTAGGCCATAGAGAAAGAGAATCTGAGCAATCCTGATGAGACTTGATAAGCTAGGGTCAGATGGCAGCGCAGGAGGACTCCGACTTTCAGCGGACTAGGGAAAGGGACTAGAGGGAAAGAGGGAGGGTGGGTGGGACCAGGAGGAGATGAGGGAAGGGGCTACAATAGGGATATAAAATGAATAAATTGTAAAAAATTAAAATTAAAAAAGTTATGTGTCCTTGTTGGCTCTTAAGTCTCTCATCTGTATGCTGTCTCAATAATAAAGTAACTCCTGGCTGAATTGGAATGAAGATTCCATGAGCAAATAAATATTCACAATGTACCAAGAATTTCTCCTGCTAAGCTCTATAACATACTAAAATTATATGAGTCAGATACTAGTATATAGTTGTAACAATACCATGCTTGTCCTGTTCTGAAGACCTAGATAAAATAGATATACATGGAGTTTTTGTGTGAGTAGCACTTGAAAAATCATTTAGAGTGTCACACACACACAGCCTTCCAAGAAATAGGTTGTTGTTGCTGGAAGCATCACTGTTAGCTCTCCACCCCAAACCATTTCCTTTCCTTTTGAAAAGCATAGAGCTCATGTCTCACAGCAAAACTGAAAGGAGCATAGTAGAACATGTCTGCTTAGCAAAAGGAAGAGATAAATTTGGGCACATTACTTCTCTGCTCTGAAAGGAAAGGAAGTACCCATGCTGATTCCTTGCCCCTTCCAGAGTTTGGGTATTTATTAATGCGGAATTGATGGTTGGAGAGGCAGCAGACCACTGTGATCATAAAGAAAAGTCTGTGTGCTTCAGACTCCTGCAACCTTTGAAGTGTTAAATTGCCCGCTGACAGCTTACAATCTCTGACATCAGGAAAACTTCTAAATGGTGAGTTTTAAAGTAAACACTCCGCTTAAGTGTCTGTGGACTGACATTTTGTCCACTTCAGTAGAATCATCCTGATATAATCTACCCAACCATCCAAACTTTTAATTAGATACACCAGTGCAGATCTCCTGCTTAAAGGAGACATAAATCCTGGTAGGATCTGTGCTGGTGTTCTTATTCAGTGTTTGCTTCTGCGACTCCTTCGTACCATATCGTATATAACCTGGAATTTTAATTTATTTGTTTCTTTCCTCACACCTATGCAACAGCTGGTGAAAGTTCTTGAGCACCAAATAAACTTGATTAATGCCTATTGAGTTGTATATTCAATAGCTTTGGATAATTGCATCTTCCTTCTCTTGTCTCTTACAGCAATGACTCCATAGAACCTACCATGATTAAACTGAGATTGAGACCACACATATTACATTAAATATTAATTTTCTCACTCCCCACTAATGTTCATTTTGAAAAAAAGGCAATTCAAAATGAGACTTTAGCAGCCTTAGAATTGATGTGAATAGATAGATTGCTCTAATTGAAAGACATTCTGCTAAGAATTATGCTTCAGTGAAGTTAAATACAGCCTCATAAAAATAGAAAAAGAAAGTTATTTTGAATTTACATTATTGATAAACTTTCTTTATTACTGCTACTCATGAAAATACTTGAGGGGAGAGTGTTACTACATCATAAGTCTTTCAGTACCATGGAAACTTTCTCCATGAGGTTCTTTTCATTTGCTTCATCTCTTTCTCATAAACTTCAAAGTGAACCTAAGAGCACTTTCCAGAGTAAGCTTGTCTTCTTGAAGCACCAAAGTGAAAAATACAGTAATGCATACTATAATATCATTTGATTATAACAATTTTTCAACCTTTTGAAGATCTGAATAAGGCCGAATTGAACTCCTAATTCTATAGTTTTCTTATGGCATTATTTGTCTTTTTTTTATTTCTCCAGGGTTTCTGTTCCTTCCTCTGTCTTCTGGTGCTATTCTCAGGGGACTGAACATTAAGAAAGTATGACTCTCATTTAATATGGGTCCTTTGTGTTCCTGGCTAAAATGTAGAACTCACACGTAACTGGGTCTCAGCTAACTCTAATACATTCCCTCTCAGTGTCCCCGAAATTCTCTCCAGACATTCCCTGGCTTATTTTTCAATTTGCATTTCCAAATAAGTCTTTCTTAATTAAGATTTAAGGATTCCAAAGGAAAATGTGTGATCTTCCCTTATTTCCCATCTGTATTGAAAGTGTGGTTAACCTGCTCAGATAGTGTCTGTAATGACTTGTATACCTTATTTTCTTACTCAAGAGTCAGTTATAATAGTTTATTAAAACATCATGCTCCAAAACTCTGGTGTATGTATACAAGATGCATAAGATACAAAATTAAATGTAAGCACGATCTACTTCACAGTTCCAGCTTCAGAAAGAAGTGATCACACAGACAATCAAGGACTGGTTGTTTGCCAGGCATTCAGTAGATATTTAGTTAGTGTTTAAGAAGGGAAACCTAGTGAGAAAAGGGTTTTGTTCATGAATTCTCAGTGTAATAGCCATAGCAATAATCCTGTTAAGGATTTCACAATGTTACCAGTCTTAAATATTATGAGTAAACCATACTTTCTACATTTTTTTATGCTTGCATCAGTTGTTCCTCAGAAGTTGTATGCATTTGGTATTTGATTTGGACATTCCTCCTTAGATACACTATACTTAGCATTTGGTACCCAAATTGCTGAACTTCTCCAGCCACAAGAAAAGCCTATGATTTCTTTACACATTCATCACTATCTCAGGCACAAAACATGACTTGCTTTTCTATTTTATCCCAAATAATGTCTTTCTATCAGTGCTACCAGCTCTACCCATAATGTACCCAGAATTTAGTCATTTGTTTTCACTTCTGCCCCATCACTGTAACCCAAGCTCCCCTGGTGAATTCTGTTTTGAAATAGGTTTGTAATTATTCTAATTGATCTTATCGCCTCAACCACTTCAATACATTGAATTTCCAAACATATCAGTCAAAACAGTATATTGAGGTGGAAATTAAAGCATGTGATCCACATTTCATGTACAGGAATTCCCATCCCTCCTAAGAGTTTAGAAGAACTTGGAAATCCCCCTTTTCCCTTTCTCTCTCTCCCTGAGCTCTTCTGCTACCCGCACCTTAACAGGCTCTACTCAAGCAACACAGGCCCTCTTGATGTTCTTTGACCTTTGTAAGCAAGCACCCTCCCACCAGGAACTTACACTTGCTGATACCTACTCCTGGTATTCTATCCATGCAATAAGTTGCCTTCATGCAACTCCTGCCTTTTACTGTTTAATATTAGAACCTCCATTTATCAGTATAATTCTCTCTCTAATCTTCCACTGTTCTTAATGTTATTTTCTTTTCTTTTAGAATAATAATTGGTGTTTATTATTGGCTGTTAGGTTACTTTGTGCTATTGTAACAGATTTCCAGAGACTGGATAATTATGATGAACAGGTGTTTGCTTCTTCTAGTCTGGAAGATTGAAAATTCAAAGTTTAATAGAAAGGTATAAAATAAAGCTGTTCAAAACCTTCATTTTGATCATCTCCTGATGGGAGATGAAACCAGGAGGGCATGCACAAGAGAGAAAAGGGGCCAAATTCCTTCAAGCACTCAAGCAAATCCATTTTCATGTCAAAGAAGCACTTTCAAGATAATGACATTAATCCATCCATGAATGAGAGCTCTCATGACCTAATCCTTTTAAAAGATATACTTCTCAAGATTTCCACACTGGGGACAGGGCAAGGCTGGCAAGAGATCAAGCTTGTGAGGGTGCATCTCTGATCCCAAGAATATAAACTACAAGGCAGTGATTTTTTTTTTGTCTCTTCTTTGTTTTTCTAGGGCTAAGTTTGCATGATCTGGACATTTTCCAGGGATATGTAATGAGTATAGCTTAAATGAATGATGAATGTGTACGCACTGTGGCATAATGGCATTGTGTTTGAACTTAGTTTTGTGGAAGAAGTTTCAGACTTGAAGGACCAGAAGCAATTAAAGGAATTATGTTCAGGGAGACAGTGTAGTTCTTTAGTTCAAAATACCAACTTCTAGGTGAGGCTCATGCCAAGTCTGGCCTAACCAGGTAGCAGTCATATTCTCTTAGGAAAACTGCTTTCTCTGTCTAAAGTTTATGTCCTTGGTTGTAAGGAGAGATAATATGCCAAATTTGTAGGTGTTAGATGGGAAATTACCATATTAAATAGAGAGTGGTTATGATAAAACTTGATATGTGGTATGCAACATATCTTATTGCTTTCATTAATAAATGAAGTATTCATAATTAATACAATTTGGGCAGCTAATAAGGTACTTAGTGGCTATTAGAATATTTTAAGCTATAGACAAGGCTTAATACACTGATTTTGATATAAGATTCCTAAAGATGACTAACACAGTATTAAGCAAAGATTTCTGTTTGCTTTGCTTTGGTTTTCTGAGAGGAACTAATATTGCGCTTGCTTATTAGTATCAATATCAAACAATATTGACTTTGTTTTAGTTTGGGGGTTCAACGGTGATATTTTATTTTTATTTTCTATAATAGCATATACACAGACCACATTCACTCATCACAGCCTCTCATTCCTCTCCCTTCTCTTCACCACTCCTGCTAGGCTCCTGCCTTCTGCTGTCTCTCTCAACTTTTATTTCTCTCTCAACTTTTATTTCAGTTACTATTGTGTTGTTTTCAAGTTGTTCTGGAAAGCTGAGCTACAGATTTTAGAGTTCGTCGTGTAAATGAACAGTTCTGGTTCTGAAACCTGAGATGCGCCAGAATTGTTGCGAAGACTCGTTAAAAACACTAATTATTGATCCCAACTCTCAGAGGCCCTGATTTGGTAAATAAGAAATAGATCTTCAGAATTTATACATCTAAAACATTTCATATATGGTAATTATTTTCAGCTATTTAACAAATTATCCCCAAAATGTAATGGCTTAAGAAAGCCAATGTTTATGACCTCACAGTATTTTGTGGATCAAGAGACGTGGAGCATGTTGCATTCACGATGTCAGTTTGGGCTTTGGGCTTCTCTGAAGCATGGGAGGAGGGAGGTACACCCCAAGGTCACTTGTGAGGTAACTGGCAAGAGTAGGCTGTTCTGCCACTGTTGTCCCGGGTTCCCGTTGGGTATTAACGATGATGTTAAGGTTACTAGATACTTCCATAGAGCAACCCACAGTAAAGCAGCTGGCTTCCTTCAGAGCAAGTAGACGATCATGTGGCCCCAAGGTAAAAGGCACATACATTTTATAGCTGCTCTTGACGGTGACGCCCCATTGTATCTGCTCCATTCTGTTTACAAGATGCAAGCCCTGAGCTCTAACTCACATTCAGTGTAGTGGAGGGCATTGTGCAAGGGTGGCCAGGATGCTGGTGGGAGGCTAAAGAAGCAGAAAACTGTTGCCATTTATTTTCTAAGCACCTGGGAGAGATACATGGATCTAGCATCTACAATTGGTAGTTCAGCTGATGCTAATTAGGGAGGAAGCTTTTGGGGATATCTGAAAGATAACTTTTCTATCTACATAATTAACATTAGCTTATGTTTATAAAATCAAGACACTTTTTATAACTGTCTTAACCATTTAACCTCCAAATTTTAATTTAATCCTCATCGAAGAATAAGATTACGTTGTTGTTTACTGTTTAATTGATTTACTTGTGTGTATATGGTGGGTGTGTGGTGTGTATATTAAGGGTTATACCATGGTACAGCTGTGGCATTCAGAAGACAAATTTCCAGAATCATTTCTCTCTTTGCACCATGTGGTTCCAAGGATAGAACAGTGGTGATCAGCTCAGCACTATACACCTTTACCTTCTGAGTCCAGGAATGAAATAGTTAAACTAATATTTAAGTTATATAAAAAAACTATGTAGAGATAAATTCTATTAAATAATCCATTATGCTCTTGCCTCTCTATCATTAAGCTCATATGTAAATAGAAAAACCCTGCAGCCTAGAATACCAGGGGAAATATTTTGGGTTTCCAATTAACTACAAGTTATCCACAACTGATGGGTAAATATTTAAGTCCAGACATTCATTTCTTCCGCTCTCTCCCCTTCTCTATTTCCCCTCCCAATTCCTTTTTTTTTCCTTTCTCCATCTTTATCTGAAAGTTTAGGTTGCACAGCAAATTAACAAGATCAAGGATATAAGGACTATTAAAATTCTCAGGGAGGATTAACATAACAACAAAGCATATTTCATGAAAATGATGTGTAAATGATTGCAGTTCAAAACTATGTCCACATGTGTGATTGACACCTGCAGTTCCTGCACTAGTGAGGTTGGAGCAAGAGGTTTGCCATGCGTTCAAGACCAGTTTAGGTTCCATACTAAGTTCCGGGCCAGCCGGGATACCATACTGAGAACTTATTTCAAAAATCCAAAGAATTTAAAAGGACAAATAGAAGTCTTTAAAAGCATAGGAAACTGTGAAAATCATGTTAATTCAGTCTTGGTTTTAAGCAGTTGTTTTTATAGGGGGATACATGGCATGCCGTATTTTTCTTTTTTTTTT
>CM053756.1:14865770-14906154 GCA_028658305.1 Pachyuromys duprasi | reverse complement strand
GAGAAGTAATGATAGATCTGGGGAAGGTTGGTGAGACTTGGGGAGAACAAGAGCTCTACAAAGACCAAACTGAGCAGGGCACAGAGGTCTTGTATGAGACGGTTTCTACAATCAAGGACCATGTGTGGATGTGGCCTGGAACCCCCGCACAGATGGGGCCCATGATAGCTCGGTGTAGGACTGAAGACCCTACTGAGGGAAACAGGGACTGTTTCAGTCAAGATCTTGATGGCTGACTCTTTGACCCTCCCCCATACAAGCTTGGGAGTGACAGACTGGCTAGATCCCAGGGGAGGACATTACAGCCAGCCCTGAAGAGACAGGATGAGCTGGGGTTGGATGGAAGGGGAGGAGGTCCTCCCCTCTTGGTGGACTTGGAGGGGGAGGGGAGGAGGGAGAAGAGGGAGGGAGTGGGAGGATGGGAGGGAATGAGGGAAGGGGCTATGCCTGGGATTCAAAGTACCTAACCTGTGATTGATATGAAAATAAATAAATTTAAATAAATAAATAAATAAATAAATGGGGGAGGGGATAAGGAAGGCATTTAACTGGTTGCTGGCTTACAGTTTAAGAGGTTTAGTGCATGGGGCGTGACCACACAGATAGTACTGGAGTAGTGGCTTGGAGTTCTACATCTTTATCAGCAGGCCACAGGAAGTCAGAAACTGGGCCTGGGATGGGCTTTTGAAACTTCAAGGCCCACCCTTACTGACATACTTCCTCTAACAAGGTCATAGTCTTCTACTCCTCAGATAGTATTAGTCTCTTACAACTAAGCATTCAAATATATGAGACTATTGGGGCCAGTCTTACTAATTCCAAAAAAATAAGTTGCTGAGTTTTTTAAGTTAGGGTTGAAATTGCTGCTTCATCATCATTTAGACACAAGAAACTTTAAATTCCTAATTAACATGCTTTAATATGCCCAGTTCTTTGAGCCAAGATAAGAAATTATATCTATATAATATATATATATATATATAATGATAAAAAGTATAATGCCATTTTTGTCTATAGTTACAAATTTACGTATAGAAATTAATTCATGCATAGCCTTTTCTTTTGATTAATATGATGATACATTTGTTTTGTTAAATTAGAATGTTTAAAAAAGATAACTATAGTTTTCTTTGTAACAAGCAGCTTGTTGATATTTTCACGAACCTTATTGGAATGATTGTCAAAAGCTGAAAATCTAAAACCATATTCTGGCTATTACAAATAAAGCTGCTATGAATGCAGTTGAGCAAATGTCCTTACTGAATGGTGGGGCATCTTTTGGGTACATGTCTAGGAGAGGTATAGGTGGATCCTGAGGAAGCACTATTCCTAATTTTCTGAGGAAGTGTCAGATTGATTTTCAAAGTGGTTATGCAAAGTTACATTCCCACCAGCAGTGAAGGAGAGTTCCTCCACAACCTCTCCAGCATGTATCATCCCTTGAGTTTTTGATCTTAGCCATTCTGATGGGTGTGAGGTGAAACCTCAGGGTTGTTTTGATTTGCATTTCCCTGATGACTAAGGATGTTGAGCATTTCTTTAGGTGTTTCTCAGCCATTCAATATTCCTCTGTTAAGAGTTCTCTGTTTAGCTCTGTATCACATTTTCAATTGGATTACTTGTTTTGTTGGTGTTTGACTTCTTCAGTTCTTTATATATTCTGGATATTAGCCCTCTGTCAAATGTAGCATTGGTGAAGATCTTTTGCCAGTCTGTAAGGTATTGAAGGAGATACTGAGACTCATAGCCAAACTTTGGGCAGAGTGCCAGAATCCTTATGAAAGAAGTGGGAGATAGAAAGACCTGGAGGGGACAGGAACTCCACAAGAAGAACAACAGAGCCAAAATACCTGGGTCCTGGGGGTCTTGCAGATAGTGATACTTCAACTAAAGACCATCCATGAAGAGGATCTAAAACCCCTGCTCAGATGTAGCCCATAAAATCATTCTCCAAGTGAGAAAGGGGAGCAGGGCCTGTCTCTGGCATGAACACAGTGGCAGGTTTTCTGATTACCTCCCCCTGCGTGGTTCAGCCTAGCCAGGCCACAGAAGAAGACAATGCAGCCAGCCCTGGTAAGACCTGATAGGCTAGGATCAGCTAAAAGGGGAGAGGTTCTCCTCTACCAGTGGAATAGGGGAAGGGTATAGGAGAAGAGGGAAAAAGGGTAGGATTGGGAGGAGACAAGTGAGGGGGCCACAGCCCAGATACAAAATGAATAAATTGTAATAAGTAATAATAATTAATAAAAATGCAAACAAAACTACAATAACAAAAAACCTGTCCATTCCCTGTCCTGCTTTCCAGACTGCTTAGCTTTACTAGGAGACTAAGAAACACATTGAGTCATTAGTGTAAAGTGACCCATGAAGTTCCTTATGGTTACAGTATAATTGGCAAAATAATACGCATAACAGTAGATGACACAGCAATGAATATGTAATGTCCAGCATGAACAATTAGGGTTCATAAAATCCACATGAAGTTATCTTGATGAAGAAGTGGTATCTGGAGAAAGTGAAACTACTTGAATCACGAAGGAAGAGAAAGAATTGAGTTAGTGATAGGAAAGCATACACAGGGATAAAAGAAGATAGGAATAGAGTAGACTGCTTTCATGAAGAATGTTTAATGTATCTTCAAGATTGACAATTTTCAAGCAGTCCATATAAATCCTTGTGCTGACACTCTGAACACATGCACAGAAACTGAGCTACTTAAGATTATGCACCAGTGTCTTGGCTAAGGTTTACAAATAGTCTATGTCCACCAAATTGTGTATGTACATCAAAATGTCATATACTAGACAGCCCCAAGGGTGGCTTCCGAGGTAGTAGACCCTGTACAAGGTGTAGTCTGGGGGACGGTGGCTAGTAAATTGAGGTTGTAGCTCTCAGAAGAGGTTGATATAGTTCTGAAAGGACTTCAGTTAGTTTCTGTGAGTGAGCAACTAGAACGAGAGCATGCTGGTGTCTGAGCACCCCTGGCTTCTTGAGTTGCTATGGATGTCTTCTACAAAGTCTTCCCAAAATGGTGCTAAGACAATGAGACTCTTACAGAGACTAAATGGGAAGAGGATACACAAGTAAGAACTTTTACATGAGCTTAGCTGGACAGCTCAGAAACCATTTCAATCTTGGACTTTCATAATCCAAAAACTAAGAGCTTCTCAATTTAAAGTAACAGCATAAAAAGTAACTTCATGCATTCAATTTTAGAAATAATAATAAAAAGAAACAGACTATGAAAGACTTGTGTCCAAACTTGAAAACATTTTCTTCTCTTTGGTTCTATATATAATGAGAATATTCACTGTCATCTCATCTTCCCGTTTTAATTAAAGATGATTTTCAATATTAGCTTTCAGTACTCTATATGACCTCTATAATAATTCCATGATTTCTAATTAAATATCTTATACTGAAAAAGTATTGAGTTAAATACTCTTTTTGCTAATTTCAAGTGAATTCATATTAGATTTTAATTTCAAAATAATTAATGGCTTTCTTCCAACACTTGAGATTCATGGCTTCTTTTCAAACATCATTCTGTTTTAATGGTATTTAATTTTCATCTGGATATTTTATTTTCATTAAAATGCCATCAAATATTGGAGAAAATTAGGACATAGTCTTATGTCTCACAACATTCAGTAGTGAACACTGAATAAAAATATATTTGGACAAAGAGCAAGAGAAGCTTCTTGTAGGATTTTTTTTTAGGTAAGAGAATGACTAAAGGGAAATGGACGAAACTAAAAAAGATCATCCCGCATGCTGTAACCCAGACCCAGAAAGACACACATGGTATATATTAATTTATAAGTGGATGTTAGCTATATAATATAGGATAACCACATTACAATCTACAAACATAAAGAGGAGGACAGTAAGGAGGACACTTACTTTTCATTCACAAGGGCAAACAGGGTAGACACTGGAAGTGGTTGAAGAGAGGGAACAGGACTGGAGTCTACCATAGATGTTCTCTGAAAAGACTCCACCAAACAGGGGATCCAGGCAGATGCTGAGACTAACAACCAATCTTTGGGCAGAGCACAGGGAGTCTTATGGAATAGTCAGGGACACAGGAACCCCAAGGGGACAGGAACTACACAAAATGACAAAAGAGTCAATAAATCTGGGCCAGGAGTAGAGAGGGGCTTGTGGAGACTGATGTACCAACAAAGGACCATGCATGTAGAGGGTCTAGATCCCCTGTTCAGATGTAGTGGATAGGGTACTCAGTCTCCATGTGGATTCACTAGTAAGGGAAGCAGGAGCTGTCTTGGACATGAACTCTATTACCTGCTCCTAGATCACTCCTAGACTGCCAGGCCACAGCAGGGGATGATGCAGCCAATCCCGATGAAAACTGATGAGCTGAGGTCAGTTTGTATGGGAGAAAATCTCCCCCTTTCTGAGGACTAAGAGATGGGGGTAGGTGGGAAAGCGAGGGAGGGTGTGACTGGGATGAGACACGGGAGGGGACTATGATAGGGATGTTAAGTGAACAAATTAGTGGCTGGATCTTTGATCACCTCCCCTTGATGGGGGAGCAGCCTTACCAGGCCACAGAGGAATGAGACCTGGTAGAGTAGGGTCAGATGGAGGGGGAGGAGGACCTCTCCTCTCAGTGGACTTGGAGAGAGGCATGGGAAGAGGCGAGGGAGGGTGGGTAGGATTGGGAGGGAAGGAGGGCAGGGGCTACAGCTGGGATAGAAATGAATAAATTATAATTAATATGAATTTTTGTAAAAAAATAAAAATAAGTTTAAATAAAAATATATAAAGTATGAGAAAAAATTAAAAAGAACATTTTTTAAAAGCCATACATTTAAATAGAGCTGCAGTGTCAGTTAGTAATGGAGTGCTTCCTTAGCATGCACACAAAAGTTCAATCCCCAGCACCTAAGCAAAACAAAGCAAAACAAATGGGAACAACTAACCTGAGAAAAATAAAAGCCATGGTAGGGTAGTTGTTGGGGTGGGGGTGTCCAAGTCTATTTAGTTCAGAAGAGTGACTTCTCCTTTCCTGGAAGGATAACTATGAAGTGCATGAGTCAACAGATATGGTATGGAAAGCAGTGACTTATAGATTACACACAGCGAAGTAAAGCAAACCACCTGCCAAGAGAAAATAAAGATTCTCTGGTCTAAACAGTTGTAGTTCCTAAAACTGCCATGCGAAAATTCTAACATTCAATGTAATCATTCAGGAGGTGAGTTTTCCGTTGGGAATCATGCATCTTAATTGTGATTAGTGTCATTATAAAGGTAACCTGCAAACTCAGTCTTCTCTTCCCCATGTGAAGTCAGAGGCAGGTATTTCCAGCCATATACAGGTCTTCAGCAATCACGGAGCCAAGGACTGCAATCCTATATATCTGAAGTTCCACATCCCTGCTGTTCGTGAAATACTCATTCTAAACTAAAACAAAGGAATCACTACCCACTTCACAATGACCCAAACTCTACAAAATCCACCAGAAAATTGCAGCGCAAAGCTAAGACAGCTGCTCTAGGAGAGGACTGATGTGTTCTGCACCAGGGAGATGCCCCGTAGTATGCTTTTATTTCTATTTTATACAGTGGAAGGAACCACTGAACGGTGACAACATTGGCTGCTGTAGTCCTACAAAGTGACCTCCTGGGTATTGGATATGAACTGGAGTTACAGATGAAAAGCTGTGAGATTAGGAAGTATAACCGGGACATAAGCATCTAAATGTGATAGGAAGCATTTTTAAGAATGAAACTTAAAAAAATTCTATTTTCAATGTATGATACTATTCATAGTTCATCTATAATGCTTCCTAACATTTTTCTATCTAATCCCCTTTCTTGTACCTGTTGTTCCCTTTTCACATTCATTTTAACTCTTTATTGCCTAGCAATTCTGTCACCTTGGCTATTTCTTTCCATGTCATTTGTTAATACGCTACCTTTCTTTGATGCCACCTTCCAACTTCTTTATTAACCTCTTTCTCTTCTCTGTTTTAATCTCATGTGCATTATCAACAGTTTCAAGGAGTTCCATTAGTTTCCATGGAAACTTGTTTGATTCATGAAACGTGCTCTGAATCCCCGTGGTCCTTAAGTAAGAAGACAGCAGAAGCTATAGTTAAAGAGCTCCCTTGGTTCAAATTTTTGTTTTTATGTGGCTTTACCCAAACCACTTTTCTTTTGCATCTCAGCATAACTCCCTTCTGACGTCAACACTATAGCATGCCTACTGAAGCTGGGAAGGTGAACACAGAGGGATAAAACACAGTTGCTGATCTATAAGGAATTTGTAGTCTAGTGCTATTCCAGAACATTGAACCACCTACTCTAAGAAGAGCCTAGCTAAAATGCGTACCACAGAGAAGACAGAATTCACAACTAAAAAACAACTGGTTTATCAGTTGCAAGGATTAGAGAAACCCAGCTAACAGAGTGCTAATTCAGCAGCCTGGCGTGGAACATATATCAAGTTGATCCTCACATCTTAATCAGGCCAGAGTATTGTAAAATTTTAAGAAATTTGGGCTTTAGAAGTAATGAGAATTTAGGACATGAAGACCCCTAAAGTATCCAAAATTCCTTGAAGACAATCTAAAAATGAATTTAAACTGCCAAATTCACACTTTAAAAAATTATCTTAGGCCAAAGTAGCACCAATCCATTTACATTTTTATTCTATACTTCGCTGAGAAAGTACTAAAAATAGATTGCTTGGCTTCAAGCCTGGGATCAATGATTTCCCTAGGTTTTTTTTTTCTTTTGCAGGGATAGCTGGTGTATATCTATGTAATCCATCAAAGAGCAGAGAATAATTAGGAATAACCTGTATTTATAATCACCATACATCAAAGTCAGAAAAGAAACATTTTAAGTTATCTGCATTGTTCTTAAAAAGTAATTATCGTTAAATCATGGACCACCAAGTTTGATAACTGCCCTTTTCTTTTAAACTTAAGCCTTAAATTTTAATAAATGACTTAAGCCATGGATTTTGTCATATTGGCTTTGGATATTAGATTTTAAAGTAAAATTGATGTGGTAAGAATCCAGAAATATATTTGACTTTCAAGTAAAGTGATGGCTTTTAGATCTCCTTTCTAATGAACAGATAGGTAACAATGAACTTTAAGAGTATGCCCTGCCCAGCATGGTGAGGCATGCTTCTGTAAATCCAGCATTTGGGAGATTAATCCTAACATTTGGTAAGTTGAAGGGGAAAAAAATCACAAATCAAGCCCATCTTGGAGTATATATTAGCAAACTGGAGGCTTATCTGAATTGTCCATTGAGAGGCCATCTCAGAAAAGTAAAAGGAGTCTTAAGTAAGTAAAGAGTTTAGTCACCTTAACCTTGCATAGAGCACACAGAGCCTAACTACAGTTGCTTACTGGAAAGAGTTTAATGGCGTTGTTTTGAAAGCAGATAAATTATTTGTATGGAATCTGATGCTGACTCTTGGAATTTTCACTGTGTATTATCATAGACTTATCTCTAGGCTTGGGAGAAAGGAGAACTTTCAGTGCATCTCTTTTCAGACACTACTATCTCAGGAGGTCTTATCTGTGGGCTTCACTTCATACTAGCACACAGGCCACCATCTAGCTAAAATAAAAAAGTGACTTCTTTTACTGATTTTTAAAAATAATACAGTCATCAAGACTTGATAGAATCATAAATGAGGTAATTATACTCTGTGGAACAGAAGGCACAAGGCAGATTTTTTTTTGGCAGATTTAGAAATTATCTGATATTAAGGCTTCATATCTCCAAAACAATTTGTATAGTCTATGGGTCAGGTTGACCTGCATAGGATCAATTTTAATAGGAGTCAGAGATCAAAAATAGACACAAAAAGACAGAACACAGCTCAGACACTGTAATGATAGAGACAAATGGGTAACGTTGAACCCAAAGGATATTTGCATAGAGTGCCAAGTACTTCTTTTTTCATATAACAGATGACTAAAAATCCAGGTTTGGGATTGTTATTTCAGGGTGGAAAGATGGCTCCATGTTTAAGGGAACACCACTCTTTAAGGGGATCAGAATTTAACTTCCAGCACTCAAATCAGGCAGCTTACAACCATCTGTCACTAGCTACTGGGGGACCCAACTCCTCTTATATCTGTGAACCTCTGTACTCAAATGGATGCATAATTGAACATAGTAAAAATTAAAATAGAAGAGAATACAACTGTAGCGATTTGAGTAAGAACAGTCCCTCTAGGCTCATATATTTGAATGCTTGGTAACTTGTTGATAGGACTGTTGGGAGAAGCCTGAGGAGGTATAGCCTTGTTGGAGGTGTGCTCCTGGAGTAGGCTTTAAGGTTTCAGAAGCCCACAGCAGGCCTAGTTTCAATCACTCCACCTCCAACTTGTGGATGTAACTTCTCAGCTACTGATCTAGCGCCATGCCTGGTTGCTACCATGCTTCCTATTATAGTGAGCACGGACTAACTCTCTGAAATTATAAGCATGCCCCAATTAAATGCTTTCCTTTATATGTTGCCTTGGTCATGGTTTTCTTCCTATCAATAGAAAAGTCACTAAGACAACCAACTTCAATAACATACATATAAAGAAAAAAAAGTATGGGAAACAGGGGATCATATGAAAAAAAGAGGGAATTAGAAATACCTGGAGAGGACAGGAACTCCACAAGGAGTTATGAGACTGATTCTCCAACCAAGGACCATACATGGAGATAACCTAGAACCCCTGCTTGGACATAGCCCATGGCAGATCAGTATCCAAGTGGGTTATCCCTAGTAAGGGGAGCAGGGACTATCTCTGACATGAACTCAGTGGCTGGCTCCATGATCCCCACCCCCAACCCTGAGGGAGGCACAGTCTTGCTAGGCCACAGAGGAGGACAATGCAGCCAGTCCCAATGAGACCTGATAAGCTAGGGCCAGATGAAAAGGGAGGATGACCTCCTCTATCAGTGGACTTAGAGAGGGGCACAGAGGAGATGAGGGAGGAAGGGTGGGAATGAGAGAGAATGAGGGAGGGGGCTAACGCTGGGATACAAAGTAAACTGTGATTAATATAAAAAAGAAAAATTTAATTAAAAAAGGAAAGAAAAGAAGTAAGTTTGGTGGGACATGGTGACACACATCCTTAATCTCAGCACTAGAAAGGCAAACAGATTTCTCTGAGTTCCAGCCCAGCTTAAGCTACATAGGGAGACCCTTTCTCAAAATGAAAAAACAAAACAAAACAACAAAAAAACGCGACTTGTTTCAAGTTTATCCCTATGGAAACAGTATTAATTTAAACACATCCTATATGAAATAAAGCCAAAGGTCATGACCAATATCCTATTTTGAACATTTAAGTAAGAGTGATAATAAATATGATGCATTTGGTGGCTCATAATGACAATGATATTGTTTTCTAAAATGTTTGTTTGTTATTGGTGGTTATGACAGCTGTTTATTTTCATGACTTTGTGAATGTGAAGCATATGTTCTACACCTGAGGTACAATTACAGCTCTTTTTTTTTTTAGTTGTTGTAGCTATAAATTTGATGGTTGCGATCTATTGTGAGTGATAATTGATTAATTTATGTGATGAATGAATCTATTTTAATGTAAGAAATTGTTGGTATATTTATGAATGACTATGATAGTCTCTAAACTTAACCTGAAATAAAGACATGGATCCACAATTATTATTTAATTGATTATCAACGAAATACTTTATTAGATAGCATCTGTAAAGTGTTTTCCCGCAACATGCATTAATATGGTATTAAAGGCAAAAAATTATACATTAAATGCAAAGCTCTGATTGGGTATAAAAATCTTTCATATATTTTCTTTAGAAACATTCTTTCTCTCATTTAACAAGGTCTCAGCCTCATTTAATACTTATTTTCAGTGAAAAAAAATACAACAACAGCAAAAAACCCAAATTGTTTCTACCTTACAAATCTATTGGAGACAAAGTCAATTGAAGATTGAAAAAACTCCTGTCCTCTGAAAAACACATGTTCTTATTCAAACATTCCCGTTATTTCTCTTATATTAAAAATATCTTCTTCCATTTTCCTTCCCTTCCTACCTAACTAAAACCTCTGTCAAAGCAATCCAAAGCCATGTCATAGACAGGAAGTCTCTACAAAGTTGGATGCAACTACTAAATGTAATGAAATGAAGGCTTTGAGGTGAGTTTTGTTGGTTTCCTATTTTCCTTTCCTCATATTTTCTGAACAAAGAACATGTCCCACATCCTTCTTTGCTATTGGTTCTTTTCAGAGGTTTAAATGTATCCAGCTTGCTGCCCTGTCTCTAGGCTCCTGACTTAGTTCATCATCTTGAAGGTTGGTACGAAACAGCCTGTTTCTGAAGCTTCTCATAACCCCCTCCTCTGGGCGTGTCAAGCTGAGCCCACTGCCTTTCAGTTTACCTGCCTTAGCTGGGTATCGCGTGGTGCCCAGGCCACCTCCCACGACTATTTCTCAGCGCATAGAAAAATAAAACACTCCCAATACGTTTATTCCGATTTGCCAAAAAAGTACAGGAAGGATGGTTTCTAACCATTTCCATTCATTGATTTGCTCCTTAAGGTGTCTTGCATTTAAGAAAATTCTAGACAGTATTTGGATAACAACTTTTCTTGCCAGTAGAAATATTGAAGGGTGACAGAGAAACAACCCAATGCCCATTCCCTCGGGTATAAATGGGAAGTTGAGTTATCTGACATTTTGACCACCCATTGTTCTCAACTATTTTGTCTTTTCTCTCAAGCCTCCAACCCATACTTGCTTCCTTCTATTTTTAAATTCCTGGCAATCATACCAGAAAATCAATTCTGTCTCATGTTCAATCAGAAGAAAGCAACACAAAGGTCACAAATTGAGAGCCCTGGAATTGACTATGGCTCAAATTGTTGGCAGGCACAAACTTCACCATCCTTGCTTGCTTCCCCCAATTCACCAAAATGGTATATAATCTATTCTTTTTTATTGTTTTCTAAATTTTTTATTTAAATTCTTTATTAACTACACTTTATTCACTTTGTATGCCCCCTGTGGTTCCCTCCCTCCTCCCATCTCAATCCCTCCCCTCCTCCCCCTTCTGCATGTATGTTCCTCCCCAAGTCAACTGATAGGTGAGGTCTTCTTTTCCTTAAAAACAGGCCCTAAGGACTACACAGTGACTCTAAGAAGTGGATATGGATGAAAATAGACTAAAACAGAAATCAGAGCAGAACAAAGTGCCTTCAAAGCAGGAGGTAAGCAGTACTGTTTCTGAGAAGCGTGGAGAACTCCCAGAGTCATTATAGAAGTTAAAGATTGTTGGGGCAGTCAGGTACATTAACTACTGTCTTAGTCTTTAAAACCCAAGAGTCTATTGGCTTATTGACAACAGAAATTTGTTTCTGGAGATGAAGGAAGCCAAGATGAAGGTGCTGAATTTATCTGGTGGATGTTTTGTATATAGCGCTTTCCTGCTGTAACTCCAGATAGTATAAGGGGCATGGCTGTCCTCTAAGATAGCTTTTACAAAGGTACCAATCTCAAGGGCAATAATTTACCTCCCCCTCTCCTAAGGAGTATCACTTGGGTTTCAGGATTTTAACATATGAATTGGGGGTGGGGTGGGGACTCAAACATATAGACCATATGAGATACATACAAAATCGTATTAAAGCCAAGAAGTCTCAAAAGAAAGGGTCTGGTCTGTGTTGAGAAGACTCCATAGAGAGTCTGGATTTCAACAAATGATGTAGAAGTATGACACAGGTAGAGATACGTATTGCTCTCTAGGAAGCACATTCATCTGGCATGTCTATGATCTGCCTGAAAGTTCCTTGAGCACAGATTACAAGGGGATGCCTGCTTGTCAGGAGTGGTGGACATCACAGAGAACAACTTGTGCCAGAAGATGTTATGATAATAAAAGGACTTGTAACACACACACACACACACACACACACACACACACACACACACACACACTTACAGTATTCTCCATGCCAGCTATGTTCTTTGAACTAACATCCTTTCCTCTTGATCTCTTCTGATTCCAGCATCATCTCAAAGCTCTTCAAGAAAAGTCATGGCAAGAATAAAAATAAATTGCAGAAAATGGAAATGCAATGGCAGGTTCTAGAGGAACTACAAATATTTAATTTGAGAAGAAAAATAATTTTTTTTCACAGAAGATTCGAAAGCATTTCCTCATGAAAAACAGGCTTCAATGTAGAAAAGGTAGAGCGGAAATTGAGCAAATATCCTTTAACAGTGAAATGAGCATCACTTTACTATTCAAGATATCTAAAAGGTAAGTTGTAAATATTAGTCACAATTACATCCTACAATACTCCTACACTACACCATAGCTATTGTTTTGTTATCCTTTTGTCTAGAGGAAAAACAACTGATGTGCAGAGGAAAGAATTCACACCTAGAATATCAGCATCTTGGAAAAAAAACCCTCTAATCCCTATTTTTTCAGTTCACTCCTTTCTTTCCATGGAGACCATACTTGGGGTCACTTCTTGGTGATACTTTTCTTAGTTATTCTATATAACATTGCCTTCCTTTTATTTTTCCATCAGTAATATGTTTCGTATTTTACCTTTCTACATCTTATTTACCATCTTGCCTCATGTGTAACTTAAAAGAGAGCTGGCTTGGGTGTCTATTTGTGTGCGAGGCACACTCCAGGTACTCAAGACATGATTCCTGAATGTCTATGAACAATGTCTTTACCATTTCCCAAGGAGAAACAAAAGCTTCGAAATAATGAAACGAAGATTGATCTGTACTACTATGCAGCAAACTATATATTTAAATACTTCTTTATTACTTTTATTATTTCTTTTCTATTTGAGATTATAACTACATAATTTTTTTTCTTTTCTCTTCCCTCCCTCCAAATTCTCTCATACACTCTTTCTTACTCTCTTTCAAACTCATATCCTCCCTCCCTTTTCATTCATTGTTCCTATTTATATATATAAAATATAGACACATATAAGTCACTATATATAACGTGCTCAGTCTGTATAATGTTACTTGTATGTGTTTTTTTCAGAGATGACCATTTGGTATTAGATAATCAATTGGTATATCCATTCGTGGGTAAGACTATTTCTTCCACTCTCAGATTTTATTATTTAATCACATACTATGCATGATAACAGAATACACACACAGTGGAAAAGAGGATTTATTTGCGACTTTACATTTTAAAACGTATTCTGTATAAGAAGTCCTCTAAAGCCTAAAACCATTGCTTTCCTATTACACAGACTTACACAGCTTGAATAGCTTCTGTTTTAACAGAATGAAAATATAATGAGTTTTCCTGGGGAAATGGTTCTGTGTCCCACATTATTTTTCACTTATATCTGTAAAAATCATGGACATCATAATGTAATTTTTGAAGTAAGAAATAAAAGCCCAGATTATAAACTAAATTTAAATAGAAGTAAATGATAATTGCTAACTAAAACTTGGAAAAACAAATTAGTATTGAAGCATAACTTTCTATTTTGTAATAACAATACACACTGTTCTTCATGGAAGGCAGAGAAGAAATGATCACATTCAAGAAGCCATGCTTTCTACTGGATCATGGAAGGCGAACTAGTAGCATGTTGCCTGGTAAAGGTTTATCCCTTTTACCTATGTTTTAAGAGCCTAACAAAACTCTACTTTTACTTCAAATTACCAAATTACTATTTTCTTCAAATTACCAAAAAAAAAAAGAAAGAAAGAAACCGTGAAAAAATTGTTTTCCCCATCAGATCCCCCTGTCCGCTGTTTCTTATCCCCAGTGCTCATGTGGTATTTGATTTGCAGAGTTGTTACACTGATCTACCTCTGTGGGACAGTCTTCATGTCAACTACTCCTTCTTTTTTTATTAACATTTTTATTTTAATCACAGGTTGTGTACTTTGTATCCCAGCTGTAGCCCCCTCCCGCATTCCCTCCCTATCCACCCCCATCCCTCCCTCATCTGCTCCCTGCTCCTTTCTAAGTCCACAGATAGGGGAGGACCTCCTCCCCTTCCATCTAACTCTAGCTTATTAGGTCTCTTCGGGACTAGCTGCAATGTCCTCTTCTGTGGCCTAGCAAGGCTGCTCCTCCCTCGGGGGGCGGGGAGGGAGGGTTGAAGAGCCAGCCATTGAGTTCGTGTCCAAAATAGTCCCTGTTCCCCTCACTAGGGTACCCACTTGGATATTGAGCTACCATTTGCTACATTCAAGCAGAGGTTCTAGGTTATATCCATTCATGGTCCTTGGTTGGAGAAACAGTCTCATAAAAGACCCCTGTGTCCTGACATATTTGATCTTTGCAGAGCACCTGTCCTCTTCAGGTCAAACTATCTCCCCCCTCTTTCATATGATTCCCTGCGCTCTGCGAAAGGGTTGGTTATGTGTCTTAATATTTGCTTTGATACACTGCTAAGTAGAGTTTTTCTTGAAGTTACTCAAATTAAGAAAAAGAGAAACAATCTTCCCCAAGTAATTAAAAATCTAAATTGAATTAGAGCACCAATTGCTAGGCTCCACAACTTGTCTCTGATTGGATATAGGGAGGACTGATTCCTTCCATTTCCAAAGTGATGCTGGCAGAGCCTACCAGGCCTGTCTTCCGAACTTTCCAAGCTCAGCTGATGCAAGGTTCTCATGCTCATTGCACCCAACCAGGCAGCCTCCTGTTTCTCTGGTCTAATGTCTAGAATGCTATTTTTCCAAACAATACCCCATGCATACTTTCTCACCTTCTTTAAGTCTGAGTTTAAATGCCCCTGCTCAGCATTTTTATGTTGAACACACCCCTCCACAATCCTTACAACTGTGTTCCACATTTCTTTCTTTCTTTTTTTACTTAAAAGATGAGGGAGGGAGGGTGGGATTGGGAGGGAATGAAGGAGGGGCATACAGCTGGGGTACAGAGTTAATAAAATGTAACTAATAATAAAAATAACATAAAATAAGCAAGATGTCAAGCTGAACCTGTGCACCTCCCCTTTATAATCTGCACCACTGACTTTGTGGAAAGGCACTCCCTGCTTGCCCCTGCACTGTGCCTCTAAGGATTGCAGTGCTTTGAACTTCATGTTATGGGAAATACAGATATGTGCCTGGACATCAGGATCCTCTACCCTTTTTGCCATCTAAATAAAATTTTCTACCTTGTTTCTTTATTTTAAAAAGAGTAATTTTATTTATATGTATGTTTAGTGTATCTGTCTGCATCTGAATAGGTGTGCATGTATGTGGGTGTTCTCTGAGGTCAGAAAAGAACCGTCAGTTTCATGTAGCTGGAGTTACAGACAGTTCTGTTCTGCCCTACATTGATGTTAGGAACCAAATTCTGGTCCTCCTTGAGAGCAACAAATACTCTTAACTACTGTGTCATCCCAGAATTTCTTGCTCATTTACTATACTTCTTGTATATTGTCTACACAGGTGAAAATAAATGTTCCAAGTGGACAAGGACAATCATTGCGCTCACTAGAATAATCCAAGGCACTGTCTCATACATAGTTATTCATAAATAAGCATTTGTTAAATGTATAAATATTTCCTATCAGTCCAGCACTTCATCATATACTCCAGTTCCATGGGAAAGATCATTGTTAGAATCATTTCCTGCATACTTTCTCTGTGATATAGCTCTTGCTAAGATATATATATATATATAATAAACTATCAATAATTTTGAACATCTCTGCAAGTCAGAATATGTCAATGACACCTGTTAAGGGAAAAGGGTATTCATATGTTGGTGTATGAACTTACAGCCCAATTAATAATACATTTAAGCTTTGTAAAATCTATAATGCAAGGAACGAGTATTTGTCAATTATTATCTATTTTTTGGTGAATGGAATAAAATATAAACAAAATTATAGGTTAATTATGTTTGACTCTTATAAGGCACAATTTTCATATGTTTTACATTTCATAGGAAATAGGATGTTGGCATCATGAAGCATTGTTGTTATAATAACCAATATAGAAATTATTTTCTTCATTATTAATCAAATGTTTTAAAACCTTTTATAGAAATATATTAATATTTAAATCAAGTCTATATGCTTTACGAGGTGGAGCAATTTTCGACATGGTAGTTGCTTCTCTGAGTTTTTAGTATCAATCTAACACTGAGCATACTTGGGGCTGTGATCTGATTTCCTTAGCATTAACCTAATCTTCTGTTTGTTCTGATGATTTTCACTTTGGATGTTAAGACTCTGAAATGTAATATGTGTCAGAGGTTTTGAATAGGGGTTACATATTTGCCTACTTGTAGCCTGAATGTAGAGCTGACGTGAGGTAAATGAGAAGAGCAGCAGGGTGTACATTTGCTGTATGGATGCATTCTATCCCTGGACAATTCCTATGATACTTTGGGGCAGCTTTTGCGTTAAAACAGAAGTATTGGTTGACCAAATAGCTGGCCAAGTTCCATATTGAAGATTTTGAAGGTTTGTTCTAGTTGATGCAATAACTTGTTTAATATGGCATATTTAATTTGTGAGAGTGGATTTCTTCTTATCATTTTGACGATAATCACCACAAAATCCCACACTTGGTCAACAATGTAGTGCATAACTTAGATGAAGATGCTCTGGTCTCCAAGAAAGAACACCAATGTATCACAGTCATTGGATGCTTCAAACAGTAACACTGGGAGCTAGCTGCTTCTTCAACTTTATTGATAATACACCAAGAACCTTCAAGGGCTCCTGTCTGATTTCTATATCATATAGCCTACAGACCAAAAACTATTAATTAGGAGGTTATCTTTATGACTTTGGAAAACGAATATACTGATAGAAGAATTTAAAAAAATAGGGAAGAAAAGTTTGGTTGTTACAATTAGATAATACTGTTATCTTTACATGTGTTAAGATAGTTATTCTGAAATGAATAAAGCAGCCCTGCGCTGTGGGTATTAGCAATTCATGAAGCAGGCATCGGTGGGGAAAAACGTGTGTTCTTTAGAAACTGTTGCATAATAAGCTTCCAAACTTAATTTTAATCTAATTCAATAAAACACATCATACTCAGACACAAAATGACAAGACAGTAGTTAGAGGGCACTGAAAATTTGTCTTGGCTGTGGAGCCTGCTGCCTCAAAGCTAAAGATAATGAAAAATTTAAGCATGAAGTGTCCTTGATTCATCACTTTTGTTTCTGAACTTGAGATAATGAAATTTTAAACTAATGTTTACTCCTACAATATTACCCACTGTCTCCAAGAATTTTGCTCAACGTAATTCAGTTCTCATTAGAGGACAATGATTTAGGGTTCACTAATATGTCTTTTTTTCTACACTTCATGTTTAAAGACAGCTATCCTGACAGCTACAAAACTTCAGGATGCATTGTTTTAGAGAAATAACGAAGTTTGCATTTTATCAGTGAAATCTATTACTGTTGAGAATATTAAGATAATGGAATTTTATTTAGCCCTAAAAACATGTATGGCATGTAAATAGACAAGGACCTTTACTAATGATGTAATAGATGAAAAGGCAGAGTATAAAGAGTTATATAATTTCTTTATCTACTTTTTTAGCTGTATTTTACCTATATCTAAAACCAAATACACACTAATATCCATACTAAGTAAGAGCTGTCATTAATATACACTGTAGTGTTGATGGTGAAATTAAAGATACACTTTATAATTCCCCCCTAATTTTAATTCAAAAATATACGTTGCTTTTTCAATAAGAAAAATAAGTTGCTAGTTGAAAGCAGAGGACGTTTCCCCAGCGTTTAAAGTTCTGAAGTCAGCAGGGTTCAAGTGGAAGGAAGGAACAGTCTAGGCAGCCAAGCCAAGCCCACAGGCCAAGCTGGCCTTGCAGTGAGGAGTCCCCCCTGGCAGGCACTAATGAAGCATGCATATCAGTGGCCCATTAGCAAGCCCAGCGTGCCCATTGCGGTAATGTGCTCTCACAAAGCTCTGCCCCAGGCAATGAGCCACCTGCCCAAGGACAATCAGTTTGTTAATGAAAGCTCCTTTCTGAAAACCCTATACCTTCACTCCCCTCTCACCTTAAAGAAGGCACAGCTGTGCTTTAATATTACATCTTTCAGAAATTTCACCCCCTAATCACACCTGGGGCCCAAGAACACTTTCAGTTTCTACTGCAACCTATGGGCATAGACATTCACAATCCCTTATTATTTTTCCAAATTCCTCTCACTGCTTACCTGGATATCATCAAAGACAGCTTTATTATTTTCATGACTTTCAACTCAATCCATGTCTTGAAAAATCACAATCATGTATAATCTCCTCAAAACCCTTCACGGAACCTAAATACAGTTTCCTTAATTCCATTTTGCTTCTTTGTCATTACATTCAAACAAGTGCAGGGGAAAAGCAGGTATTCCAGAGATGTTTTCTGGAAGCCTATGGTTAATTTTATGTGTCAGCCTACCTAGACTATAATGTTAGCTCTTCGGTCAGTCTCTCTGCTGCTACAGATGTGGTTTACACGTACAGTCAGTGGAGTTAAAGAAGAGTAAGCTTCTCTACCTATAACAATAGACCTCGTCAAACCAGCTAAAGCTTTTGAGTGTAAAACCTGAGGAGTCCTGGTAAAAAAGGAATTCTGCATCAGGACTCTACATAGAATTCTGTCTGGTTTACAATGTGTAGACATGTCCTACAGATTTTACCTCAGGACTGCACTAGCTTCCTGGGCTACAGATTTTAGACTTGCCAGCTCCAAAATCATGCAAGTCAAAACATATCTCTCTTTCATAGTGCTCTTTTTATTAAAAGGTTTATTTTTTTGCATTTATGTATGTGTGATGCAATGCAGTGTGTGTGTTTGTATGTGTTTGTATGTATGTGTCTGTATTTGTATGTGTGTGTGTATTTGTATATGTGTGTGTGTGTGTGTGTGTTTGTGTTTGTCTGTGTGATTCTGTATGAGTATGTGCCAATCAGTGCAGATCCCCACAGAGACCAGAAAAGGGTATCTTCCCCCATGGAGCTAAAGTTTCAGGTGGCTGTGAGCCATGAGACAGTGATGCTGGCAAGGTTCAGCTGTAGGAGAACTATTCCTCCTTAACCAATGAGCCATCCCGCCTTTTCAGTATTTATTTGTCCCTCTGCCTCCTTTTCTGTCAACTTTGGTATAATTAGTATGGATTCAAGTCAGAAAAAAGAAGAAAAGAATCTCGTTTTCTTTTATTCTGAATTTTACCATTTCTCAGGTTTACTATCCGAAAGATGCTGTGGGTTGCATTAACCACAGAGTGGTCAGAAGTGGAGAACTTAGAGTGTTCCCTGGGACAAGCAGGGTCTTAAAGGAACAGTGATCCAAAAATAAACATTATGGAACCCAGCACAGAGATTCTTTTTCTTCCAGAATCACGTTACTTGGAGCCTTCACTGCCTTTTACATGCTGTAAAGTCATGAGACTTACACTCTGGGGCCTAGGAAATCAGGTAATACAAACCTCTATCCTCGTATACTTAAATGAACCCTCTATTGTTTTCTAAACTCAGCCACCTCGTCTGAATTCCATGATGTCATTAGTGTGTGTTTAAATCACACCTAAAGTAATAGTCATTCAATTACTTAATATTACAAAACATTATTAGGAAAAGTCATAGAGACAAAAATTATGCCCATTGCTCCTAATTAAAAAAGAAAACTTTGAAGGAATAATTTCCCAGAAGCAAAATAATTGACTAATAGCCCCATTCATGTAAATTCCACCACATCACATTTTCATGTCAGAAAATAAAAGAAAACAACATTTCTGAAACTAAGAAATAAGCTAACATTGGCGCTGGGGAGCTGGCTCCTCAGCTAAGAATACTTGCGCTTGCAGAAGACCTGGGTTTGGCTCCCAGCTCCCACATGATGACTCAAAGCCATCCATAATTCTAGTTCCAGAGAATCCATCACTCTGTTCTATTGTTGGTGAGCTCCATGCACATACACATGCACAGGTTCACATAGTCAAGCAAAACACACATATACATAAAATAAAAAATAAACAGACCTTCAACACTTTCAAAGAATGTGTTGATATATTTAGTCATTTTGTATGACTCCAATTCTTTGAAATGAAAATCATTTTTTCTTCTTAATTTACTGGACTTTACAAATGAACTGAAACCTTTACTAACTATAATTTTATTTAGTTTCATATTTTAGAAATTGAGTTATCATTAATTCGTTATGTCACTTGAAAATAAAAATTTCGCTGGGCATGGTGGCACATGTAATCCCAGCACTCAGGGAGGCAGAGGCAGGTGGATCCCTGTGAGCTCAAGGCCAGTCTGGTCTACAAATCGAGTTTAGGACAGCCAAGGCTACACAGAGAAATCCTGTCTTGATAAAATAAAATAAAGAAAGAAAAAAGAGAGATTTATGGATTAACTAGAGAAGGATGTGTGTATGCACACATAAAATATTTGATACAGTGGTTGATAGTAGATAAGCAGATAGATGACAGATAGCTATAGCAGTTTTATGAGTATTTTCTTATTTTTATAAGGAACTGGAGAAATATCCTTGTGATACATACTCAGAGTTTCTCCATCTCTATGCTGTAACCGAGATATTTCATCAGAAGCCACCTTCCTCGACTTTGAATGCATCCAGGCAATCCATGAGTATATAAGTGTGGCGATTACGATATTAGTGGGTACAAGCAATTGGAAATCATATTTTCTAAAGGAAAGCGTTTTTTCTTACCTTTTTTCTTTTCTTCTGTGGGCTCGAAAAGAATAGACAAGAATTGGAAGCCAAATAAAAGATGACAAAGGAGGCCTGCCAGGTATAGGAGAAGAGGACATTCAAGTGTTCTCCACCAGGACTTGAGCTGACTGTTGTTGCTAGACTGTCGGTGCTCATGTCATGGATGGTTAAGAAAGGAACACAAAAATTCCTTTTTGAGCTCCTGAGTTTTTACCTGTGTTTATAGCAATATCTGTATCTGTTCCCTAAAAATCACAGAGCCCACTTGTCATCAGGAGTTCCTATACCATAAGTAATTTGGGCCATGAAAAGATTCCAAATTGGTGTAATTGTAAATGATTGTTCCATATCCATATCCTAACATATGCCAGATATGCCACCAAACTTGTAAATATTTTTTCTACCCAGATCATCCCAGAGAAGTGTTTTTAGTTTGTCTTTTTTCAGCTGTTGACTCATGCATGCTCTAGTGCTCTTACCACAATTGAGGTGAAACAGCTCATTGCATCAATTACAAGTACTTTTGGAACCATGTTCTAGAAAACTGAATCCGAAGTGACTACGCTAGACAAACACATTAGATTATTCAGCTGAAGAACTAGTGTCCTGGTCATTTGAGAGGCAGGCGGAAACTCATCTGAGAAAGTGTCCCTGCCAGACTGGCCAACAGGCAAGCCGGTGGGGGCATTTTCCTGATTCATGGTTGAAATGGGATGGCCCATCCCACTCTGACCCATCCCACCATTCAGATCATCCTGAATGGTGTAAAAAACTGGTCTGAGTATGCTATGACAAAACAAGCAAACAAATAAGCAGCATTCTCCATGGCTTCAACTTCAGTTCCTGAATCCACTTTTCTGCCCTGAGTTCCTGACTTGAATTCCCTGAGTGATGCAGTTCCTGTTCCCTGTTTTCTCCTTCCTCTGATGTCCATCTTCTTCACCTTTCTGAACAGGGATTGAACATTTTAACTGCAGTCCTCCTTCCTGATTAGTTTCTTTAGGTGTACAGATTTTAGGTTTATCCTATAATATAGGTCTAATATCCACTTAAGAATGAGTCTATACCCTGTGTGTCTTTCTGTTTCTGGGATACCTCACTCAGCATGATCTTTTCCAGTTCCCACCATTTACCTGCAAATTTCATGATTTCCTTGTTTTTTATTGCTGAGTAATATTCCATTGTGTAGACATAACATAATTTCTGTATCCATTCCTCAGTTGAGGGGCATCTGGGTTGTTTCCAGGTTCTGGCTATTATGATTAAAGCTGCTAAAAACATGGTTGAGCAAATGTCCTTGTTGTGTACTTCAGCATCTTTTGGATATATGCCTAAGAGTGGTATAGCTGGATCTTGAGGAAGTTCTAGTCCTAATTGTCAGAGAAAGCACCAGATTGATTTCCAGAGTGGTTGTACAAGTTGACATTTCCACCAGCAGTCGAGGAGGGTTCCCCTCTCTCCACAAACTCTCCAGCATGTGTTGTCAATTGAGCTTTTGATTTTAGCCATTCTGATGGGCATAAGGTGAAATCCCAGGGTCACTTTGATTTGCATTTCCCTGATGACTAAGGGCAATCCTCTAGAATAAAAGATCTTTTGGAGGTATCTCCATCCCTGATCTGAAATGTACTACAGAGCAACAATACTAAAAACTGCATGATACTGGCATAGAAATTGACGGGCAGTTCAATAAAATCAAATAAATAAATAAATAAATCCTGAAATAAATCCACACACTTAGGGACACTTGATTTTTGACAAAGATGCCAAAACCATTCAATGGAAAATAGACAGCATCTTCAACAAATAGTGCTGGTCTAAATGGATGTCTACATAGAGAAAAAATGCAAATAGATCCATACTTTATCACCCTGCACAAAACTAAAGCCCAAGTGGATCAAAGACCTCAATATAAAACCAGACACACTAAACCACTTAGAAGAAAAAGTGGGGAGTAGCCTTAAGCTTTATTTAATGCTAGCTTCTCAAGGTTACACAGGACCTGTAAGCACTCAGTAGGACTAAATACTGTATTATACATGGCCTCACAAAGGGAGATTTGCTATTCTAGCAAAAGTCATGAGCTGTGGTTTGAATGGACAGACTTAAGCCATGTGCCTACCCCAAGCAACTTAAATGGTTAAGTCGGTAAACATACATATTGCTTTTATTAGAGACAAGACCAAATCCATAAAATCAAATGACTTTGTGCAGAGGGGCAAGTACTTTTACTGGCAGTTGTGCTATTATTCACAGAGGAAACAGAATTTATTCTATATATTGAGACTCTACTTAATATAATTCAACCGCTGTTGATTTGGAAAGTCTCTAAGTATTTTCAGTGTGATTAATTGGGACGTGATTGTAATGTTTCTGCATGAGGATATCCTGTTTGTTAATTAAACAAATTTTTTATCAAAATACTTCATTAAATCTAACTAAAAATGTAAATCAGACTCCACTTGATATCTTGAATAATGGTACAATAAATGACTTTTAAAATACATATTAGATTAGGGAAGATGCCAGTCAACAAACGGGTATGGTCAGCTAGAATTCACAGAAAATAAACTGGAGACAGTCAAATAACAGAAGAAGCATTGACAGCTAAATAAACACTCAGTTTAATGGCGAAATGACAGGGAGCATCACAAAGAAGAAAGCCAGAGCCTGCCCTAGAGTTATTGACAGGTTGTTTGAACTCTCGCCTCCTGGGGACAAAAGTGAATAGAGCCACACTTAAGATAGAGATCCACAGAAAAGCACCATCGAAATCTCAGCAACAGACATTTTAAGGAGAACAACAGCAAAGTGATGAGGGCAGACCAAAACTGTGTGCTGGAGCCATAGAGGGAAGAGATGCTGGGAAGCCCTCTCAGCCCAGTCTTCAACCAAGAATAGGAATTAACAGGGGTGAGAGCATCTCTGTGACAAGCTTCAGACCTTAGTCAGATAGGCCTTTGGGAAGATATGAGGGGACTCTAGCTAAGACTCCTAGTAGAAGGGGCTATGGAGAGTGAAGAGGATACCCTCTAACTAGACAAGACTCCTAGTGGATGGAGAAGATCATCAATTTACCCCCAAAAACCTTGATTCAAAACTTAACCCTGCCTACAAGACCTGCAGGGATAAAGATAGAACAGATAGAGCAGAGATGGAGGAAATGTCTAACCAATGCTGGGCCCAACTCTAAGACACACCCAATGGAAGAAGCCAACTCATATCACTATTAATGATATTCTGCCATTCTTATAGACAGGAGAGTATCAGAGTTGTCCTCTGAGAAGCTCCACCCAGCAATAATTTGAAAACAGATACTGAGATTCACAGGCAAACATTGGGGAAAACATAGGGACTCTAGTGGAAAAGAGGTAGGGACGGTGGGGTGAGGGAGGATGAGTGGACCTACAGGTAATAAGAGCTCAACAAGAAGACCAAAAAAACCAATTAACCAGGACCCAGAGGGGCCTATGGAGTCTGAAGCACCAACCAATGGCAATGCATGGACAGGACCTACATCCTCTACATCAATGTAGCTGACAGCAGCTCGGGTTTCATGTGAGACCACTAGTAAGGGGAGTGAGGCATATCTCTGACATGACCTGCGTTGCTTGCTTTTTGATCACTTCCCCCTTATGGTACTGCCTTACCAGGCTACAGGGGAAAGAGATGAACTCAGTCCTCATGTAACTAGACAAGCTGGGGTGTGTGGGAGGGGGGATGCGGTAGGGGAGGGGTGAGACTGGGAGGAGAGGAGGGAGGGGCCTATGACTGAGATATAAATTGAAGGAACAAAGTAGTTAATTAAAAAATTACAAAAAAGGAGAAATCATTTCAAAAGACCTGTGCTGTCTTGGTAGTTTGATAACTCTTTACTCTCTATAATCTACATTTTCAGAAAACCCAGGGAAAATGTCACAGGACTCTAGCATTTACCAAAACCTGGTCAATAAAATTGTTCCAGAATATGGGGAATAAACTGAATCAGAATCACATCAGCAAGTGGAAACCTGTTCATAGCCAGAGTCTGAAGGAGAATAGACTTATGTCCTAAGCAGGATGCCAAGGTACACACAGTCAATGGCTTCTTAGAGGACTGGTTACTGTCTATGGCCTAACCTGTGAGGAACGGCCCATAGGAACGAACAGCATCTATAATCCATCCTTTCCCCGAACAGCCCAGAGGTTGACCAGATCTGTGTTTTTACCTGTGAAAGGCCACCCATTAATGGGAAAAGTATCTGTGACCTGAGCCTCACAAAGGGCCATCTCAAAGTGAGACCTGCATCTTGCAGAGCAGGTAGGGATGCTAAGAGTTAAGGCTAGAATAAGAAAGCAGGCCAGACTGAACTCAGACTCTATACCTCAATGTTTTACATGGCAGTTTGATACAAGCTAGAATCATTTTGGTAGAGGAAACTCTGTTGAGAAAATGCCTCCATTATATTGCTGGTGGGCAAATATGTGTTCTGTTTTCTTAATTAGCCATTGATGTAGGAGGGTCCAGGTCACTGTGGATAATCATCACTTGTCTTGGCAGGTCATCCTGGGGGTATATGACAAGCCAACTGGGAAAGCCATGTGAGCAAGTCTATAAGCAGCTTTCCTCCAAGGAACTGTTTTAGTTCTTGCTTCTTAGGTTCCAGCCCTGGCTTCCTCTAGTGACTTGAGAGTTGTTGACTGTAAGGAACCCTTTCTTCCCCAACTTGATCTTTGTTACAATGTTTTAGGCTAGCAGTAGAAACTTGTAAGGCTTAGAAAGCAAAAAGACACACAATATTCAGGAAGCACACAAAATTTACAGTCTGGAAACTCACAAGGAACCTCCTCAAGGTTATAGAAACTGACAATTTCTGGGAAGAGGAGATTCCAGTCTGACTGCAAGACAATCCGAGAGGTCCAGGGATACAACATTCATTTGGTGATATAGCTGTGTTTGAATTGTTTATGCTATTGTAACTTTTCTGCTATCCTGCTCTAAGTAACTTCAACAAATTAATTTTCTCACTAACTGGACCTGATGAAATACTTTCTTTGGTTTGTTGTTGTTGTGTAATCAGGGATAAATAGACATTTGTTCACAAATTTCCATGCAAAACACAACCACAGGCCAATTCTGTCCTTTTTGGTCTTTATACCTCCTTCTCTTTCAACTCAATTGCAACCCAGAACCCAGTTTCCTGTAAACACTGCAAATACACTAACAGAAAGATCAAGAGTGATTAAAAAATATGGTCAACCATGTTTGTAGCAGCTTTATTTGTAATAGTCAGAACCTGTAATGGCCAAATGGCCATCAAATGAGGAATGGATACAGAAATTGTGGTATTTTTATACAATGGAATAATACTCAGCAATTAAAAACAAGGAAATAATGAAATTTACAGGCAAATGGTGGGATCTAGAAAATATCATTCTAAGTGAGGTATCCCAGAAGGAGAAAGACACACATGGTATATATTCACTTATTTAGACCTATAAGATATGATAAACATACTGAAATCTATACACCTAAAGAAGATAAACAAAAAGAGGCCCCGGGGTAAGATGATCAATCCTTACTTAGAAAGAGAAATGGGACCTAGGAGAAAAAAAATTAACAGGACAGGGTCCTACCACAGAGGGCCTCTGAAAGAGTCGACCTAGCAGTGTATCAAAGCAGAAACTGAGACTCATAACCAAACCTTCAGCAGATGGCAGGGAATCATATGAAAGAAGGGGGAGTTAATATGATCTGGAGAGGATAGGAGCTCCACAAGGACCAAATATATCTGGGCACAGGGGTCCTATATGAGACTGTTTCTCCAACCAAGGACCATGGGTGGATATAACCTAGAACCTCTGCTTGCCTGTAGCCAATGGTAACTCAATATTCAAGTGGGTACCCTAGTAAGGGAAATAGGAACTATTCCTGACATGAACTCAATGGCAGACTCTTTGACCTCCCCACCCAGGAAGGGAGGAGCAGCCCTCCTAGGCCAGAAAGTACTCTGCAGCCAGTCCTGAAGAGACCTGATAAACCAGGGCCAGATGAAAGGGTAGGAGGTCCTCTCCTATCAGTGGACTTGGAAAGGGGCAGGGAGTAGACCAGGGAGGGAGGGTGGGACTGGGATGGAATGAGGGAGTGGGATTCACCTGGGATACAGAGTTAATAAAATGTAATTAATAAAATAAATAAATAAACTATGCAACTATAAATTCTAATGTCTAAATAAAAAAATACAAGAAACATGACAAATCAAGGTAACATGACTTCTGTACATTAACTTTCTCCAGTGAAAATTAATTAGTCAAAATCTCAGCTGTAAAAGTTTAAAGAATGATAAATAAATATTTCCAAATATAGCAAAGAGGATGCAAATACCTGAATGAATTCCAAGAGAAGGCAAACTCAAATGAACAAAATATGCAAGTGTATGCAACACCTGAAAGTGTAATTCAGTGATGAGGTAGAAGTACTTTTTTAAAAAAAATAGAAACTGAAATATTGAAAATTAAAAAGTTAATAGGTCCATCATCAATCTCTGTGGAAAGCTCCATCAATATGAAGCTAAAATGTGATAAGTGATTCATAAAAGAAATGAAGATTGAAATAAAATATCAAATGTAAATAAAACAAAATTTATGAAATATTATAGGATGTAATGAAGCATTCTTAAAGCAAAGGTTAATGTGCAGCCTCCTCCATTAAAAAGACTAGGAGATCACAAATAATTTAACACTGTACTTAGGGCCTTAGAAAACATAAAAAGGCTTACCTCAAAATTAATAACAAATTAAATTAATTAACATCACAGTAGAAATTATTGAAACTCAAATAAAAAAATAATATAGAAAGTTAATAAAATAACTGGTTCTTTGAAAAGATAAACAAAATCAACAAACTTTTTAGCCAAATTAAGGAATACAGATAGGAGACATGAATTAATGACAGTAGAGATGAAACTGTAGATATTATAATAGATACCAATGAAATTCATAAAATAATCAGGACATACACATATACTACACTAACATAAAATCTAAATAAATTGAGAACATTTCTAGATGCATATAAGCCACCACCATTAAACCACAAATGACATAAGAAATATAAACATATTTATATTGAGTAGTAATTTAAAAAAATCTTACAGTGGTAAACAGGTAGCCTCTGCATAACTGGTGCTGATCTAACTGGATATCTACATGTAGAAAAATGCAAATGAATCCATTACTCTCAAATTACACAAAACTAAAGTCCAAGTGGATCAATGACCTCAACATAAAACCAGAAACACTAAAATTGTTCAAGAAAAAAAAAATGGGAAGAGCCTCGAACTTATTGGCACAGGAGACAACTACCTGAAAAGAACATCAACAGCTTTAAGATCAACAATCAATAAATGGGACCTCATAAAACTGAAAAGCTTCTCTGAAGCAAAAGACACTGTCATCAAAACAAAACGATAGCCTACAAACTGGGAGAGGATCTTCATTGTATCTGACAGAGGACTAATATCCACAGCATATAAAGAACTGAAGAAGTTAAACACCAACAAATCAAGTAATCCAATTTTAAAAAATGGGGTAAGGAACTAAACAGAATTCTCAATAGAGGAATATGAAATGGCAGAGAAACATGTAAAGAAATGCTCAACGTCTTTAGTCATCGGGGTATAGTCATCAGGCAAATCAAAACACCCCTGAGATTTCACCTAAGATGACTAAGATCAAAAACTCAAGTGACAAAACATGCTGGAGAGGTTGTGGATAAAGGGGAACTCTCCTCCATTGCTGGTGGGAATGTAAACTTGTACAACCACTTTGGAAATCAATCTGGCATTTTCTCAGAAAAGTAGAAATAGAGCTTCCTCAAGATGTAGCTATACCACTCCTAGGCATATATCCAAAAGAAGCTCAAGTATACAAAAATGACATTGGCTCAACCATGTTCATAGCAGCTTTATTTGTAATAGTCAGAATCTGGAAACAACCCAGATGTTCCTCAGTTGAGGAATGGATACAGAAATTGTGGTACATTTACACAATGGAATACTACTTAGCAATTAAAAATAAGGAAATCATGAAATTTGCAGGTAAATGGTGGGATCTAGAAAAGATCATCCTGAGTGAGGCATCCCAGAAGCAGAAAGACACATGTGGTATATACTCACTTATAAGTGGTTATTAGCCATATAATATAGGATAATCATACTAAAATCTGTACATCTAAAGAACCCAAGCAAGAAGGAGGATTCTGGGTAAGATGATCAATACTCATAAAGAAGGGCAAACAGGATAGACATGGAAATCTGAGAAAACAGGGAACAGGACAGTAGCCTATCACAGAGTGCCTCTGAAAGACTGCACCCAGCAAGGTATCAAAGCAGATGCTGAGACTCATAGCTAACTTTGGGCAGAGCGCAGGGAATCTTATGAAAGAAGGGGGAGATAGAAAGACCTGGAGGGGACCAGAGCTCCACAAGGAGAGCAACAAAGCTAACAAACACCAAAAATCTGGGCCCTGGGGTCTTTTCTGAGATTGATACTCCAACCAAGGACCATTCATGGTATAATCCAGAACCCCTGCACTATGGCAGCTCAGTGTCCAAGTGGGTTCGCTAGTAAGGGGAACAGGGCCTCTCTCTGACATGAATTCCGTGGCTGGCTCTTTGATCACCTCCCTCTGAGGGGGAGCGAGCTTCATTACCAGTCCACAGAGAAAGACAATTCAGCCAGTCATAAAGAGACCAGATAGGCTTGGTCAGATGGAAGGGAAGGAAGTCATCCACTATCAGTGGACTTGGGGAGGGGCATAAGAGGAGAAGAAGGAGGGAGGGCAGAATTGGGAGGGGACAGGAGAAGGGGCTACAGCTGGGAGAGAAAGTTAATACATTGTAATAAATAAAAATTAATTAATTAATTAATAAAAAATCTTCCAACTGAAAAAGTATCCAGGCCCTGTTGAAATCAGTGCTAAATTCTACTATACCTTTAAGGAAACAATGAACAGAAAAGCTTGTTAAACTATTCCATACAATGGAAAATAAAGGGATGCTAATATTGCCAAACTCTTATGCATGCTAGTATTAACCCTCTATAAAAATCAAACAAAAACATAACAAAATATGAAAATTAAAAATCAGTGTCCTTGGTACACATGAAGGAAACAGTAAAATAATTAGAAATTGAATTTGAGAATACATCACAAAGATCACTCACTGTAATCAAGTTGTGCTCATTCTAGAGATCCAGATCTAGCTTAATATATGCAAATCAATACATCAATATGTTACATAATGGAACATAATTCAGAATTCAAAATTCTGAAACCTAATTCAGAAATGAAACAGATTTCACAATCTAATCATTTTGTTTTATTTTTTACTCATTACAATTTATTCACTTTGTATCACAGTTGTAGCCCCCTCCCTCGTCCCCTCCCAATCCCACCTTCCCTTCCTTTACTTCTCCTATGCTCCTCCTCCAGTCCACTGATAGGGAAGGTCCTCCTCCCCTTCCATCTGACTCTAGCCTATCAGGTTTCATAAGGATTGGCTGCATTGTCTTTCTCTGTGACCTGGTAAGCCTGCCTTCCCCTCTCAGGGGGAGGTGATCAAAGTGCCAGCCACTCAGTCATGTCAGAGACAGCCCCTGATCTCCTTACTATAGAACCCACTTGGACACTAGCTGCCATAGGCTACATCTGTGCAGGGGTTCTGCGTTATGTCGATGCATGGTCCTTGGTTGGAGTATCAGTCTCAGAAAACACCCCTGGGCCCAGATTTTTAGTTCTGTTGCTCTCCTTGTGGAGCTCCTGTTCCCTCCAGATTTTGTTTATCTTCTCCTTCTTTCGTAAAACTCCCTGTACTCTTAATAGATGTAATAAAGACAACTGACAAATGCCACTATCCCTTCTTGTTGAAAGTATGATGAGAATAGGAATAGAAAGAATGTGTCTCAGCACAATAAAGGCTACATGTAAGTCTATAGACAACACTACATTAAATAGGGAAAAATTAGAAACATTTTCACTAAAATTGGGAACAAGCCCAGGGTGTTCACATTCTTCACTCTTAGTCAATATAGTTCTTCAAATCTTTAATAAGTAAGACAGAAATGAAATACAAGGTATATCAGTAGGAAAGGAAGAGGTGACTTTACAAAGAAGACTAAGATTCCACTAAAGACTTAACAAATTGATGACCTCTTTCCACAAAGTATACATCAAAAATTCTCATAAAGAATTAGAATCTGTCATTTACATCAAGTGTACAGTGTTCTCTTCTCTTGGCTGTGTTAAAATCTCATGGCAACTGCGGCCTAAAGAAGAAAGCGTTTATTTTAGCTCATTGTTCATGATACTATGCATCATAGCAGGGAAATCCAAGTGGCAGGGCCTTGAAATAGCTTATCCTATTGCACCCAGAACCAAGAAGCAGACACCAACAAATATTTGTGCTCATCTCACACTTTCTCTCTAATACAGTCCAGATTCCCATTTCTGGAAATAATGCTGTTCACAGTAGGTAGTTTTTCCTTCTGAATGAACCTAATTAAAATAATCCTTCACAGGCATATGCAGATGGTAATGTAATCTACAAAGTCCCTCACAGGTATGCCTGTAGGCTAGTCTCATAAGTGGATCCAGATATTGTCAGAATAACAATTAACACGAAGTATGACCCCTTGTTCACTTGCTATGCAAACATACCACTTCAAATAATAATAATCTCCCATCCTTTATCTCTAAAATTTCACTTGTGTCTCATAATACAAAATATAACCCAACTTCATAATTCCCCATAGTCTTTAAGCATTCGAACAGTTCAAAAGTTCAGTCCATGCCTCATCAGAAGCTCCAGGAAATCTCTCAACTGTGACTCCTAAAACTTAGGGAACAAATTCTACATTACTAACATTTTAATGACACTGAACAAACATTCTCAGTTCAAAGTGAAAGAACCAGGAATAGCAAGGAATGACTTGACGAAAGCAAGCTCCAAATGCAGCAGAGCAAATACCAAATCTTTCAGCTAGTATTAAGTATGTAGGCTCCAAAGAACATGGGTAGCCTGGCTTTTCTAGCACTGGCAACTTCAATACATATAACCTCTCCATTAAGCCAACTCTACTCCACGCCTACAGCTATTATCAGTATATGTACTTGGGCCCAGCATCTCTGATTCCCTAAGATTCTGGAGTCTCCATTGCAACATAAGTGTTCAAGCTCACAGCCTCACACAATGGTATTTCATGGCCCCCTTGCAGAAATTTTGACCAGACACACATTGCCTAGATTCAGCTGCTATTTGAACTTGTAAAATGGTCCATGACCCCTTGAAGTTAGGTTAAATTGTCAACTTGACCCAACAAATACTTTGAATCTCTTGGGGAGGGTCTCATTGAAGGATGATAAACATTAGGTTGGCCTCTGGGTGATTGTCTTAAGTTAATTGAAGTCAGAAGATCCGCTCTACTGTAGGAATCGCCAAGCCTTGTTGCCTTCAAAATTGTAAGAGTGAAGAATGCTAAGCAAGCAAGTGAACATATATGCATTCGTTTCTTTCTTCTTGTGACTGGATGTGATATGACAAACCACTGGCAATTCCTGCCTTGACATCCCCACAATGGTGGTTTGTAAACTGGAATTGTGAGCTGCAGCACACCCTTTCTCTGTTGTTTCTTTTAGGCTATTTTATCACAGCAACAGAAATGAAACTATGACATAAATTGATACCAAGGAAGTAGGGTTTTTACTGGAAAAAAGATTGAGTATCTGTTTTTCACACCATGCGAACTGTTATTGGATGTAGAAGAGTCTGGAACTTTGGGTCAGGAAAGTCAGTGAATGTTGGAAGCAGAGCTTAATACACTGTTTTAGAGGAAGCTTGGAGAATTTGGTTAGAGAGAGAAGCGTGGACAATCAAGGCCTGACATTTGAAGTTTGAAAGGGGAACAGAGATCTTTTATTAGACACCGAGATGGTAATACTGTTGGCTAGGAATCTGTGTGTGCAGATTAGACTGTGGCTGAAAAAGCAGCTGCAATTGTTAAGGGTACCAGCATCACTGACGTGAGACTTCCTGTGGCTCATTGGCACAAGAGGGAAAAGCTTCATTGTGATTAGCACACTGAAGCTGATAAATCAGTTGTTCAAGGTGGCTGGGCTACGTCTTGAGCTAGCTGAAGAACTAAGCAATGTAAGTATTCTCTATGTTTACTGGTTCTAATGGTATGAAATATTCACAGTTCACGTGATCCTAGATAGAATCCAAGGCCTAACGGTGTATGGCAAAGTTGGAGGCCCTGTTGAGAGGCCCTGTGAGATAATTACATGGGACTGTGAAGGTGAAGCCTCAAACACAATGGAGACTCTGGGGTATTTCAGGTGCTTCAGCTAAGGGACCTGTGCCAAGGGGAGTTGCAGGTGTGGAATGGAGCCAGCCTCAGCCTCAGAGAGCAGCTGTGTGTGCATCAGGTGGCAGACTTTGATGGGTGGGGCTACTCAAGCTTTTTGAGCCTAGACAGTGAGACCCAGATGCTAGACACGAAGTTACAAGATTTGATGATTACCCTGATTTGGGTTTTATTTTGATCTGATTGTTCTTTGTGATGACCTGTTTTGTTTATTTTCTTAAATATAGAATAAGAATGAGGTTCAGCCTATCTAGATCCCAGAAGAGGACATTGTAGCCAGCCCTGAAGAGACATGATAAGCTAGGGTCAGATGGAAGGGGAGGAGGACCTCCCCTATCAGAGGACTTGGAGGGGGGTAGGGAGGAGATGAGGGAGGGATGGGGAGAGTGGGAGGGAATGAGGGAGTGGGTACAGCTTGGATACAAAGTACATAACCTGTGATTAATATAAAAATAAATAAATTACTTAAAAAAGAATGTTAGCCTGTGCCATCATATGTTTAGACATGAACTGTTTTTAAAGAGACTTCGAACTTTGACAGGTGGATTGATTGCAGTTTACATTATGAGTTTGGGGAAGAGAATAGAAGTTTATGGTTTAACAGTTGTCTGTAGAAGGAGGAGATGGTCTTAATTAAGTCAATGAATATTTAATGACTCCCTATCCAGGGAATGGTGACACCTAAAGTGGGCTGTGACACCTAACAACAATCCCCTGCAGGTATGTCCAGAGCAGGTCCTACCCCCCAAATCACCCACACTTGTGCCTGAAGTTTTCTCACCTGGGTGTTTCTAGATCCTGCATTCTTAGTTGCGGTTTCTATTACTGTGATAAGACAACAGATCCACAAGCAACTTGGGGAGGAAAGGGCTTGTTTTAGCTTCTCTCCGGTCATACTCGGTCGTACTCAATCACTAAAGGGAGCGAGAGCAGGAACCCAGTGCATGAAACTGGAGGTAGGAGCGAACCCAGGACCCGTTGAGAAGTACTGCTTACTGGTTTGCTCCTCACTGCTTGCCAACCCCGCTTTCTAATAAACCCGGGACTACCAGCCCAGCCCAGCACTTATAGAGGGCTAGAGGGCTGCACCCTCCCACCTCAATTACTAATCAAGAAAATGTTTCACAGAGTTTCCCACAGGCTATTCGTATGGAGGTGTTTTCTCAATCAAGATTCCTTCTCATAAGAATCCATGTTTCATCAAATTGACCAAACAAACACAAACACTAATCAGAACAAATATAAAAAATGATGAGAAGAAAATCACAGAAGGGATCCCATTTGCAATGACCAGGAAACCAATCAAGCACACACACAAACACACACACACACACACACACACACACACCCCTAAAACCTGTGTGTTGTAGGAGGGTGCTTTCCTCCCACCTTAAGCTCCCAGAATAATGACTCATGAGACTCAATTATTATTTTGCAACTATAACTAAAATAAATAAATTAAAAGAAACAGTAGGGTACCTCATGGATTGAATCTGTGAAAAACAGCAAAACTACTAAAAGCAATCCATGTAGTCAATAAAATGTTCATCAAAAATCTGCTAACATTTTCCACAAAAAATTGAAAAATATTAAAAATCCATGTAGAAACACAAAATAACCTGGGTATCCAAAGTAATTCTAAACAGGAATAAAGAAAGTTAGAAGTGTGCCCAGGCTTGATTTTAAGTTATGTTACTGAGCCACTGTAACAAAAAATAGCATAATTACAGATCAGAAAATCAATGGGATAAAAGAATATCACATATAACCACATCAAGCTCCATCTATCTGGTTTTTATAAAGATTACAAAATACACATTTCAGAAGAGATAGCTACTTCAGCATGTGATATTGGGAAAATAGGTATCCACATGTGAAAACAGGGAAATCTATCATCCCTCCTCATCATATACAGAAATCAACTCTAAACGGATGAAAGACCTGAATGCAAGACCGGAAACTGTAACATTACCAGCAGAAAAATAGCAAAAACAAAACAAAACAAAACAAAACAAAAAACAGAAAATACAGACATAAGCAAAGATTTTTCCTGAATAGGACTCTCATTGCTCAGGAAAAAAATGTCAAGAATTGACAAATGGGAACTCATGAAATTAAAATCATCACCATAGCAAAGAAGTTGGTTAAGTCAGTAAAGAAATTTCCTACAATGAGAGAAAGTATTTGATTGCTATATATCAAACACAAGATTAATAGCTAGAATATACAAGTAATGCTAAAATGAGTAAAAAAGTAGGTAATACAGAATATCTGTTTTCAAAAGATGAAATATAAATAAGCAATAAGTTTATGAAAAAATTACCAACCCTACTAGTCATCAACAAAATGCATATTAAAATCAAGGGTGAGGTCTCACATCACCCAAGTCAGAACTGCAATCATTAGGAAAATAACAATTGTGCTACAAGGATGACTAAGAGCCCATATTGCTTTTAAAGGGGAGCTGAGTTATGTTTTCAGGACTTATGTGAGGCAGCTCACAATCTGCTATATGTTTAGTTTCATGAAATCTGACCTAGGTCTTCTGACCTAAAGAGCACCGGCAGTCAGATATACAAACCCACATACAGACACACAAATAAAAATAATTTTTAAAAAAACCTTAAAAAATAGTATAAAAAGCAACAACAAATGCTGGCAAGTAGGTGGACGAAAAAACACTCATATATTGCTAGTGGGATTTAAACCAGTCTGGCCGTTATGGAAATCAGTATGGAGCTAAACTATTTCTCTAACCAAGGACCATGGGTGGCTATAACCTAGAACTTCTGCTTGCCTGTAGCCCCTAGTAGCTCAGTATTCAAGTGGGTACCCCAGCAAGGGAAATAGGGACTATTTCTGACATGAACTCAATGGCGGACTCTTTGACCTCCCCACCCAGCAAGGGAGGAGCAGCCCTCCTAGGCCACAGAGTACTTTGCAGCCAGTCCTGAAGAGACCTGATAAACCAGGGTCAGATGAAAGGGGAGGAGGTCTTCCCCTATCAGTGGACTTGGAAAGGGACAGGGAGTAGACGAGGGAGGAGGGTGGGATTGGGAGGGAATGAGGGAGTGGGATTCACCTGGGATACAGAGTTAATACAATGTAACTAACAATAAAAAATAAAAAGTAAAATAAAAAAGGAAACAAAAACAAAACACCAAAACCTGAAAATCGGTCTGCCAAGTGATTCAGTGATACCACTCCTGCTTATTTACCTAAAAGAATCCACATGAATAACTTTTCACAATAGCTAAGTAATAATAGCCAAAAATAGAGGGATGCAAAAGAAAATATGATATTTATACACAGCAGAATATTTTTATGCCATAAGGCAGAATGAAGCTGTGCTATTTTTCACAGAAATAGATACAAAAGGAGTTAATTATATAAGCAAATTAAGCCAAAACCAGGTATCAGGTGGTCTAGCATTTGTGATGTTGTATATGGATACGTAAAAGCATGCATGTATATATAGGGTGAAAGTAGAAGCAGAATTATGTAGAGGAACTAAAGTGACCAACAAAAGGGAGTGAGGGTGGGGCAGGAGATGGTGGGGGACAGGAAGAGGAGTGTGCTCAGTGCACGACATATACATGCATAAAAATGTCCTCATGGAACGCAATGCCAAGCACAGTGAATAAACACAACGAAATGAAATAATTGATTGGGTAAACAGTTTATTTAATGAGAGTTTTTTTCCCTAAATGTGTTTTATTTTTTGTGAAATTGAATATTTCCACAACAAGATATTATGACCACGCATATTCTACTGAGACCGTGAAGAACAAGATTTCAATGTGTAAAGTGAAGATAATATTATAAACAAATGGTTGTTGTTATTTTTTTTCTTGCTTTAAGAATTTTTAGATCTATCAACAGTCAAAAGATAATCTATTAGGTTTATATGGTTTGGCAATTTTGTATTATATGTAATAGATGGCTGCTAGTATTTAAATGGGGTCTCCCAAATTCATGTAGAGTACTCTGGTGTTGTATTTGCTTGTTTGTTGAGAGAAGCTGTCTTGGAACTTACTATGTAACCCAGGTTGATATGGGACATGTAGTCATCTTCCGGCCGCAGCCTCTTGAGTGCCATGATTATTCGTGGGGGTAGACATGCCAGCTATTTTCAACAAACACCATCGCTGATGTAACAGTGTTGAGAGAAGGATTTTGCTATCATGAGAATGATAACAAAGCAAACGTAGCCCTTTCCTGTTCTCTCTGTATTTGCCTTCCATTATCCGATGAGACAGGTAAAGGCCCTTACCAAATGTGGTACCCCTAGAATATATGAATTTGAAATAAATTTCTGGTCACAAAAAATTGTCTATCTGTGGTGTTCTGTTACGTTAACACAAAACAGACCAAGCAGTAGTTTTAAAGCTGTATTACTTTTACAAATAACCAATCTTCTGCCATGTTAGAGAAAAAGAAGATGCTAGCAGAATATGCTACAGAAGAATTATTTAGAACTTGAGTATTTACTCACTGTAAAATTAAATTCGTAGCTAACGTTCGCCTGGAAAGGGGAGAAACATTTTCTTCAATGAGGTAGCTATAAGTAAGATGTCCTTGGCTCTGTAAACAACTCTCCCACTCATGCTCCTCCGAGCAATCCTCAGCAAGTAAGTAAATCAAATAAAATTAATCAAACAAAGCAAGACAAACGCAGGAGGAAAAAGAATGGGGGACTGTTTGGGGAGAGAAAGCTCTGGAGGGAGCACGGGCAAGAGAGGGCAATAAGAATAACGTGGTGAGAACATGTCACACACATACATGCAAGTGCCCCAATGGAACCCCTTGTGCAGAATAAATATGTACTAATAAAAATAAATGCAAAAATCCAAAAATTTAGGATGTATCCAACAAAGAAGAAAATTATAATTTAACAAGTGTTAGTTATGAATTCAGTCCAGTAAAAACAGCAGAAGGGAGAAATGGGGACAGAACTAGACCTGCTGCAGTTAGAGTCACTGAAAGCATTTATTTATCTCCTTTTGTGCTCTGAGGGCTTCGCTATTAGAGCCCAGAGTAGCCACTGACTTGCGATCTCAGATATGGAGAGTAGAAACAGGCCATTCCATTAGAATCCTGGGGATCCTTTTCAATATTTTACTTCCTAGTTACCTGATTAGACAATTTGCCTACATACCAGAAAGACTAACATCCTCCCATATAATATATGGCTAAGAAAATCCACTATGTTTCTTTTATTTCAATTCTTTTTTTTGTTTGCTTGTTTGTTTTATTATATTTTTACAATTTATTCATTTTATATCCGACTGTAGCCCTATCCCTCATCCCCTTCCTGTCTCACCCTCCCAATCTCTTTCCCCCATCCCCTTCCCCTAGTCCACTGAAAGGGGGAGTTCTCTTCCCCTGCTATCTGACCTAGCTTATTAAGTTTCTTCTTTAAATAAAAATTAAAACCTATTATTTTCCTATATTATAGTACATTGTCTGCAGTATGGTGTATTCAATAGCTTTTTGTTGTGATGAAATACATACACACACACGTAAACCAATCGATTTAAAAGAGAAAGAATTTATTTTGGTTCATGGGTTTGGAGGTTTCACAGTTCAAGAATCTGGGTCCAGGGTTTTTGGTCTTAGTTCAGATAAACTATCTTGACAGTGGGGGGAATGTGCTGAATTCCCATCATCTCATAGTATCCAGGAAGCCAGAAGAGTCAGACAGGAAGGGTCGGAAGTTTCAGTCCCATCAAAAATATGTCACTGAATGACTTACTTTTCCAACTAGATCTCACTCACCAAAAAAACTGATCAGTCGGTGTAGTTAGAAGTCAGACGTCAACTTATTTCTCAATACTGCCTCCAACTAGGGAAGCAACTCTAAAAACGTGTTTCTCTTGGGCCTATACTTTATATCCAACCTGTAAAGTATGGCTAACTAAAGTTTCTTTCTTCTTTTGGGACCTTTAAAGATTAGTAGGTCCAAGTATACAGGTACAAAGAAATGGGGACCTGGGAGGAATAGGAATAATTGCTAATATTGATAACATATTGCTCATAGACCTGAATACCTGAATTTGGAACCACCTCCGAAGAAGTGCATCTGAGGAAACTTGACCTTTCTCATTGACATATAAACCATGTGTTCCTGCAATTTTTCCATATATTTCATTAACGGAATATAGTTTTGACTTTTGAAAGAAAATCACATTGACCAAAATATTCCATCAACTTTCTTTAATTTGATTAAACTTAGAAAAAGATCATCAATCCAGAATCTACTTATAGAGCTAGTAGAGTGGGTTGTTTTTATTGTGACATAAGTCAGATGACATTCTAGGATTGAAAGTCACTCAGTGGTCTCCCACTGCACCCAGGAAACACAAAGGACTAAGCTCTCTGATATGGATAAAGAGAATATTGGTGCAAGTAGGTGAGAAATCTGGTTTATGCTGCTCTTCATAAGGAACAAATGTTGCAACCTCTACCCAAACCCATTCATTTAAAAAATTTAAATATTCAAAATTAATGTTCACTTTTCAAGCTTTGTAGTTGAGAGCACAAGTTAAGTATGTGCCCTCTAAGACAGAGCCATATCCTGCCCTTTCTCACTGGCTTTTCAGCTCCCTGCAGGTTCAATAGCACTTCCTGCTCTGGGACTCACAGCATGTCTTCAGAACTCTTCCTGGTGGGGGAGGTGGGAAGGCCTCACCTGTCATGCACACCTCAGCCTGATTTCATTTTTTAACAAAACAAAACAACACTTTGTGGATTTGCCTGATGAAATCCACACTGTGAACTCTATCCCATATTTGTTTCTCCTGGGGTCTTGTTCCTTGTCATCGAATCATTATCACAATTTGCCACTACGTAAACGCATGTATGTACAACATAGGCATACACACAAAGACCCGGAAAAAGTGACATATGACATGTTCTATCTCATTCAAACCAGAGTGTTAGCTTCCTTATCCACAAGTCAAAGAAGGGATTCTGGGAGAATACAAACTTTCTTGTTACAAATGGAACTGAAACTGAAAGTTATTTCAGTTCATTAAGCTTCTAATCCATGTGTATGCTGTCCATCTAAGAGTTCAGGTAAACATTTTTCCACTGCATAAGTAATTAGTTCCGAGATCCAAGATGGCTGCCACGAGAGAACACTGTGTCTGAGGAGTAGGAGAGCAGAAACAATGCAGCGACCAGGAGACTGAACTCTGGGACCTAAAACGCCAGCATTGTGAGTGCCGGGTGAGCGGAACTCCTACGGTGAGAAAATCAAGTGGGAAA
>CM053756.1:14796815-14865270 GCA_028658305.1 Pachyuromys duprasi | reverse complement strand
GGGAGTGGGAGGGTAGGAGGGAATGGGGGAGGGGGCTACGCCTGGGATTCAAAGTACCTAACCTGTGATTGAGATAAAAATAAATAAATTAAAAAAAAACAATATACCAAAAAAAAAAAGTAATTAGTTCCATACTCTGTGAGTGCTAGGCATCCACCCCTCTGGGTGACATCTCATAGAAGAAACAGACCACCAAAGCAAAGAAAGGAGAAGAAAACCTAATTCCTTCATCCTGAACAATATTTCCAAATGAGACAATGAACAATATCTACTAAACTGTGATTTTCACTTATCCTAAGGTACATTTAATATCACATTAAAATAGCATGCATTTGAAAGTAATCTTTAATAAACACTGAGTGAACTGGAAGAAAATCTTCAATTTAAGGAGAACTGACTTTTAAAATCCCTTGTTTTTATACCTACACAGAAATATATTTAAACTTTTTCTATTAAAAAGTCTAATTATGATGAAAACGCATTTATATACACCATGTAATTTTCTCACAGAAGCTTAACAAAGAGTAGTCATACTCTATTGTTTTCCTTGTTAGAAATACCATCATAGATTTATTTAGAAATTCTCTGGGGAAGATAATTATTGCATAGATTTATGGATAATAATAGCATGCAAACCTCTGAAGAAGTAATACAAGGTTTAGGGACTGAAAATTTTAGCCAGTCATTGTTTAAACCTACTACTGAGACTGGAATAAGTTTCTCCTATTTTAATGTTTAACGGGGTGAAAATACTACAGCCCTGGCAGTGGGCTCTGAGTGTATTTACATTGGGATGTCATCTACCTTCAGCTAGTCAGACATTCTTCTCTTACAGAGCAACAGCACGGTGTTTGTCTTTACAGTAGAAATCACTCAGAGGAGCATTGTCCCAGCAGCACAATTCTTCAGGATTGAAACCCCTTGAGTAAAGTGCCTTTTCTGACTTTATAATCACAGAACATGATGAGAGTCTCAAGAAAACTGCTGAACCCACCGAATTCTCCTGGTGAACAAATGGCTCTGACCAGAGATGGCAAATGAAATAGACTGGCTGAAGAGCAATCCATTTCACTTACTTCCAAGAGTGATTTACTTCCTTTTGCAGGTCAGTGGAGGACACACAAATGTATCTTATCGCATTTTCAGTTTGAGCAGGGATAGCAGAAATAAGACCCATAAAAGTGCTAGGTAGCAGGAACCCAACTATAGACAAGGTTTGTCCTGCTACTTGAATCAAGCCTTAGTTAAATGTCATCCTTGCCCATGGAAACACCGAGCTGGACAGTATGTTGCACATGCTAGCCAGAAATGCAAAATTATGTAAATGTTTTTCTTCTAAGTTTCCTGTTCTTGTAGTGTTTGATGTCTCTCCTTTTTACTCAGTAGCTAGAACATGCAAGTGCTGTACTGTTCAAAACTGCCACTAGCCAGCCATGTAACTGTCAGTATAATATTCAAATGGTCCTGCTTTTAAGTTGTCATCCATAAAAGGGGGACAAAATATATACCCACCATGGGGCTATTTTTAGTATTAAAGGACTTCTCTTTTATAAAACTTAAACTCATTGAGGCAAGCTCCTAAAATAGACAAATGGGGCTGGGGGAAGGGAGGAGAAGGACCCAATGAAGACATGAACCATATGCTTGGGTCTGAGGGTAGAGAGATCCATGAAATGTAAAAATGAGGCAGAGGACCATGTCGGACTGAGGAGCACTTCCTTTTATCATGAGCAGCAGAAAGGAGTACAGGGAAATATCGGGAGGTGACTGGTATGCCTGTATCACACATTACTGCATCACACAGTAAGCATTTCCTTGCCAACAAGAGTAAGGGAGCAGCAGAGATGACAGCACATTTATGGTAGATGGTAAATTGTTATCAGTGGAAATGGCCAGGGGCCCCATTGATTTCCTGTGTCCTTTGTAGGTTAGAATGAAGATATGGATGGATGAGGGTGTGGAATCAGATTACAGATGCTTTTGGGGGAAAAAAACCTGAATATTGGTTGCATTTGCAATTATACAAAATAGTTTGCTGACTACATGTCATATCCATCACATACATATCCCTTTATCACGTATTGCTTATATTTGATAAGACTGACCTTCTACTGCACTTATGTCAAGGTCAATTTTTAAGTCATCTGAAATTATCTACAACCTTACAAGCATGTTCGCTTTGTAAATGTAACCAGTATCTCAAAAAAAAGAAAAACTCCTCATACATTGATTATGATAGCTTCTATTTCTCAGCAATAAAAAGTATCTTTTGAATAAAAATGGAAAGTTAAATCATAACATACCATACACATATTTGTTTATTTGTATTCTGACAGATTGCACATAAGCTGTTTGTTTCCACATGAATTAAAAAGCTCAGCTCAGTTTCCATGGCTCCTGGACTGTATTCATATCCATGGTCAATCTACAGGTGCTGTAAGATCTACAGGTGGCAAGGACAAAGGTGACAACTTAGAAACCAAGAAATGGGCTGGAAGATCCCCAGATAGGAGACCAAGACATTTTAGAATATTTTAAGCATACTATGACCCAAGATGCTTACAGTGGACATGTCTATTGGTGTAGCCAATCTCTTTTAATTTTACCATTATTTTAAAGGAATCAACATGGGGCATTGCTGAAAACCTATACGATTTACTGAGATAAAATTGATATAACAATTTACATATTATATATATATATGTATATATGTATGTATATAATGTATATATATGAAGTTCCAGAAAACAGAACCAAAACAAGAGGGTATATCTGCATGTTAATATGAGTGACCCCAGGAAAATATTGGAACTGAACAGTAGAAAGCCAGAAACATATGCAGAGACCCATTAGAGTGGGACATCAAGGGAAGCAATATTGCAGGACTTGATGCCTGAACTCCACGGCTGGAAGGGATCTCCCAAGCACAGAGGTAAGGTCCTAAGAAAGATTCCTAGTGAAAAGTAGGGGCAGATAATGACAATGCATGCAAGGAAAGTATTTTACAATCATTCCCAGCTTCCATCCTAAAAGACAAGAAATCTAAAATCTGAGTCATCAGGCTTTCGAATAGGAATTCATTTTGAATACTTCCAAGGGGCTATAGTTAGCGGTGAGCATGAGGAAGAACTAATTTTCTTAATTTAAACTGCTTTTGTAGATTGAGACTCTGGGAAGGAATCAATCTCAAATCTTGGAGATGAAGAGCTCTGTAAACCTGGTACACATTTTGATTGGCAGCCTCCACAGTGAACTAGGTGATGTGCAACAAAGAAACAGCAGAGATTAAAACCAAGATATTTTGAGACATGACTTTCACAGAAAGGAAAGAAAGTAATAATGAGTGAAGGGGACATTTAATATAATTAGGCAGCCAGAGAGAGAGAGAGAGAGAGAGAGAGAGAGAGAGAGAGAGAGAGAGAGACAGAGAGAGAGAGAGAGAGACAGAGAGAGAGACAGAGAGACAGAGAGACAGAGAGACAGAGAGACAGAGAGACAGAGACAGAGAGACAGAGATAGAGAGAGAGAGAGAGGGAGAGAGAGGTAAATTCATCAAGAGATAATAGAAAGAGTTCTTGCTCTTGACTGTCTGAGAAACATGGGTGATAAAAATACTAAATCACATTTCCCATCAAAACTATTAGGCTACCAGCATATTTATGAGCAAAAATTTAAGATAAGAAAATGAGTGACATATTTCAAGTCTGCAAAGAAAGTAACTCAATCCGGGTGTGGGGGTGCATGCCTTTAATTGTACACATCACGTGGACAGAGGCGATGTATAAAACAAAACAAAACAACAACAAAAAAATCCCATGGCCATATGGTTTCAGCACAGAATTCTACCACACCTTCGAAGAAGAGCTAACTGCAATATTCTTCAAAACATTCCACAAAATAGAAATAGAAGGAACATAACCAAACTCTTTCAATGAGGCCACAGTCAACTTCATGCCTACACAAAGACCCAACAACAACAAAAAAGAGAACTTTAGACCTATCTCTCTTATGAACATTGATGCAAAAATACTGAATAAAACACTTATAAACCTATTCCAGGAGCACATCAAAGATATCATCCACCATGACCAAGTAGGCTTCATCCCAGGAATGCAAGAGTGGTTCAATATACAGAAATCCATCAATGTAATCCACCATATAACAAACTGAAGGAGAAAAACCACATGATCATCTCCTTAGACACCGAAAAAGCATTTGACAAAGTCCAACTTCCATTCATGTTTAAAGTCTTGGAGAGATCAGGGATACAAGGCACATACCTAAACATAGTAAAGACAACATACAGCAAGCCTATAGCCAACATCAAACTCAATGGAGAGAAACTTAAATCAATCCCACTGAAAGCAGGGATACGGCAAGGCTGCCCACTGTCTCCATATCTCTTCAAGATAGTACTTGAAGTCCTAGCTAAAGAAATGAGACAACTAAAGGAGATCAAGGGGAATCAAACTAGAAAGGAAGAAGTCAAAGTATCACTATTTACAGATGACATGATAGTATACATGAGCGATCCCAAAAATTCAACCAGAGAATTGCTTCAGCTGATTAACATCTTCAGCAAAGTGGCTGGATACAAAATCAACTCAAAAAATCAGAAGCCCTCCTGTATACCAAAGACAAAAGGGCCAAGAAAGAATTTAGGGAAACAAAACCTTTCAGAATAGCCACTAATAATATAAAGTACCTTGGTGTGAATCTAACCAAACAAGTGAAAGACCTGTTTGAAAAAAACCTTCAGGTCTCTGAAAAAAGAAATTGAAAAATATATTGGAAGATGGAAAGATCTCCTGTGCTCATGGATTGGTAGGATTAACATAGTTACAATGGCCATCCTGCTAAAAGCAATCTACAGATTCAATGAAATTCCCACCAAGATACCAAGATAATTCTTTAAAGAACTTGAAAAAAATCTTAATTTCATATGGAAAAACAAAAACCCAGAATTGCCAAAACAGTCCTGTACAAGAACAGATCATCTAGAGGTATCTCCATCCATGATCTCAAGCTATACTACAGAGCAATAGTAATAAAAAGTGCATGGTATTGGCATAGAAACAGAAAGGAGGATCAATGGAACCGAATATAAGACCCAGAAATAAACCCGCACACCTATGTATAAAAGAAACCAAAACCATACAATGGAAAAAAGATAGCATCTTCAATAAATGGTGCTGGTATAACTAGATGTCTACATGTAACGAAATGCAAACAAATCCTTATTTATTATCCTGCACAAAACTCAAGTCCAAGTGGATCAAAGACTTCAACATAACATCAGAAACACTAAACCTGTTAGAAGAAAAAGTAGGGAAGAGCCTAGAATTCATTGGCACAAGAGACAACTTCCTGAACAGAGCACCAACAGCACAGGCTCTAAGATCAACAATCAATAAATGGGACCTCTTAAAAGTGAAAAGCTTCTGTAAAGCAAAGGACACTGACATCAGAACAAAACGACAGCCTACAGACTGGGAAAGGATCTTCACCAACCTTATATTTGACAGACGGCTAATATCTAGAATATATAAAGAACTCAAAAAGTAAAAAGAAAAAGAAACAAATCAAGTAATCCAATTAAAAATGGGGAACAGAGCTAAACAGAAAATTTTCAATATAGGAATATTGAATGGCAGAGAAACATTTAAAGAAATGCTCAGTGTCCTTAGTCATCAGGGAAATGCAAATCAAAATGATCTTGAGATTTCACCTTACACCCATCAGATTGGTTAAGATCAAAAACTCAAATGGAAACAGAAGCTGGAGAGGATGTGGAGAAAGGGGAACCCTCCTCCATTGCTGGTGGGAATGTAAACTTGTGGAAATCAATGTGGCACTTTCTCAGAAAATTAGGAATAGTGCTATCTGTAGATTCAGGTATACCACACCTGGGCATATATCCTAAGTATATGCAAGTACACAGCAAGGACATTTACTCAACCATGCTCATAGCTGCTTTATTCGTAATATCCAGAATCTGGAAACAAGCCAGATGTCCCTCAACAGAGAAATGGATACAGATATTGTGGTGCATTTATTCAATAGAATATTAGGCAGCAATTAAAAAGAAGGAAATCATGAAATTTTGTTGGTAAAAAGTGGGAACTAGAAAACATCATCCTGAGTGAGGTGACACAGAAGCTGAAAGACACATGTGATATGTATTCACTTACCAGTGGGTATTAGACATCTAATATAGGATCAACATACTAAAATATGTACACCTGAAGATGCTAAACTAGAAGGAGGCCCTAGGGAAATCGCTCAGTCCTCAATAAGAAAGCAAATGGGATAGACACCAGAAGCTGGAGAAAATAGGGAACAGGACCAGATCCTACCATAGAGGGCCTCTACCCAGCAGGGTATCAAAGCAGAATCTGACTCATCACCAAACTCTGTGGAGAGTGCAGGGAATCTTATGAAAGAAGGAAGAGGTAGAGCGACCTAGAGGGAACAGGAGCTCCACAAGGAGACCAACAGAACCAAAAAAATCTGGACACAGGGGTCTTTTCTGAGGCTGATAGTCTAACCAAGGGCCATTCATGGATATAAGCTAGACTCCTTGATCAGTAGTAGCCCACTGCAACTCAGCCTACAAGTGGGTTTCCTAGTAAGGGGAGCAGGGGCTTTCTCTTAAATGAACTCAGTGGCTGGCTCTTTGATCACCTCCCCCTGACAGGGGAGCAGCCTTACCAGGCCACAGAGGAAGACAATGCAGCCAGTCCTGATGAGACCTGATAGGCTAGGGTCAGATGGAAGGGAAGGAGGGGCATGGGAGAAGACGGTATTGCGAGAGGGCGGTATTGGGAGGGGATGAGTAAGGGGCTACAGCTTGGTTACAAAGTGAATAAACTGTAATAATAAAAAAATAAAATAAATAATGTAAAAATTTAATAACAACAAAAAAGATTATTTCTAACTAGATGTTTCAGTATAATAGAGAAAATAACAGGGTGAAAACAGAGCATATGACATGGAAGAAAATATTCATGGGTCAAGGAATTAATACAAAGAATACATAAAATACTCTGAAAATTTAACAAACAAAACATAAATAATAAAATAAATTAAAAATAGATGAACAGAACATTATAAAAGTGAATTCAATTCTGTGGAAACATAAATCAAGCTCTAATGAGATTTCATCTTACTCCTATGACAATAGATCCTATGAAGCATAAATAAATGCTGGCTCAAATGTGGGGAAAAAGCAACTCACGCACTGTGGGGATGTAAAACCACCACCGTGAAAACAATCACGGAGGTCTAGAAAGACACAGGTGCCGGTGGAGGTGCTTCAGTTCTACAGATCCGTACGAAGGTAATGAAGCAAGTTTCTAATGTAGACACCTGCATTCCCATGCTTACCAAAACACTAAACCCAACGGCTAAGACACAGAATTAACCAAGAAGCTTGCCAATGAAGGAAAAATATGTTGTACATACAAAATCCAACATTATTTAGCCCTTAAGAAGGAATGGAATCATATTATCCATGAGAAAGATGATGAGGCTAGATTGGATTCTTGTGCAGAGTGAAGGTGGATGAGGGATGAATGGACACGCTAGTAACTGAGGTGTGTACACACGGACCTATCAAGAGTGGATGTCATTAATTTGTGATATTTAGTATATTGATATAGCAACAATGTCACTAATAGTAAATACGAATTAGTTCTTTACACTCATACAAAAGAATTTCCAGGAAATTAGAAGAAACAAGAATGCTTTATTAAATCACTAGGCAAGAGGAGAAGGTTTTGCCGAAACCAATGTCATAGATTCGTACAAACTTTTTTTTTTACACTGAATATGCAGAGGTGTAATAAACAAAGATTCTCCCAATGTCCATTCAGCAAGCAGACTTTATGCTCCATCAAAGTAAACCTTGAAGTTTAGACAACCTAGGACACTAAATAAATCGCAAGCTAGTGGTAGTGCATGAATGAATATCCAGCACGGGATGTAGGGGTGAGGCAGGAGGGTTCCAAGTTCAAGGCCAGTCTAAACTACATAGCCAGATCTTTTCTCAAACATTAATAGTTGTTTTGTAGGACCATGAATATTAATATAAAGTTTAAATAGCAGTTAGGAAATCATTGAGAGACAGAGCCCGACTGCTAATGAGTCTCCTACAATAATTCTCAAACTTGAGTGTTTGAGTTTCATATCTTTTATTTTCTAATTTTCTTGATACTTAGGTAGACAAAGGAGCTTTCAAAAATGATTTTTCTTATTTTTAATGATGAGTATGCATCTGTGTGTGTTTGTGTGTTTGTGTTGTGTGTATGTGTATGTGTGTAGGCATGTGTGTGTGTATGTGTCCTCAGAAGCCAGAAGGAGCTATCCAATTCCTTGGAACTAGGACTGTTGGTGATTGTAAACTATCCCGTGTGGGTCCTCAGAACAGATTTCAGGGCCTCGGCAAGAATATCATGTACTCTTAACAACTTAAATTCAGCACCCAAAAGAGAATTTGTGAGGCTAGATTCAAGCAGAGCTACCCAGTGACTCAGGCTCAGTACTTTTACCTTCCTTACAAATGGAGATAAGGTTGGAAGCCTCCGTAAAGACTGACTAATTTCTTCCAACCATTTTCCAATGGTTGCAATAAATTCAAAATCAGATTAAAGCCATAAATTTATTATAATGAACAACTATCCAAAAAGTTCATTTCCAAATGAAACATACTTTTTCAACCAATATATTAAAAAATGTGATTATTGAGAAAGAAGGTTGGTATGCTTTACTTATGAAATGCAAAATTAATTCTATAAAAATAAGCTGGGTACTTACATTGATTAATAAAAATTAGTGTTTCCTTATCTATTGATCTGGTATAAATTTAATTTGTACCAATACCGCAACCATTATGTAATTATATATCATATTTTTTTTCAGCTGAACAGAACAAAAATGGAAATCGGCATACCAGAACCTTTTAGACTCTGTGTAGTTCAATATACTTGAAAGTCCTATGTTTACTCTGCAACAGGGGTTATGCTTCCTCCGTGTTGGGCTCATATTTTTTTAAAAGTAGTTTAAGACATCCGAGCATTTTAATATTTATTTCTCTCAGAATTTTTATCATGAGAAGAAATATAGGATACACCACAGAACTGTATTTTTTTTTTACAGAACTGTATTTTAAAGCAGAAACTACAGCAAGAAAGAAGAAATAGGTGACTAAAGTGAATTATATCCTTGATTGTCTGTTCTTATGGAGAATTGTGATAAATCCAACCAAAAAAAAAATGAGTTCCCGAATAAAACAGAAAGCACCCTCGTGTTAATTTATTCATGACCCCGTACATAAAGTCTATCAAAAAGGGCTGTGACTTCGTTTGAATGAGGTCAGCCATACCTGGACTTTCATTACAACTCCAATCTGCTCCATAAATCTTATGTGGCACCAGGTAGACACTCTTTTCTACCAGGCAATCAGGATGACATTACTGCAGCTCTGTTTTCCATTTGAGTTCACCCAGGCCTCCTCTGCAGCGCTGCCACTCACTGATCCATACCTTACCACCGCTATATACCCCTGTGACATGAAAGCCTAAGCTCCTGGCGGGTCCCGGGGAATGTGGCTTCAATCACATGCTTCGGAGCCCTTCACTCATGTATCCTAACAGCTGCTTCTTGAAAATTAAAACACACTATAGAGTTAGTTTTTAAGGACAGCTTTAGATGTAAGTTAGAAGTATCGATAAGTACAAAGACATACATGTTTGCAAAGCATTGGCAGGTTTATTGTGCCAGGTTCCTCATTTGCTTTGCCTTATTTATAAAAATGCAGGAGGAGTCAGCTACCTGGGATCACTATGAGAAATGAGAACATTCCCTATGTGAAGGCTTCCAACCCTGTGACTGTGCAAATTCTCATTTAAATGACATCTAATGCATCAGGAAAGAGTCCGATGTGCATCCTGGAGAAGGTTCTGTTCAAATTCCACACTCTAGTTTAATGATTTTTGGTAAATTTTGTAACTCTGCTTCATTATGTGTTACAGAAAAACATTCACAATAGAGACTTGCAGACAGACAATATCATGTAAAAAATCCTTACACAGCATTGAAAAAAATAGACACTACCAATTGTTAAAAAAAAAAAAAAAAAGGAAAGGAAAGGTAAATACCAGGACCAAAAAAAAAAAAAAAAAAACTGATTCAGTGGACAAAGATGCCTGTCATTGGGATATGTAAGCCAATTTAACCCTTTCCTCTCAATGTTTCTTTTGGTCATGGTCTTTATTACAACAATAGAAAATAAACAAAGACATTACCTGAGTTAGACAGGTAATGACTCTACCAAATTGCTGATTTTGACTTGGGCACACACACACACACACACACACACACTAAATAATTTTTACTAAATAATAAAGAGATAAATGTCAGGAACATCCTGAATAAAAATATCCAAGAGCCTTTCAGCTTGTTAGTCCTGTGCCCAACTCAACTTGGAGTCCTGCATTTTGCTCTTTTGCCTACTCTTTGTAATACAAATATTTGATACTGTATCTAATAGTTGTAGTGATAGTCTATTACTTTTCTCCAAATAAACTTCTGAATATAATCGAATGACTAAAATTGTTTTCAGACAAAATTTAATTTCATTGCAATATAAGCCATCAAAGACAAAGCATCGACATTGTCATATACATTTGCCACCACAATCTGCTCTTAATTTAGAAAGAGTTTTGGGTTTGTTTTCACCCTGAGAGTACTTCAGTTGTTTCTGGGCAGAGCATTGTTAAGACTATATAAACTACTAAAATGTGGTCATATTGCATGTCCTTTGCCTGAGATAGTTTAGAAAATGAAATTTACTTTAACACTGAGGAGTTATTACATTTTTGACTTTGAGGATGGTAATATCATCACCAGTCACCAGTTGCCTAAGAATGTTTGTTATATCTGCAAATGGGGCTGAAGTCACCCTTCTCTTTCCTTTCTCCCCTTCTTGTCCCCCTCTGACTCTCCCTTCTTCTGTTTTAGTGAAACTGAACTTTTTCTGAGAACACTGAATTCCAAAGCCTTTAAACAGAAAAAAAAATAACAGCAATTATCTTTCTGAAGTTACAATATAAATTTTATGTATTTTAAGGAGAGTTCTAGACATCAGAACAGTAACAGACCTTTTGTCTTTGACATAAGAACTGGGAGTGTGATGAAGGATGTTATGTTCCCATTGACCAGACAGCCAAAAAGTGATTAACGTAGGACAGTCTCAGTTTCAGTGGACTCAAGATTTTCCAGTTCTTAGTTATAAAATGGGAAAACTTAGTTTAATCTCTCACTCTATAAAAATATAAAAGAGAAAGAAAATTTCCCCCTTTTAGAGGAAAACTCTTTTAAAATATTACTCTATAAAAGCATATACTTTTCATCTTATATCCTGGATGCACATAGCTGAGACCACGGCTGTCTCTTTCATTGTCATTCTGGACATAATGAACTAGATATACACTGCACCAAGCTGGATGCACTTCTCGGTATCACCACAAACGTAAGAGAAATATGAATGTTCCTGGTTCCTGAGTATTAGAGTAAAAGATAGTTTGAGATGTATTTTCATGATACTGTTTTCTTAGAGTGGAAACACTGTTTGCTTGTTTGTTTTGTGTGTGATGTTATATTTTGGTTACAATCTCTAAGTGAATAGTGATTACTATCTGATTTGAGTAGATACACATTTTTAATATGAGTCACAACGTAGACTTTAAAGTTACTTTCACTGTGTAATTATCCCACTTTTTTCTCTCTTCTTCATTTAGGATATTTATGTAAGGACTAAAAATATTCTGATATATAAGCAAACATTAAAATGTCATGTTTCTTATGTAAGTATATAAACATTCATGATGTCAGTAAGCCTTGCTACAGGATTGTTAAACAGAATCATCCCACAAAGCTGAATACCATAGTACGCTTCTGACATGAAGATTGCCATCTTACTCTGTGGGAATGATTGAAATCTATTTTCATTTCCGACCCCTATTTGGACAATTCACATGAATTCAGGACTGATATTTTGGAATAATTCCTTAATGAATACTCAGTAGCAGTGAGCCCAGCATATCGAGGAGCAAGCAACACTATTATTTTATAGACATGTTGGAAATGAGTAAAACTTCCCTAGAGCAGTCTGCAGAGATTTTTATTGCAAAGAACTTAGCACTAATGCAAAGGGAAAAGAGGGGGTATTTATGCCCACCATTGTAACACTGTTGTGGACATTTTGGTTTCTGATATGTTAACATGTTTTTGTTATAATTCCAAGTAGGGGATTTTAGTTTGTCCATACCTGTTAAGTGTCTCAGAGAATGGTTTTTACCAGTTGAAATTGATTGAATCCTGAGGACTTTGAGGGGTATAAATATGATAGCCCAGAGAAAGAAGGTACAGCTGCTTGGAGGAGAACTGCTTTTTGCTTCTTCATTCTGCTGCATTTGCTGTTTGTTGATTGCTGGTTACCTGGGAGTGTGCATTTCCTGATGACTGATATTGGGTATTGCCCACCAAAAGAATCCTATGACCTTACCCAGCAGGAAGTAGCAAAGAGAACTCTGTCCCCTGTCCCCACTAACCTTCTTTTTCTCCTACCCAGTGTTGGGGGTTTGGGAAGGCGGTAGAAGCATTTAAAAATCCTAAATAAAAAGTAGGTTTGGTAAAAAGTCTAAGCCTACATAACAGAACAGAACATTTTGAAACAGTCCTCTTAGAGAGATTAGCATAGGATGTAGGGACATTTTACTAGATTCTGAACACAAAGAAAGCAGAAAAATTTAAGGTGAATCAGAAAATAAAATATTCAACTTGCCTATTAAATCATGTCACTTCCTTAAATCACTTTGCCAACAAGGATATTTTGCGCCACATACGTCTTTCATCACAGGACTATCCTATGTTTTGTGGTTTGTGGGGAATACATGTGGGAATGCTCTGTGCACTATGTGCCAGTGGCACACCTACGTAATAGTAAGACAAACCTAAATGCTTACAGACATTCACAGATGTCAAAAAATACCTGTAACTCAATTGAAAGTATTTGATGTTGGTAACTAAACTGCACACATTATATATATTTTACAGCTGTAGCTGCTTAAATTAATCACAGCATTGTCATCTACCCGTTCTCAGAGAAGTAGTTTGAACTAATGAAATCTCTTTGAAGTTGGGTGTGGTTACACGTGCCTTTAATCTCAGCACTGTGAGGCAGAAACAAGGATCTCTGTGAGTTGGAATGCACCTAGGTCTACAGAATAAGCTCCAGGATAGCTACATAGTAAGAAGCTGTCTCATATTTTTTCTTTGAAATACACTAAAATTAGAAAGCTAAAGAAAAAAAAACACATTTTTTTCAAAGGCAAATGAAACAATCTTTGGTGGAGTTTTTAGAAGTAATTTTATGTTGAACATACCCTTTCATTCATAACATGCCCTGTTATTTTAGGTTTTATTAGGAAAATAAGTTGATATTCATGCTGCTAAATAGCAAGCATAGTAAAGAAATATCCAGCAGAATGGGGAAAATAAAATGCCAAATATACATCTGACAGGGAATAGCTAGGATGTATAAAGAGCTACGAAATTTACCCTCCCCAAATAATCCATCAACATATCAGTAAATGGATTATTAAATCAAACACACCATTCAAATGAAGAGATAAGTATAAATGGCTACCATACAGTTGAAAAAGTTTTAGCATCTTTAGTTATCAGAAAAATTCAGATAAAATCTGTTTTGACATCTACAAAGCAGTTACACACCCAAGGCTCAGGGAACGTTACTGAAGACTTGAAAGAACCATTGTAAGATCCAGGGGTTCAGGGAGTTTGCTGTGAGACAGTGTCTCTGAGAAACATCAGAAGCTACACCCATAAACTCTCACCAACATGACCACCTAAACGTGAGCTGAACAAGGTCAACACTAATGGAAATTCCAAAGCAGGCAGCCAAAAGCCCATAAGGCCTCAACCTTTTACCAAGAACTATATATAGGCAACTGAGTAAAGATGGGAATGGAAGGGATAGTCCTCCTCAAGGAAGAACACACAAATTGGTCATCTAGTGCAATATACTCTGCCCTGAAAAAAAATACATATAAACATTATTTGAACTGGACTGGTTATACTTAGGAATGTGTATGTATATACATATATAAACATCACATACATCTACATCTATGAACGCAACAAAATTAGTGAAAAGAAGGGACCACAAAATTGAAGGAGAGCAGGGAGGTGTGTATAGAAAGCTTAGAGGGTGGAAAGGGAAGGGAGAAATGTTGTAATTATATTGCAGTCTCATCATTTTTTACATGGATTAATAATAAACACTCTTTTGAGGTTCCACTAGCTCTAGACAGAATCATTAACAGTGAGTCAGCAAATGAGAACAGATACTGGCAAGGATACAGAGGAAATAGACCCCTTACCTACTGTTGGTAGGACGGTAACCTGGCACAGTCACTATGGAAAACAGTGTGAAGGTTCTTCGAAATACTAAAATAAAATGCCTACCTAACCCTGCTATACCATTCCTGAATATATACACAAAGAACCTTATTTTAATAACTTATTAATTATATGGTAATTATGTGCATTTAAGTGTATCTGAATGTGAGTATATGCATGTGAATGCTGATGCCCACTGGCGACATGGGATCCCCTGGCATCGTGGTTACATGCTGTTGTGAACTTCCTAACATGGTTCCTGGGAAGCAGACTCAGGTCCTATGTAAAAGCAGTTTAAACTTTCACCATCGAATCATCTCTCCAGCCCCTGCATGAAGGACTTTACATGAAAAGAAATACTTACATGTCCATTCCTGATAAACTCTTTATAACCAGTAACAAAAGAAATCAGTCTAGAGTCTCGATGTTCATCCAACAAAGGAGGGCATTGAAAAAAAAGTGTTGCACAACAAATTTTGCACAGAGAGAAAAGTGAAATTACATTTTTAGGAAAATAGAACTAGATACTGCCATATGAAGCAAAATAATCTAGAATCAGAAAGAAAAATTGTTGGGATCCATAAGCAGGCATGTCTATGGCCAGCCCCAAGGAACCTGACAAACTGGTTATCTGGCATCTGAGGCCACCTAGAAGACCACCCGCTGACCACTGGAAACTACCTGCGCATGCTCTGGGTCACCTTATAAGAGAATTCAAAGCTCTTCCTCTCTTTTTTCTCTCCTGCTTCATCCAAAGATGGTCTCTGTGACCCCTTCCCCTTCTCCTAGTAAACCTCCCAAGTGGAACAGGTGTGTGACGTGATTTGTGGACCCACTGTGTAACTCTCATTCTGCACGATTTCTATCATTGGTGCAATTGGCCAGGAATAGGTTCACTCCAGCGGGCTCCCCACTGGCGCTTTTGGAGACATATTTTGTTCCAAATCTGCCTCTGACCTCCACTTTCTGGCAACCAGATCGCTACAGCGCCATCTAGCACAGGCTAAATTGGTGAGTTCCCCCATTGGTCAGCATAAATGTTTCTCTGGGTAAGGAAAGATTGACTGTTGAGAGTCTGGCAAATTCTCACTGCCCTTTGAGGCAGGGGAACCCCCAACCATGGTCTTCACCGGCTACAGTTGACCCTCTTTGCTGTACCTTCATCACCATTAGGGCCTCCTTTCTCTTGGGAGAGCCTCCCACTCATGCACAGTCTGTTCTCCCCTCTTTCCCTTTAGCTAGCACAGGAAAATCCTAGCGCTAGGTGGACCATGCTCTCTCATACATCTGTGTCCTAGTCTCTGGTCAAAAGCTGACGAGCTATTGGATCAGGTAGGACCTCCCATCTGAGTCACAGCTTGCCTTTGGGATGCCTCTGGAAGGTCACTGACTCCTCTGCCTTCCAATGGGGAATGCCCAGACATCTGTTCCTCCAGCATCCCCATTGGGATGTCTTCTGGAGAATTTTAAAACATTACATATGGAGCCTGAGTTAAAGGCCTCTAAGCTCATAAGCCTCTGTAATAAAGTTTGGCCTTCATATTCTTTAAATAAGGGTTCAAATTGGCCAACTAATGGCACATTAAATCCCAATATTTTATGGGATCTTCTTAATTACTGTCAGGGATCTGGTAAATGGAAGGAGGTACCCTATGTTCAAGCTTTCTCTCTTCTCCGCTGTAAACCTTCTCTCTGCTCTTCCTGTCCTCCTACCCAACTTCTAGCTATAAAATCTCAATCTGAAGAGTTCTCTGCCTTTGACCCTGCAGATGAACCTCCACTTTGCTGATCTGAACCCCCAGCTTCCTCCTCTTCTACTCCCTCTTCCCCCTCTTCAGCTTCTCCAAAATTCTCACAACCTCTGGCATCTTCCCCCTCCTCTTTCTACTCCCACCTCTTCCCCTTCGGATTCTGCAAAATCCTCACTCCCCTCCCAGTAATAGGCTGTCCCAATCGTCTTACTCTGGCATCCACTTTCACCCCACCAACAACTATTAGCTCCCTGCTACCCATTCTCGCTCTATAGCAAAGCCTGTTTCTTCTACTCAGCAGAAGCTAGCCTCAATTCTTCCCTTACGGGAGGTAACTGGTGTAGATGGCTTAATTAGGGTGCATGTTCCCTTTTCATTAAGTGAACTTTCTCAAGTAAAAAAGAGATTAGGATCCTATACCTCTAATCCTTCTACTTTCATTAAAGAATTTCAATATCTCACTTCATCTTAAAATCTCACCTTCCATTATATATATATGATTCTTACCAATAACCTATTACCTGAGGAACGCAGATGAGTTGCGAACAGGCTAGAACACATGCAGATGAGGTTCACCAAACAAATGCTTCACAGCCATTCGGGGCTAAGGCAGTACCTGACCAGGATCCACAATGGTATTATAATACTCTGGAAGGCATTTTAGCCAGAGATCAGTTCATGACCTGCCTCCTGACTGGTCTCCACAAGGTGGCCCTTAAGCCATTTAATTATGAAAAGCTCCAGGAAGTCATTCAGGACAAAAAGGAAAACCTGTCTCAATTCCTAGAGCGCCTTACAAAGGCCCTTTTACAACAGACTAATCTAGACCCCGAAAGTACAGAGGGCAGACAACTCCTAATGACCTATTTTTTTCCCAAACACACACACATATATGTGTGTATTTAAATTTATATTCCACATCTATGTTTGTAGGTTGTGGACACCAAGGAATTGCTGTCCAGGCATGTGGCCAATTAATTGCTGAGTACCAGTATCAGCAAGAAACTTTGTCTCAAAAATAAGGTGAATACTTTCTAATGTCAACCTCTGGCCTCTATATACATTTGTACGGGCACACACACACATACACACACACACACACACAGACACACACACACACAGACACATGTTGTGGAAGTTTTGGCTTATGATATGTAAACGTGATTTTGTTTTAATCCCAGTTGTGGAATATGGGACTCATTCAGATGTTCCATGGTAGGAAACTATTTGCGTCCTGTGGGCTCCGAGAGGGGCTGCATATAGTTCAATTCTGAGGACTGTGAGAGAGAATAAAAGCCAGAAGTCAGAGAGAGAAAGGGGCCTCTAAGAAAAAGGAAGCTGCTGGTACTTTCCTTCTGCTGGTCCTGGTTGCTGGTGATGCAGTGGGACAAGAAGTTGGTGATATCTGAAAAGAATACTGGACTTACCACCGGGAACCCCAGGACTCTCAACAGCAGGAAAGAGCTTAGGAAAACTACACCACTCCTCGCCGCTAACCTTTCTCTCCTACCTGGTGTCAGGGCATTGGAAAGGATTGGGGTGGAAGAGGGAGAATGATATATAAGAAACATAAAATAAAATAGTTTTAAACACTGCACTAACACGCACAAACATATACACATGAGAACTTTTAATAATGACTAAAAGAACAGAAGAACGCATTCTAGTAGTTTCCAAACTACTTGTTGTATTCAGAGGTTCTCAATATCTGCATTTCATAGTGGTATTGATAGCTCCAAAAGGAATTCTTAAGACAAATATGTGATGGGATTAATATTGGAGGTAATTGTGAACTCTAGGGTGATTGCAACCCCTGTGTAGAACTAGTCTCAAGCTGACCTGCTAGCTGTGCTGCACTCACATGCAGGAAATGCTTTTCTTGAAAAAAAACCAGAGAGCTATAATCAGCAAAGATCAATGAAAATACAATGCACTTTGAGCAAATAGTAAGTTGATTTCCATGTCCTACAGAAGATACTGAAAACGTAAAATTCCTTCTCAGTAAGTTGTTTGACTTAGTGCTGTCCATCTAGGAAATTCATCCAGTTGAAGCATTTCAACTCAGAAATAATGCATAGTATATCAAGCTGGTCATTGTGTATCACTTAATCTTGGTCACAGATACTCTAATCGCATGACTTGACCTCTCCTTCAATACTACAGAACATCTCGAAGATTAAAAAGAAACAGAATGTAATACTAATTCTCATTACCAGCTATCATTTTAAAGTGAATTCGATTTCTTCATGTCCTTCGTTTGGTTTAATGTTTAGAGGTCAGCTTCTAGTATTTATACAAAGCAAGACTTCAAATGGCTAACTCACAGAGAAAATGTGCTTTCAGTTTCTTTCAGAGACTCAATGTGAATTCCATTTGGATTCCTGACAGGCCTTTGGACTTATTTCACATTTCTCTTGAAATGCAGTATGGCATGAGGTTGAAACACGGGGGAGCAGAGTCTCGGGGTGCTCCACTGTTCTCTCAGACTGAATGAGACCTATATCAAGGGCAGAAAGGTATTCTGTGTACTACCGTGAAGCTAGGGCTGAAATGTATGTGTTCTGGGGAGACTGGCAATGTGTAAAACTGATCAACAGGGTCACAGGGTCATAATGGTAGAAAGTAAAAAGCTTTTGATAGAGAAAAATGTTCAGCACTGACTAAGAAAAGAAGGAGATTGGCTTGATTCAGGAAAAAACAGCTTTTAAGTAAAGCCTGGGGCTTAGAGACTTTAAAATAGGGTTGGGAGAGCCGATACTTAGAGACTTTTTTTTAAATTTAGGAATATTTTAATGGTGTCAAATAGGATAATTGCAAATGCTTTTTTGTACTCCCAGGGAAAATGCAGATAATGTAGATGATGTGTTTAATAATGATAAGCAAGAAAAGGCAAGAAGTGTTCTCCCACAGGCAGAATGCAATTGCCTTCAATTAAAGCAAGCTCACACAGCTTTGAGACTTCTGTTGGTTTTAACTCTAAAGCTATACATCATGGCTGGAAAAATGCTAAATTAGAGTTGAAACTGTTGACAATTACGATTTAAAAAGAAAACAGGGAAGCCAAACTTTTGCTATATTAGGAATAATCCAACTAAAGTGTTTTAAAAATTAAGAAAGTAAAGCAAATTTCTACTAAAGAAAGGCAATGGAAGCAGAAGAAACTGAAAAGAAACAATGGATACAACTGCTTGCCTTTAATTGCCTTTAAGTGTGTTCTAGGTCTCTGTTCTTTCATTAAGTTTTTGTTCATTATTCATATATGCTTCATGTGTATACATTATTAGGAAAGAAATAATCTTAAAACATACAGAAATGCAAAAACCATTATGCAAAAATAAGCAAGGTATATGAATTAATGTATGTGTTTCTACTTTCATTGTGCTATCCTACGATATTGAAACAATAAATTTAAATAGTCATCTCTTCCTGCTTCCCCAAAACACATCCTGATTATTTAGAGGTATACAAATTCCTTTCATATTGTTAGAACTTGTGAGCAAACACATAAAAATATCCCAAAGCACTTTTATTTTCAGACAGACAAAGCTTTTAAAACACCTATATTACTACATTGAAGATGCTCTGAGAACATTATATAAGTGGAATCAAAAAGAATGTAAGAGCCAGAGGTTGAGAAGAGTGGTATAAAATATTGTCTTTTGGACCGTATGTGTCTATTGTACTCATGAACTCATGGCAACTGTGCTTACTTGCATGAACCCTGGGCTTTGGCCCCATATATTAGTTAAAAGGAAATAGTGTCAGGTTCACATTGAGGAGTCTGACCTGGGAATACCCTCCAAAAGAACATCTTTGGATGTATTAAAGGCTCATGGCCATAGAGAGACACGAAGAAGCCATGAAGGAGAAAACATTAGAAGAGATAGCCACCAAATATGGAGCATCATGGGAAACTGGAACAGAAAGAGACAGACTTTTCTGTTCTTGGACAGAGGAAGGTTCCTGCTCCAAAGTTATCGGTGGGAGGAAGAAGCTTTATAGCAAGTAACCTAGCCTGAGATAGCCTATCTGCCAGGACTCACAAGGCAGAAGGGCGCTAGAAAAACCTAAAGGTGTAGTTCAAGCTTGTCCTAGACTTCAAGGCCATGCAGCATGTGCGTTGCTGCATGACTCTGTCCAGAGTGAGAACATGCAGTAAAACATGGTTGACAAGAAGTACAGGAGGCAGAGAGTTCATAGTCCATCAAAGACATACCTGTGGCTCCTCGACATTCGATCCCACGCTAGGATAGGCTCGTTAGGTTCCACCCCACGCTGAAAACTACAGGAGTTTATGGCTACTGGGGGAAGGAGAATCGTTTCCTTCAGTGGTATGGTCACTGGTACCTTGGTCATGCTCCAGGAAATAAATATCCGTTAATGCTCATGAACATGGTCCTAATCACACTCAGTGAGTCACAAGAACAAAACAAAACAAAAGATACTGTGGCAGTGATGGTGGTGGGGGTTATTGAGAAAAATGAAAGGTTTAGTAGGCATGGGACTAGATTAAGAGATGGCAGTAGGGTCTGAAAATTCTCAAAATACAATCTATATGGATATAAAATTGTAAAAGAATACAACAAAATAGGGGCCTATAGAGATGGCTCAGTGGTTAAGAACACTTTCCAGAGGACCCAAGTTTGGTTCCCAGAACCCACATGGCTACCCACACTGCCTACTTCTGCAGGTCCAGGGCATTCAGTGCCCTCTTCTGGCTTCTATGGGTAGTGAATGCACATGCACATACAGAGGCTCATACATATACATAAAATAAAATTTAAGAAAATACTACAAAATAACAATTTAAACCTAATCATCAACAGCAACGCAAACTTAGAACTCTCATTGCGAAACATGATCCTCATAGCTTGATCCTTAATGCTCCCTGCCTTTCATACTAGTGATTATTATTTTCACCAAATATGTTGGTTGTACTTTTGGATAAGTTACATCTCCTTCTCAGTGTAGGATTCACTGTTAATCAAGTGGTCCAGTTTCATTGCTATTGGTCAAAGTGCATGGCATTCTATGTTTATGAAAACTAGTTCAGGATTCTTCATCAAAAGGACCCCATAGGCCAATGTCCTCATTTTAGCTTCTACTTAAAATAATAAGAATTTCCAAAAACAATTCAACCAAATCCACTGCTAACTCAATATTCTTTCCCTTTAGTATTGGTCACTTTTCCCATGTTAGAACAATATGCAGATTTTCTAACCATCATAAGTCAAAATCTTCCCATAAATAATTATGATTCAAAGATGACAGGTCTATTCATTTTCATTTATAATAATTAGGAAGAAGGAGTGTTAACTCAACAGGGGATGAAACTTTTGTGTACTTGAAAAACTCCTAATGTAGATAGGTTATATTGTTGTTGCTGTTGTTTGTGTTTTTTTTTATAGTTTCATAGCTTTTGTACAGTGGATGGCTTAAGTCAGATACACCTATTATTTGGATTCTCTTAAGGCCTCTTCAATATGTGATGACATGTCCAATGATCCAAATAAATGTTCAGTTTGATACAGCTGATCTCCACAAACAGCAAACTCTCCAATTTTTCTATCATGTTATTTCTAGAGAATTAGTTTCTTTAACCTTTTATATAAATAAATACGTTAAAAGACCTATAATCTACATGGTCATGGTGGCATGTACCTAAAGTCCTAGTATTCTGATGACTGAATGATAGTTACAACTTGGAGTCAGCCATGGCTGCATAGATAGAACCCACCTCAATAAATGAATATGCAAATAAATTATGTTACTACCCTTTAATATCATGATTTTGTTGGAGAGACAATCTGGATGATATTAATAATATGTAAAATTGTTTTAAAAGGTAGTAAAAACAAATATTGTATAACTACCGTGTTAAACACAATATGATCAGTGATTTGAAAATTCTGTGGCTAATTCAGTCTTTCACTATATGGAAGCCATTGTAATGTCAAGCCATATTATACAAATGGTAATATTAGCGCTAGTTAATCTACTGCTTGCGCCGAAACACAAAGTAGTTTGTCATAACAGACACCACCAGCACCTTTGTTAACACAGTCACAATTCATAAGAGAATACTTTTAGAAAGAAGAATCTAAGCCTACAACCATTTAAATAATTATATAATGCATGGCATACATTAATTTTCCTGTGTAGGCAAATAAATCAACAGAATCTCCATTGCAAAGTGATGTCAGTAAATGGATAAGTTATCGAAAACCTCTTCGGACTAATTTCAGAATTAAAATCTTTGGTCTCTTGATTGAGGTCATAGGTGTCCTTTTAACTGGTCAATACCATCTTTATATTTACTGTATTTTTAAAATTCTGTTTTTGCTCATTTTACTGTCTTCCCTGGATGCCTGTAAGAGACCGGGACAGTTTCTTTTCTGTAGTCTTCATCCTTCTTGCCCATTTCCCTACCATTACCTAAGACTGATTTGTTTTTAATATAAACCTTTATCTATATCTTTGGTTTAAATAATTTCATAGTTTGCTATCACTTTTAGGGAAGAAGTTGAACTCCATACCTAGGCAAATACAGATTTTCTTTAAGATCCTTGCTATGTTTAATTCATAATGTTGTCCACAGCCTGGTTATCTCAGCCTGGACCATAAGTGTTCTCAAAGGACACTGTAAACCATCCTCTATCATCACTGTGCTGTGCATTCTGTTTTTGACACTTTATCCACCATTCTCCTCCCCACTTCCCAATGACTGATAGGCCTTCAGGAAACAATTCAGCATCATCTTATCTGAGAAAAACTTCCCTGGATTTCCAGCTGTTACAGCTTCCCTTCTCTATAGGTCCCTGCGTGCATTCCTTTGCTTATCTACTGCTTGGTACCCTTCACTTTTCTATTTTTATCACTAAAGGTAACTTCTTAGGGATCTCTGTTTGGTTTGTATTCTCAGTGCCCACTGCAGTGACTAGCACATAAACCATTACCAACAAATCAAATCCCCACAGCTTTTCTGGGTTATTTACTCTGTGTTAAGATAGTCATGGGTTTGAGATGGAGGTACAGGTGCAGGTACTGAAAAGTAAAATCGAGCCTCAAGAAAGATTAGGAATGTTACTGCAAGTTAATCACTCCATAAGCAGACTGGATTAGGGTCCTTGCAATTTCTTAGTTCCCAGAACAGATAGACAATGGAAGAGGCTTGAGAGCTCCGGCAGTTGCAGTACCTGAAAAAGTCAGCCATTGACCTTGAGAATGATTGAACACAGGTCTGAGAAAATGGCTACAAAATTACTATGGTTTGAAGGGGTTTATTTGCTTCTTAGAAGCTCTTTGTTGGTGAAGCAAGAAAAGCCAGTGGAGGGCAAGGCCCAATCAGAGAAAATCATGTCACTGTTCAATTCAGTTAACTATTCTCAAAGAACTTTAAAAAATATTTTCCAGTCCTATCCAAAAATATTCCAACCAAATATTTATCATAATAAGCCTACTTCAAATTAATACAAGATATGGTAGTCTACATTTTAATATGTCTACAATTGAAATATTACATTGATTTTATTTAAATTCCAAAAAAAAATTCTTTTCTCTAAGAGTAAAAAAAAAAAATAGGAGAGATGTTTATAACACTGTTAATTTTCCCTACGGCATTAACTGTGATTAGAACACACATTGCACATTAAATTATATTTCCTAGACAGATAGCTATTTCCTTTACTGAATAGATAAGTTGCTAATTAAGCTTCTATAGCTGGTTGTCTAAATTATAGCCTCTTGATAATGAGCGCATAGACTCCACTTGCTTCTATGGCTAAGTATCTATGTTCAGCTACTCTTTGCCATATCTGCTGCCTTGTTCACTATGCATTCAATAAAATGTCACTGCAATGTAGTGAGTGGTGGTCAAATAAATGAAGTCATGACTGCATTAGTCAGCAGCAACTGATTAAAGGAATGAATGGATAAAGAGGTTCTTATCTCCTCACTGCTGTGGTTGCTACTTATTTGTTTTACATTTTTTAAGTTTTAAGTGTTATATTATTATACTGGATGTATGTGGTGTGTGTGTGTGTGTGTGTGTGTGTGCCTGTGTTAGTAGAGGTCAGAGGACAAAATTATGGAGCTGATTTCCTCACTCTATGTTTTCCTGGATTCTGGGAATCAAACACAGGTTGATTAAATCTTGTGTGGCAAATCTTTTCCCTGACCAGCCATCTTGCAAGCCCAACTTATTTCAATAATTTAGAAAAGTCATCCTTTGATCTTCATTCTAAGGAAGAATGGTTTGTTCAGTGACATCCTGTCCTATCTTGTTAAACACACCATTATAGTCAAATTTCAGGCTGAAATAGGTTTCATGCCAGGCTTAGCATTAGTATGAGACATAGGAATACAGATTTTGATTTTATGGAGAGTCTATGAACATACTTGGGAAACAGTATTGAATAACCCACAGTAGTAATAAACACCACCATATACATTAAGTTTACATATTTGGCTACTTTATTTTCCATCTAAGTAACAAAATTTTAAAGGATTAAATACTGAGGTCTCCTTGAACAATAATTTTAAAATTTAACATTTTAGATACATTAAAAAAATCTAACTTTACAAACAAACAAACCACAATATCTACAAGTCTTTGCCCATAGATTTATTTTTGGCTGGAGCTCCTGGTCCCCTCTGGACAAGTTGGAAAACACATCTGCCCTTCTTCTCCTGACCCCACCAGCACTGGGAAGAGGCAGAACAAAGGATTGGAGCCAAGAGCTCAGTTCTGCATTCTTGGCAGTTGGTCAACCTTCTCCCCCCTTCTATCCCCCCCCAGCACCCATGCTGCCAGCCACCCAAACCTCTGCCTAAAGGCTCAGCTCTTGACTATACTTGGACACAAACATAGCTTATAGCTAACAATTCACCACCCTTTGCCTACAGTCTATAAAACTCTGTGCCCTAGCCCTGCATGGGACTTCCTCACTCCATTGTTAGGGATTGATGAACCTGCTTGTAAGCAATGCCTAATAAATTTGCTTTTATCTGCTTTTAATCATGTCTAAAGCTTTGTCACAGGAGGAAGAAGGAGATATTGAGAGCGAGAGAGAGAGAGAGAGAGAGAGAGAGAGACAGAGAGAGAGAGAGAGAGACAGAGACAGAGAGACAGAGACAGAGACAGAGACAGAGACAGACAGAGACATAAGAAAGAGTATTAGGTTTTAGTCAGTAGATTTAAGTTGGGTCATAATCTTCATTTTTCAGAAAATTATATTTCAGTTGTGCTCCTGTCAATATAAAAGTGAATTTTTAAGCATTTGGAGTCATTTTGGTGATAATGCCCAAGACAGCTGGTGGTGCTGCTGTCGTCTGGTGAGGAGATGCAGGCCTACTGCTAACACCCTGTAATGATCAGGCTGCAAGACATTGCTATGTGGTGGAGAGGAAGAGAGGGCAAAGGCAGTGATGCCAAGTCATCCAGAACTGGTTCAGATTCAGGGAGTGATCCTGCCTGCAATAAATACATGGAGGATTGTGGAAGACTGCACCTGATGCCTTCTTCTGGTGTCTTGGCACACACAAGAACATTCATCTACATACACATGTGCGTATACCCATAAATAAACACACACACATACACACACACACACACACAAATAAATAAATAACATCAGAAAAATACTATCGCCAGTCTGGGGATATGGGAGCTGCAGCTCAGAAGTAAAGCATGCATCTAGCATGTACAAAGGTCTAGGTTTGGACCCCCACTGCCCTTAAAATATTTTTGTCTGCATTCAATAATTGTAGAAATCCAACTTTACAACATATTTTTAATTAGGCTGCAATATGACAATTCTTTCTAGAGCATCAACTAACTGCCACTAATTAATCATTTGTTTCCTTAAAATTAAATTATCCTCTAGTGCTTCAAGACAAATGTAAGCCTCATTTCCTAAACCTTTAATATCATTGCACAAGAGTAACTTCTTTCACCAACTGTGGTTGATTTACCGTTTAGCAGAACAAATTAAGAACTTATCAGTAATTATGAAAATAATTTCCTTCTTATATTGAAATACATTGCAGTGCTTCTGTTTAGCACATCATTATTCTGAGCAGCGTAGGTGTTGTTGAAAGGCAGTGTGAAAATAAGACCCTAAATTATGAATTTGTGAACACTGAATCACTTTGTTTTTTTCTGCAAAAAAAAACCCCTTCTCTCTTGAAAGAGCAGAGAGAGAACATTTTAATTTTCAGTAACACAGTTGTGTGTACAATGAATAGCCTGAACTAGACAACTATGCACTTCGAAATAATATCTTTTATTTTCTTTACCTGTTCATTTACTTTGTATAACATTTCTATCAAAATAGAGAAGGGGAAGGCAATGTAAATGTGACATAATATTAAAGAATCCATTCCATTTCAATTCACTAAATATTTATTAAAAACTGTGGTCCAGGCACTGTGGCATGTATTAGAAAAAAATGAAATGGGTTCACAAGGCAAAGAATCTAACGAAATCCATGGATGGAGCCTCCAAAGGAAAGCTAATGTTATCAAGACAAATTGTGTGTGCATGAACCTCTCAAAAACAGATTTTCTGTGTATAGTATCCGAAGCTGAGCAAACATTTCAAAAACTTTCAGGTCATGCTGAGCAATTTACCAACCTAGGAACTCTATGAGCTCATTTCTTATAGTAGAGAATGGCTACTCATCTGTAACACAGGAAAATATTTCTTCTGGCATCTTTCTAAATAATGACATGCTATTTCTTCCATGAGTATCATAGTCTATCCATTTATAGATTATCTTCCAGGATTTCCCACAGACAGTTTCATAATTTTCTTTTGGATGCAGAAGTTCTTTTACTTTTCCCATTATATTTGTCTGGTGGCATGGCTCTAATAAACTGGATAATTTTTAAATAACAGAAAATTATTGATAATAGCTCTAGTAGCTGATAAATCCAAGATCAAGTTTCCAGCTATTCAGAGTCTGGAAATGGCACGTTTCTCACACATCATGCCTTCTTCCAGTGCACTAATTACTGCTGCAGCAAAGCATCTGACAGAAGCAAACCAAAGGAGGAAAAAAATAATAATCTGGCTTGTGGATTTAAAAAGGTAGACAAAACCCTTAGCTAGGAAGGCGTGGCTCCCATTCATTCGATGGTAAGGGGAGAAATGAATGGGGGTGCTCAGATCACTTTCTCCGGAGAGTGTCACCTGCTTTCACCACTGGTCCTCCCTCCTTTAGGATTTCTGAAAACAACTTAAAGGCACACCCCGGGGCTTGTTTCTATGTCACAGTCAATTTGACAACGAAAATTGGCAATCACACATCAAAAAAGGACAAACAAGTTTTCTGGGGACTCTTAGAATGTATGAGGCACAGCTCAATCTCCTCATACTACTGCGTGCAGACTGCTGCAACATAGAAAATTTGTGAGACACAAATGTCCCAACCATAGCACAAGCTAGACAACCTAACAATCTATTTGCAGTAGGTGTCTGTATATTCCGTAGATGGTAACAAAGTCAATGCTCAGTCTATACCTTCCAAGTCTTGGCTATCTTGTTTTGTCTCTTGAAGAAAGTAAAAGTGAAACATAATAAAAGATATTTGTAGCCAGCAGATAGTTAAGGGGTCCAGGTCTCCTTCCTCTCTTCCATGTGCCACCTATATTCAATTTATAAACTACAGAGGATCCATACAAGGGTCTAATCCCAGGAAGGAAGCTCACTGCTTGTAGACGTTGGTAAGCAATACTTTGCTGAAGTAAATTATGAGAGTATACAGTACATTATTATGACTATATGTCTGAAAAAGTGGTTTCTACTGTATGCAATTAATCACTCTCATAATGAAGCTCATTTATCTTATGGAATTGGTTGGGTTAAAAAAGTTCTATGTGTGTCCATGTGTACGAGCACCTGGGTAACTGCTACTATGCTCTTTGACATGGTAACAATTACACATGTGTATGTAGCATTTCTTTTTTCATTTTTTATATTAATTACAGTTTATTTAATTTGTATCCCAGCTGTAGCCCCCTCCCTCCATCCCTCATCTCCTCCCTGCCCCTCTCTAAGTCCACTGATAAGGGAGGTCCTCCTCCACTTCCATCTGACCCTAGCTTATCAGGTCTCCTCAGGACTGGGTGCAATGTCCTCCTCTGTGGCCTAACAAGGCTGCTCCTCCCTCGTGTGTGTGTGTGGGGGGGTGAGGTCAAAGAGCCAGACACTGAGTTCATGTCAGAGACAGTCCCTGTTCCCCTTATTAGGGAAACTCACTTGGATACTGAGCTGTCATGGGCTACATCTGAGCAGAGGTTCTAGGTTATATCCATGCATGGTCCTTGGTTGGGGAATCAGTTTTAGAAAAGACCCCAAGGCCCTGATATATTTGGTCCTTGTGGTGCTCCTGTCCTCTTGCAGGCAAATGGTGGGCTCTAGGAAAGATCATCCTGAGTGAGGTATCCCTGAAGTAGAAAGATACACACGGGATATACTGACTTATAAGGGGATACTAGATCTATAAGATAGGATAAACATACTAAAATCTATATACCTAAAGAAGCTAAACAAGGAGGACCCGGGGTAAGATGATCAATCCTCACTTAGAAAGACAAATGAGATGGGCATTAGAAGTAGGAGAAAACAAGAAATAAGACAGGAGCCTACCACCGAGGGCCTCTGAAAGACTCTACCTAGCAGTATATCAAAGCGGATGCTGAGACTCATAACTAAACCTTGGGCAGAGTGCAGGGAATCTTAAGAATGTAGCATTTCTTAAATCCTAGCTGTTTTTAACTTCCCGTTCCTCCCATAATCAACCAAACATCCAATCGACCAACCCACTCACCAACCAACCCGCCAACTAACTGACAAACAGAAATCCTCAGAACAAGTATTAAATCCTTGTTTGTATTTACAAATAACATTTATTTAAACGTAGCAAACAAAACTTCACCTTTTCATTATCACTGTAGTCTGAGTGACAGGAGATGGTGCCAACCTCCTTAGTGAGTGATGAGAGACTGTCCTTTCCTCCTTGACATAGCCTAATAAGCTCACTACCCAAGAACAGGGCTGGTTTTGTGGTATTTGTGGGAATTCAGGACAATGAAACTTCCCTGATTTTCATGAAAACTAAATTCTGTGTGTGTGCATGTGTGTATATATGTATGATTACTTGCTGCTGTAGTTTGCATATTGTTTGAATATATCCTCAAGGATTCATGTTGAACTTTTCTTTCAAGGAAGATGGAGTTTTTAATGGGTGGGGCCTAGTGGAAAGTCATTAGGTCATTAGGAGCTCACATTTCTTTCCTGCTACTGTCAAGTCATGTGCCGTGAGGTCCTTTTCAGTGCCAATTGTATTTTGTTTAGTCATTCAGACATCAGAACTGTGAGCTACATAATTATCGCAATCTCAAGTATTTCATTAAAGTAATAGAAAATGATCTAGTAACATCTGTTCAACAACATCAAAAAACAATCATTAGCTAAATTTGATTATTGGGAATTTATAGCACAAACTTGTAAAGTAGTTCTTCTCTATAGTACAAGTAGACAATCATGAGGCTTAAAATATAGAGGAAGGAAATGACAGGTTTAAATACCAGTCTGTTGTTTGTAAAATACATAAGATAATTTTAGTTCAGGTCATCCAAATGGCAAAAGAAGAACCACAATTAAAAAAAATCAAACTGCTCTAAATTATAAGAAACTCAAATCGTTTCATCATTTGAAAATTAAATCACAGGTATATTTTTTTAATTTAAGAAGTTCAACAGGAGCCTGCCTTTCCAGCCAGGTCCAGATTCTTCCTATTAATAGTATGCCCATTAATATTTTAACAACATAAATTTTAAATTCTGTCAAAAACGTTTGTTGGGGGCCCATGTCAGAGGACCTAAGAATAATATTAATTGACATCAAATATTGGATGAATTTTAAATTTTGTTATTGTTTATTTTGGATACCATTTAATTTATGCAAATACATAGAAAACAGACTTCAATGACTTTCTGAAGGCAAGTGAAGAAAAAGAAGGTGTGAGTGTGGTTGGTCCACTGTTCCTCTTGATACGGACCCTAAGCAGAGACTCTTTGGAATCTAGGAATCAGCTGACTAGCATTGCCTTTCCTTATTTCCCTTTGATTATTTTTTCCTTACCAATAGTGAGGATATCCCTCAGGTGTATGACTCTGTTAAAAGTCACTATTCTGTAGTGTGAAACTCATGCTAGCAAATGAGCAATATAAACCAGGCATTGTTCAGTTAATGAGTTGGACCACTTAGGCATATGCCAAATGTTAATTAAAACATCTGTGTTGTTTCAGCCATGGAGCACTTCTTATGACCATTGTTATCACTCGGTGAAATAGGCAATGTAATGATTGTTTTGGAACATAAAGAAATAAGTTATTCTGGAAATATTAACATACTCAGTGCAGGACTATAGTAACAAATGGTTAACAATTTTTAACATAATGTTAAAAATAATTTTAACATAATGTTAAGTAGATAAGCAGCCTACACTGGAAAACGGGGAACCACCCTTACCTTCTGTCACATTTTTACTGATAATGAAAATGACATCAAGCAATATTACTCACTTCAAACATTGTGGCCTTAGTCACATGGCAAACAATTGACTTCAAAAACTTTTATCTACTATCAATGTGTGTATCAGCAAAGGTGATGAGGCAAATGAATAAGCCTGCTCTGTTTTCATTTGTGCATTTGATTTTGCTCTTTAAAAAGATTCAGTGTGAGTTCTGTTTGTATGTGTGTTTGCACTACACTAGTGAGATTACAGCCCAAAGCGGCTAAATGAAGGCATTAGATCCCTTGGAAGTGGACTGTCAGAAGGTTTCGATGTACCATGTGGGTGCCAGAAACTGAACCTGGGCTTCTGCAAGGGCAGTAAGTGCTCTCAACAGCTGAACCATCTCCACTGCCCCTCAGCTATGAATTTTAATACCATACAATATTATAAGTTCTAATATTCAGTAATTAAAAATTAACACATTAAGCTCACTGACTAAACTAAGAAACAAAACTATTCTTTTAAATAAATTTTAAAAAATTAACAAGCAGACAAATAAATAGATAAATACATACAAACAAACAAATGTGTCTTTTTTGGCCAAAGATCTTTGCTGCTTTAGCATCAGGCAATATACAGTTTCCATTTCATTATATATCTTTGTCACTTTCCAGACGTTGCTCAATTTAATTGAAGAGTTAGAATAATGATCATAATAGAGTCTTGGAGGCAGTGCATAGACAAAAGAAAAGCAGGCAGACAAAACATAAGGAGACTAGAACTCTACAAACAAACAAGGAGCTGCTTAAAAAACTCAGAAAGTTAACAAAAAGGGTCTTGCAGGGAACTTGCCAAATCAATACAACAGCATGGTGGAATAAATCAAAGGAATGTGAATACAGCAATTCCACTAAGACACAGTCTTTATTCTGCTGACCTTAACCCAACACTTTATTTTACCCACGATGGTTACATTTATACCACTGTCCCACAAACCTGTCCTTATTTAAGCCCTACATAGCAGCTGTTCGGGGATGTTCACTGGTGCATGTGTCAAGACCTTCAACAGTGGAATATATAATAGGCTCCATGAAATATTTGTCAAACGAATTAGTGAATACATAGAACTCTTTTTCAAAATATCACTCAGTCAGCAAGAATTTACAACTTTTTTGGTAAATTCTTAAAAATTTAGAAATATTAATGTAGCATTCTTATTGTCTTCAAGTACTTAAACACAGATGAGAATTTTAGACCGCTGTAATACTGAGCAGAAAATATAACGGTTATGAAACATGCATTCCCAAGATACCTTGATGTAGTATTTCTTGAGAGAAATGCTATGTGATACCCATGTGCTGTTTAACAGAGATGTGAAGAAAGATTAATTACGATTTCCAATTCCTAGAAATAAGACCTTTAAAGAACAAATTTGGCATTTGAATTCCGCTAAAAATTCTGGACTACAAGTGAAAAACATGATCCTACCCTCCAACAGGCATGCAGTTTGTATTCACAACATGAAAGTGGTCCCAAAACCCTAAGCTCAATCCAGTTTGATGCATTTTGAGTTTAAATAGTAGTACCCAGCAGAGAAAATATCAGTCAGGCTTTGGGAAAAATGCCTTCATCCTCAGCTTCAAAAAATTGCCAGACAAAATTTGGAAAAGACTATTAATATTTCATAACCTAGCACACACACACACAAAAGTGTTGCGAAATGAAAATTTGAGGGAGAAAGGGAGAATCAATGGGTATATAAATAGTTCAAATACAAATTTTAGGCAGATTATGAAATCAGCTGCATTTACTGAGTTAAAAAAAAGACACAAACATTACTAAGTTGGACTGGATATTTGGCTCAGTGGTTAAGAGTCTTGCCTGCTTTCCAGAGCATCCAGGCTCAATTCCTAGTACCCTACACAGTGGCTCAAAATCATTTGTAAATCCACTCTCAGAAATCTAATAGCCTCTTTGGCCTTCAAAGGTATCATGCATGCATACAGAAGAAATGAATGCAAGAAAAACAAACATGCACATAAAATAAATAAATTTTAAAAAATCATATACGCACAGAAAAAATGGGGACCTCAGCAAAGTAAGGGAGCAGATTAACAAGTCATCAGATGGATTCTATAAATGAGAAAAGTATTAATTTACATGTAAGATCTGTGGAGGATCAACAGTTAGGACAAAGCTGAAAAGAGAATGGTGAACTGAGTATCCCATTAACATAGATAAAGGAGAGGATATATGAGTGCTGTTTTGCATCGTTATAACAATATTTCTGAGGCTGGGTAACTTAAGGAACAATAGAAGCTTATTCTGGAAGAACAAGGCCAAGAGCCTGTATCTCATGATGGTCTGGCAGCTCTGAGGGGGCACAAGGCAAGTCAGGGACAACAAGGGATGACAACGGACAATATGGGATGAAGTCCAGGGACGGCATGCAGCATGCTCTTTTTTAATGAAGCCATAAACATGCAGACATGGAGCTCACTGAGATGATCTTATTAATTACTCATCATACACAAAAGCTCCTCCTCTGAGCCCCATAGTCTCAGTTTCTACCTTTTTGATACCATATGGTAGAAATCTAACTTCAACACACGAACTCAAACTGTACTCAAATTACCACAGAGGAACAAAAAGTAATCATGTTAGGCAGAAACACCAGAGAGAGGTTATGAGACAAGGAGGTCAAGAGGAAACATTCGGAATTCTAGATGAAAATGAGATAGATTATGGGAGAAGCTGAGTTTGAGAAGATGAGTGATTCCAGAGGTAATGAAGCATCGACTTTCTCTACCCTTGGGTACCCGACGCTGACCCGAACGTGCAAACATTTTCATTAATTTATGCTGATGTGTACTATAATCAATGCTTCCTGTGTGCCAATAGAGGGAAAATGCTTGCAAGCAGTGTTTTGGGCAGGAGTGGGCAATTTGTTTAGCATATAAAAAAAAGTTAAAGACTGCATATTTTAGTACTTGTGGGCACTGTGGCTCTGCTCTGACCTGGCTCTGTTGCTTGCTGTATGCAGCACAGTAACCTCACAATAAGGAGGCATGGCTAGCCTTACAAAACTTCACTCACAAAACCAGAAATAGTATTGAGTCGTGCCACAGGCTGGATTTTTCCAACCTCTGTAATAAATGGTCAAAGCAAGGGAAAATCATGTCAGTATTACATTTTTGTAGGGGTGAGGTGAAGTGACCATGCTGTTGGACACAAAAGGCTGCTAATACCGCGGGCACATCCATAAACTTTGCCAGTGAAAGGGTTCATTTCCATTGTGTAAATGTACCACACTTTCTGTATCTATTCCTCTGTTGAGGGACATCTAGGTTGTTTCTAGATTCTGCCTATAACAAATAAAGCTGCTATGAACATGGTCGAGCAAATGTCCTTATTGAATGGTGGGACATCTTTTGAGTACATGCCTAGGAGTTGTATAGCTGGATCTTGAGGTAACACTATTCCTAATTTTCTTTAAGGAGCACCAGATTGATTTCCAAAGTGGTTATACAAGGTTATATTCCCACCAGCAATGGAAGAGAGTTCTCCTTTCTCTACATCCTCTCCAGCAATGCATCATTCCTTGAATTTTTGATCTTAGCCATTCTGATGCATTTGAGGTGAAATGTCAGGGTCATTTTGATTTACATTTCCTGAATGACATTTACACAATGGGATACTAGTCAACAATTAAAAACAAGGAAATCATGAAATTTGCAAGCAAATGACGGGAACTAGAATAGATCATCCTGAGTAAGGTAACCCGGAAGCAGAAAGACACATGTGATATATACTCATGTATAAGTGGATATTAGACATATAATATGGAATAAACACACTAATATCTATAGACCTAAAGAAGCTAAACAACGAGGACCTGAGGGAAGTAGCTTAATCCCCATTCAGACGGGCAAACAGGATAGACATAGCAAGTAGGAGAAGACAAGGAACAGAACAGGAGCCTTCCACAGAGGACCTCTGAAATACTCTACCCACCAGGGTATTGTAGGAGATTCTGAGACTCATAGCTAAACTTTGGGCAGAGTGCCTGAATCCTTATGGAAGAAGAGAGAGATAGGAAGAACTGGAGGATACAGGAACTCCACAAGGAGACCAACAGAGCCAAAATACCTGGGTCCAAGGGGACCTGCAGAGACCTATACTCCAACCAAGGACCATGCATGGAAAGGACCTAGATCCCCTGTTCAAAGGAATACACATTGCCTGCTCAGATTCCCAGTGGATTCCCTAGTAAGCGGTACAGGGGCTGTCTCTAACATGAACTCAATGGCCGGCTCTTTGATCATCTTGCCCTGGGGGTGAAGCCTTGCTAGGCCACAGAGGAAGGTAATGAAGCCAAACTTAATGAGACTTGATAAGCTAGGGTCAGATAGAAAGGGAGGAGGTCCTTCCCTAACAGGGGGCTAGCAAAAGGGCATAGGGGGAGAAGAGGGAGGGTGATTGTGACTCAGAAGAGAAGAGGATGAGGGCTGCAGTGTGGATGCAAAGTGAATAAATTATAATAAATATATAATCAATTAAGAAGGGAGTTCATTTATATACTAACAATTTAAGAAAAACTTCTTCCAGTAGTTAGACACTTAGGGGTTAATAATATTAAAAAATCTATATGGCAATTTAAAACATCTTCTTTTAAAAACATTTTAAAGATAAAAAGAAAAACTTCCCTGAAAAAAGCTGAAACAAGGTCATTTTGATTCATGACTTTACAAGAAAACATGGATTTTTGGTACCTCATCAGAAAAGAATGCATAGTAAGGTAGAAAAACAAAAATAATGAATTTTTTGACTTAGTTTCTTTTGTTCAGTGTTCGTACAATGAAACTCTAATCTCATAAATTTGAAAGAAAATTGATAATTTTTATTGCCGACCTCCTTTTTTGAGACAGGGTCTGTCATGATCTTGCTATGATGACTGACCTTCAAAGCAATCTTCTGGAGCTGGAGAAATAGAGGAATTGAGAGCCACCATGTGGACGCTGGGCACTGAATCCAGATCCTCCATAAAAAGAAATGTCTTTACCTGCTGAGCCATCTCTCCAGCACCTAAAGAAGCACCTAAATTCTGTAATAATTAGTGAGCCAAAGGAAGAATAAAATGTATTTCAAATGCTCTAAACATGTAGTTTCTAATGTGAGTAAACTAAAAAGCCACTGCTTGGCATCACCCAGGAAATAGATTATCATTGAAATAAGATTGAAACAAGATGTATGAGGCTGATGTATGACGTGTTCTGTTTTCTAGTAACTGTTAGAAACATTTCTGGACAGCTAAAGCAAAGCAGAGATGGGGTGAATACGTAACTAGAAAACACACCTATGATGCAGGAAAGCCTTCCTAGAAAAATGGATATTTATTGGATATATAATACCACAGGCATGTCCAGAAGGAATTGAAAGTCTAATGTATAAGAAATATAAAGCTTGTTTCTTACATCCTTAGAGAAAGACAATAAATAAATAAAAATAAAACAAAACAGATATTTCACTAACCATGAAAGAAGGGGAAATGGCATGACTGCTGGAAGACCAGGGAGGCTGCCCTCTGACCTTCCTTGCTCTTTTTATTACCCTGGACCCAGTTCTCAAGGTCATCCATAGCACTCCAATAGAATACCAGGGGAAGCTTCCCCTCCACCCTATCCATGCCTCTCGTGGCTCTCTCAGACCATCTCCCTTGACTTCCCATTTCTCCAGGATCCAATAACACCAAGCACACCCTGCACCTCAGCCAAGTAGGTTAGTTAAACAGGCACACTCAGTCAGCACAGTGTCTGAAAATCTAGAGAGGTAATAGCAACCATAGAAAAATACTCCTGACCAACCAAGAAAACCTGGAGATCAGCACCCAAACCCAGATGCCTAGAGTCCAGCATGAGAACATATTCAATAATCTCCAGGATAATATATCTCCACCAGAGTCCAGCTATCCTACTGCAGCAGGTCCTGAAATAGTTGAAGAACAAGGGAGGAGATTTTAAAACCAACTATATGAAGATAATAAAAGTCATTAAAGAAGCCAGGAAAACACAATTAAAGGAAATTAATAAATCATTTAAAGAAAGCAAAAAAATTTTATAAGAAATAAATAAAACAATGTAAGGCATAAAAATAGAAGCATAAAAGAAAACACAAACTGAGTGAATCCTGGAAATGAAAATTTTAGGAATCTAACAGTAACTACAGAGGCAAGCTTCACCAACAAAGTACATTAAACAGAGAAGATACTCTCAGGCATTAAAAATAATGATAAAAGAAATGGATACATGACAAAATGATGATAAAAGAAAATGAGAAATCTAAAAAGTTCTTGACACAAAACATCCGGAAATCTGGGACAGTGTGAAAACATCAAACCTAAGAATAATAGGAATAGAAGAAGGCGAAGAATAACAGCTCAAAGGCACAGAAAATATTTTCAACGAAACATAGAAGAAAATAATCCTAACCTAAAAAAAAAGATGCCTAATAAAGTCTAAGAACCTTTCAGTACACCAAATAGATTATACATAAAAGAATACATAAAAGAAGGTACCCTCACTACATAATAGTAAAAACATTAAACATAGAAAACAAAGGATATTAAAAGCTGCAAAGAGCAAGCCTCAACAGATACAAGAAGATTGAAATAATCCCTTGTATCCTATCTGATCACCATGGAATAAAGCTGGACCTTGACAACAATAAAAATAGCAAAAAGCCTACACACACATGGAAACTGAACAACTTGCTACTAACTGACAGCTGGGTCAAAGAAAATATAAAGAAAGAAATTAAAGTCTTCCTAGAATTCAATGAAAATGGAAAATGAAGACACAACATACCCAAACTTATGGGACACAATGAGTGCAGTGCTAAGAGGAAAGTTCATAGCATTAAGTGTCTTCAAGAAGAAATTTGAGACTTCTCATTCAAGCAACTTAATGGCTCACCTAAAAGTCCTAGAAAAAAAAAGAAGCAGACTCACCAAAAAGGAGTACAGGGCTTGAAATAATCAAACTCAGGGCTGAAATCAATAAATTAGAAACAAATAAAACAATTCAAAGAATCAATGAAACCAAGAGCTGGTTCTTTGAGAAAATCAACAAGATAGACAAACCCTTAGCCAAACTAACTAAAAGGCAGAGACACCATCCAAATCACCAAAATTATAAATGAAAAGGGGACATAACAACAGACACTGAGGAAATCCAAACAATCATAAAGAATTACTTCAAAAGACTATATGCCACAAAAATTGAAAATCTAAATGAAATGGACAACTTTCTTGATCGATTCTACTTACCAAAGCTGAATCAAGACCAGATAAATCAATTAAATGGTCCTATATCCCCTAAGGAAATAGAAGCGGTCATCGAAAGTCTCCCATCCAAAAAAAAAAAAACACAGGACCAGATGGTTTCAGCACAGAATTCTACCAGACCTTCAAAGAAGGGCTAACTCCAGTTGTCTTCAAACTATTCCACAAAATAGAAACAGAAGGAACACTACCAAACTCATACTATGAAGCCACAGTCACCTTGGGACCTAAATTTCACAAAGACCCAACAAAGAAAGAGAATTTCAGGCCAATCTCCCTTATGAACATTGATGCAAAAATACTCAACAAAATACTTGCAAACTGAATACAAGAACACATCAAAGATATCATCCACTAAGTCCAAGTAGGCTTCATCCCAGGTATGTAGGGGTGGTTCAATATACGGAAATCCATCAATGTGATCCACCATGTTAACAAAATGAAAGAAAAAAAAAAACACATGATAATCTCCTTAGATGCTGAAAAAGCATTTGACAAAATCCAACATTCATTCATGTTTAAAGGGATACAAGGCACATACCTAAACATAATAAAGGCAATATACAGTAAGACTATAGCCAACATCAAACTAAAGAGAGAGAAAATTAGGGACAAGGCAAGGCTGCCCAACTCTCTCCATATCTCTTCAACATAGATCTGGAAGCCCTTGCTAGAGCAATATGACAACTAAAGGAGATCAAAGGGATACAAATTGGAAAGGAAGAAGTCAAAGTATCACTATTTGCAGACGATATGATAGTTTACCTCAGAGACCCCAAAAATTCTACCAGGGAACTCCTTCAACTGATAAACACCTTCAGCAAAGTGGCTGGATACAAAATTAACTAAAAAAAAAATCAGTAGCCTTCCTGTATACAAAGACAAAAGGGCTGAGAAAGAAAATAGGGAAATAATATCCTTCACAATTGCCACAAAAGACATAAAGTACTTTAGTGTGACCCTAACCAAGGAACTCAAAGACTTGTATGAAAAAAATTTAAAGTCTCTGAAGAAAGAATTAAAAGAAGATATCAGAAGATGGAAAGATCTCCCATGCTTATGGCTTGGTAGGATTAACATAGTAAAAATGGCCATCTTACCAAAAGCAATCTATAGATTCAATGCAATTCCCATCAAATTACCCACACAATTCTTTACAGACCTCGCAAGAAAAATTCTCAACTTCGTATGGAGTAAAAAGAAACCCAGAATGGTAAAAACAATCCTCTACTATAAAAGGTCTTCTGGAGGTATCTCCATCCCTGATCTCAAGCTGTACTATAGAGCAACAGTAATAAAAACTGCATGGTACTGGCATAGAAACAGAATGGTGGGTCCATGGAACCAAAGAGAAGACCCAGAAATAAACCCACACTCTTATGGATACCTGATTTTTGACAAAGATGCCAAAACCATACAATGGAAAAAAAGATAGCATCTTCAACAAATGGTGCTGGTGTAACTGGCTGTTTACAAGTAGAAAAATACAAATAGATCCACACTTATCACCCTGCACAAAACTAAAGTCCAAGTGGATCAAAGACCTCAACATAAAACCAGACACATTAAATCGGTGAGAAGAAAAAGTGGGGAAGAGCCTTGAACTCATCGGTACAGGATACAACTTCCTGAACAGAACACCAACAGCACAGGCTCTAAGAGCCACAATCAATAAATAGGACCTCATGAAACTGAAAAGCTCTGTAAAGCAAAAGACACTGTCGTCATCAGAATAAAATGACTGCCTACAGATTTGGAAAGAATTTTCAACAACCCTTTATCTGACAGAGGACTAATATCCAGTATATATAAAGAACTACAGAAGTTGAGAGATCCAAGATGGCTGCCATGAGAGGATACTGGGTCTGAGGAGTAGGACAGCAGTAACAACGCAGCGACCAGGAGACTGAACACTGGAACCTAAAACATCAGCATTTGTGATTGCCAGGTGAGCGGAATTCCTACAGTGAGGAAATCAACTGGGAAAATACTAGGGACATCCAGTTATTCAATGGAAAAACTCTGGGTGACCGGCAGCCATCTCGGGAACCAACAGCCGCCATACCACTATGGGTCACACAGTCTCCAGGACAGACTGAGAAGGCCCCAGGTACCATTTTGACCAGCCTGCATAAGGCAGGCACACACCACTCGGCTCTGCCAGCAACCACCTCAGTCCATGTGTGTGTCCACGGGCCAGACTGAGAAGGCCCCAGGTACCATTTCAGACCGGCCTGCATACATCCAATATATGTATAATATCTATGATATATAAAAAACTAAAAAAAACTAGATATTAAAAAACCAAATAATATAACTAAAAATGGGGTATAGATCCAAACAGAGAATACTTAGTAAAGGAATTGCAAATGGCTGAGAAACACCTAAAGAAATGTTCAACATCCTTAGCCATCAGGGAAATACAACTCAAAGTGACTTTGAGATTCCATCTTACACACATCAGAATGGCTAAGATGAACAACACAAGTAACAGCTCATGCTGGGGAGGATGTTGAACAAGGAGAACGCTCCTCTATTGTTTGTAGGAGTGAAAACTTGTACAGCTACAAGGAAATCAATATGCTGGTTTCTCAGAAAATTGGGAATCCATCTAGCTCAAGACCTAGCTATACCAGTCTTGGACATATACCCAAAAGACACTTTATCAAACCACAAGGATACTTGCTCAACTATGTTCATTGAGGCTTTATTCATACTAGCCAGAATCTGTAGCAGTCTAGATGCAAGTGTATAAATGGGTATTAGAAATTATACACTTCAGGGGTGACCTTGGTGATGAGTAGAAATGAGGACCCAAAGTGAGATCAATGGTACTTTTACCTAACCAGCATGTTTTAATGTTGTCCAAATAATATACAATTATGCAGTCATTTAGTAATCATAAATGATTTCTTCAAAATTAAAAATAGAGATTTGATAAAAAAAATTAGAACACATATATAATTCTAATTTCATGAATAGAATCCTTTTCAATATTTATTTTTTATGAATATAGTGTTCTGCCTGCATGTATACCTGCAGGTCAGATGAGGGCACTAGATCTCATCATACATGGTTGTGAGTCACCATGTGTTGCTGGGAATCGAAATCAGGACGTCTGGAAGAGCAACTAGTGCTCATACCCTCTGAGACATCTCTCCAGCCCCCATGAATAGAATCTCAAAATCATCACTTAAGCTGGGCATAGTGGGAAAATCCCTGCATTTGGAAGGCTGAGGCAGGGGGATCTCTGTGAGTTTGTGAGCAGTCTGGTCTATTCAACTAGTTCCAGGGTACTCAGGTCTACATACTCAGACCTTGTCTCAAACAAACAAACAGAAACAACAACAAAAACATAAACTAGTGAATTGTTTATGTCATCCCTTTCTTGTATATATAAAGAAATTTCATATCTATCCACCATTAACTTTCCTTAGAAAATTTATCTTCAAATTTAATCATTTCATCACTAAATTATTGTACATCTTAATATAAAATACAATTAAATTGAGTAAAGGTAAGAAGCTGCAGAGTTACCTTCCTCTTCACTGTTTATAGCTTCCTAAATTTAAAACATAGACAATATTTTAGCTAAAAACACTCTGGAAAAATGTGTGTTGAGATACATTCTGTCACTTTGGAAAACTGACCCTGTTAACAGACTTATCAAGAAAGTTAGTAAGACAATACTGCTCTCCAGAGATGAACTGTTTTGTGCTACAAGGAAGTATACCTTCCCTCCTCAAAAGTTTTCTTTAGGGCCCAAGGGTAAGCTTGATTTGGTCAAGCTACTGATGTTCTTTGAGATGGTTACTAGTCCATTCACAAGCAGATGCTGAGAACATGGAGTGTGATTGACATCTGAGATTAACCCTGACCTCAGACACCATCAGCTTCATAAACTAAAATTAACACCTGCTTCATGCTTTCTGAAAGAAAACTAAAAGATGGTATCAACCCAGGGATGCTTCCTGTCACATTCAAATATCCTATTAGTGGTTTTAATGTTTTTTTTTAAATTAACAGCTTTTTGGTGTCAATACAGAAGTATATTCAATTTACTAAAAAATAAAAGAAATGTTAAAAAATCAAAGTTGCTTATTACACACAGACATATTCAAATAATTTCAGTATTTATTCTTTCTTTAAAAAATACATCCATTTATATTATTATAGCCTTTTACCCTTCCCTTTGGCCAAAAAAAATCAAAGTAGTTCATTTTCTTTATCATTTATTTGAGACAGCAAAGTTTTGGAAAATCAAACTACAATAAATTTCTGAACAAGAGTTTCAAAATGAAAGCACCAATGATATGTATTATATGCAACCTATGCTATCACCTGAGTGAGATTGGCTATTTCTTATAGCCCTAGGGCTCAAAGAAGACAATTCCCAAAATATAAGAAATTATGCCCCAAATAATATTACTGACTTTGTCCTCATTTGAAAAACTTATTTTAAAAGTTTCACCAAGTACTCTCGGGCTGAACATAATTATAATTCCTTGAATTCTAAGAACATTACCCTTTAGACTCTCTAGTGAGTGATTTTAACATCATAAAAATCTTAGAGATAGATCATATTTAGAATGAATGGCACTGAGAAAATGCTCCAAGAACACACATCTGGCAATATTATCTGTGGGATTCATTTGGCATTGATTGGGCCCACACTCAACAAAACAAAATGAGGCAAAACCAAAAAAGTTTGGAGTAGAATTGAGTTTAAGAATTGTCTATGAATTTTGTAACCTTTCCATAAGAAAACCTCAGAGTTAATATTGCACTGATGATAAGCTTAACCAGACACTGCAATTAATTAAGTATAAGAGTAACAACAAAAAACATGGAGGAATCACTCATGTTTATTTAGTGTCATTACTTTCTTTTATCTGTATTTATTCATAAAATATATGATTAAATATTAAAATTATTCAGTTTAATAACAATATACTTTGGAATGTCCATAAACATTTTTACTACTCTGATAACTGATTGCAGGTCATGCACGTTTTTGTTAAATGACCAGAGGTTGATGTTTTCTGCTATGATGCTAACTTGAATTACTGAGGCACCAAATGAAAACAACATGTTAGATTTTATAACTCTAAAATATCAGAACTTAAAAAAATTCCCCATGTATTTTTGCATCCCAGTATGCCTTACATATTATACAATCCTTTCTGGAGATGTAGCTGATGGTATCGCCATCACATAAACACATTAATCACTCTGCCTTGAGGACTTGCGGAGAGAGTCTCTTCAGAGTAAAACTCACATCCCACTGAATTATAGTCCAGTTAACTAGCAGATAGTGAAAATGATTCAATGCACTTTGAATATTTATCACAATGTAATATTACAAAACATCTGCCACTTACGATTTTGAGTCATCCCATAACACACAATAGGGATTCAAAGTGCCCTAAAGATAAACAGAGAATAAAATATGCCATGAGTACACATAGAAATTGACGAATTATGTTAAATACAAAACAAAGGATGACTTTATAAGCTCATAGTAAAAGAGAAGATAAAGACATATCACATCTTACATATCCTCTAAGAAATTTACATTTTCTTTCCCATAGGTTTGGTGACAAATTTTGTGAAATTTTAGCAAAGTGATCTTTTCTCCCAACTATAATTGCTATTTAGTTTGTTAAAAAGGAAAACCAAACTTTTGTGGACTGTTATAGGCATAACATGGTCCATATCATGGTGATTTCTCTGTCACATTTATTTCTATAATTATAATTTCTAAATTACATTCCTTACGAAGACCAAAATATTTATGACATTTACACAACAGTAATACCTGCTGCAGACACATGTGAATGCCACGCCACCATCTCTCCTTCGTTGGCTTTTCACAGAAAACAGAAGATTGTTCTAGCTGCCCATTTTCAGGGTCCAGTAACAAACAGAACTTTAATCAACAGATCACATTTTAGTGAGGTTATATATGTAATGAAACTCTAAGAAAATGAGGTGCATTTGAATAATGATTTATTAAGCATTCATCATGAACTTTAGATTAAAAGATGGGTTTTCTACACTGGGTCAATCCAAGTAATTTGTTTTGAAGAGTTCTGATATTAGAAAATGCTTTATTCTTACTTGTCTGCTCACATTGGGCTCTATTTTTGGTTTTGCCCTTGAAACGAATTCAATTCTTTCTGTACAATCTTTACATATCTAAAAATTCTATCATGCTCCCAAAGAGTTACTTATCCATAAAACACATCCTGTGGTTTCATGTTCTCTTATTCTTCATGATGCACACTTCCTGAAACACATCTTAAAAGTCCATTTAGGGAAATCATCCACTTGAGTCCTATCTATGCACAGCAAAGTGGTACTATTTCCTTTCCAATTTGGAAAACATATTTATAATAATGCAAGCTAAAGATTATATCAGCTAGTTGGTAATCTCTTCCTGAACTGGAGTGGTATTACTCATGTTGCTTCTTATGCACAGACGTCTATTGGGAGCCTTTTGATTTTCATTCTGGCATCCCACACAATCACTACTGTGTATAAGCTTTGAATCATTGCAGGATTTTGATACAAACATAACTATGTCTTTATCCAACTAGGTCATTGGTAAGAATAATGCACAAGCCAACACAGTTTAAAAAGTACAGTGCTGAGATGGGCTACTGGGATCCTTTTCTATGTAGACTTGTTCTGTAGGAACAAAGCAAGGTCAATCCAATGTTTAGGCCCTGAAATCTATAATTACAGAGCTGAGAGGAACTTCCTGAATGTCTAGGAAGGACCTTGTCTTTGTGGGATGAGTGTCACTTTTGGGTCAATTTTTAAATTTTATTAGAAATAAAAATCAGTGTCACTAAAGTTTATGAAAGCCACTTAACCTCTTTTATTTATTATCCATTTTAATAGTTACATTTGATTAACATCAATACTTACAACATCAACATTTTACTCTCAAAGCAACATATTCAAGACATCTTACTCCTCATCAAACTGTCAAACCTAGATAATATGCTTTGAAGATGTCCTTAGTGTATCATAAATATACTTTTTTCCTACAGAAGGTAAATAAGAAATATGTCTACAGGAGGTGTCTATAACATGTAGAGAGGTGCATATATCACAAGTCAGCATTTCTGTAGCTGAAACACACAATCTGTGCTAATCAAAGCAGGCCATATGGAAGTCACAGGTCCTCCTCACATTTTTAAGAAAGGAGCACATCTGCATATTCATGACAGGGTGCTGAAAGTGTGTATCTCTGATTTTTTTCTTTTATCTGGTTGTCCTTGGATTCATGAATCTAGCAACTTTTCTGATAAATTCTAAATAGCTAAAATGGCATATCACATAGTTATATTACATTTGTCTAATATGTCATTCAAAGGGGCTCACTACCCTTGCTTTATCATGTTGGTGCTGAGGACTTAGAAGTGTACATTTCGTGAATACTAAAGTCAAGTGTAGGTGAGACTTCTGATTTAGAAAATTATGAGTCAAGTTAAATCTTTCTATAATCCACGATACTTATTTTATGCTGGATTTAAAAAATGTTCTGTATATGAACGGTTTGTCTGAATGTATGTTTGTGTTCCATATGTATGTCTGGAACCTGAGAAGGCCAGAGCCAGGTACCGGGTCCTCTGGAACTGGAATTACCAACAGTTGAAATCCACCATTTGAGTTCTGGGACTAGAATATGAGTTCTTTGGAAAAACAACCAGTGTTTGTAACTGCTGACCTATCTCTCTAGCCTTGATATTTTTAAATTATTTAAAATTTTTGCATATTAAAACAAGAGAAAATAATATTGGAAAACAAATACAATCTACTCTTAAATCATTGGATTCCTTTTTCCCTTTAAGTGCCCAAACAGACTTTAGATGAAGATGAGAATGCTTCTGGTAGTCTTCTTGCGTATCTTTGTCTATACTCAGTTTCATCCTCTATCTTTCCCACCCTTTTACCTTTTACATTATATTTCATGCTTCTCTCATTTCCTGTCCTTATCAAATTTTTAATTCCACCCAATGAGAATCAATATTGGTGTGAAATGTGGCATCCTACCAGGCATGCCCAAAATAGGCAAATGCTTCTTTGGACAGATCATGTAGTGTAGTTACTCCTATGTGGACTTAGGTACTGTAGCCATTAATGAAAAATAGTAAATTGAAGTTTTGAACGTACCTAGAACAGCAAATACAGTTACCCTAATACTCAGGTAGACCCAGTTATGCAAGAAACAAGATGGAGAGTATGAAGCAGGAGCAGTAGTGAAAGAACTCTTAAAAACCACTAAGCAACCCGAAAAATTGCCTGACTGCTTCTGCCAATAATGTGATTATAAGTTACTTGTTATCATTTTCCGGTATTTTTGTCGAAGGGACTCTGCTACAAGACCTATTTTGAGGTATTTGTGGGAACGGTGAGACTTTTAGAAAGCAGCAGGAAAATGTAATGGCAGGAACAAGCAGAATGTAAGCAAGCTGGGAAGGAGCCTGCACAAGCTGGCTTCAAATTCATTAACTAACGGAAGTTGTCAGGGACATGGGACAGATGGGCTAGAGACTAATTTAACAAACTGTTTATATATTTGACACTTAAATGCACTGAAACCGCATGCATCTGAAAAAGTTTAGAAAATATACACTTATTGTCAAGTTTTATTTATCAAAACAAAGAAATATTCTGCCTCTGTCGACTCCATTCAAAATGGTACAATTCAAATCATAAAAAAAAAAAAAATCTTGGCAACACACTTTTAAACATTTTTTTAAAGCACACAGCCCAAATTTCCTAAGTACAGGACAAAGTGGGGAAAATTATAGGTCTGCTGGGAATGGAAATTAGTTTCCCACTTTAGAATCTGATTGAAGCCTCTGGGCCCCTGAGCATCAAAATCTCCAGCACAATTAACATTTGCTTGAGGCCTTTCTCCTTTTCCCAGCTGTAAAAGCTGGATGTACTAGAAATCTCCACGGGAAATCCTAAAGCCCTTCTGTAGTCCCAGTGACTTCTGGTGTAGGAATGAAGGGTCCTGTAGAAGCCCATTACACCATGAAATCCAACAGATTTTTAAAATCCTCTGTAAGTTCATCACAAGGACCTTTGAATGGTATTTCTCCCCCGAGTATCCCATACTGACACATGAGTCTTGGTTTGACTTAATCTGAGTATCTTTCTCCTAATGTCTTTGCCTAAGTATATATCAAAAATGTCTTTGGCAGCCGGGAAAGAAGGCTCAGCTCTTATTACTGCTCTCGTGGGACAGAAGATGGGCTCACCGTACCCATATCAGGCAACTCAAAACTACCTTAATTACACAGTCTTCCTTTAAGCCACAGTGGACACATGTGCCCATTTGGTACACACACACACACACACACACACACACACAGAGAGAGAGAGAGAGAGAGAGAGAGAGAGAGAGAGAGAGAGAGAGAGAGAGAGAGAGAGAATAAGTATTTAAAATGATTTTCAATACACTGAATCTCTTCTTTGAGAAACCCACCTCCATGCTATCTTGTGTGCTTCATCCTTTCCTTATCCACTTTTCCTTCTATTTTTATTAAACCTCAACTCTCCCTTACACTGTCCAAAAATTTTTTTTCATAGTCTATGTCATTGACCGTTATACCAGTAGAAGGTCCTAAACATTACGGGTACACTTCAGCTGTTGAAGGTGACAGTGGAGCTGAGTCTCAACACCTGCTTCCCTGACAACAACTACAGTTATTCTACGCTCTCCCTAAAGTGTCTTCATTATTTGTTTTTAGAGTTCTCCTCTGTTTCAACACCAACCAGCATGTGTACTTATTGGTGGAGCACGACCAATGTGTTTCATTTGAGTTATTCTCTTCCTTCCTTCTCTGTGTGGAGAGGAGTTGACATCTTCTTATACCGTTAAATGCTTCTACCGTGGTATTCATAATTGGAATCTTTCCCCTTATGATAATACTTTAAGTACATCTGACTCTTGAGGATGGAGATGAGGTCAGGGAAAGGAATCAGAGAAGTCATACCCAAACCCTACAAAATTAAGTTGTGAGAAAAAAAAATGTTTGCAAAAAGAATGGCTGATCCCTGTTTTCTCCCTCATCCATTGTCTGTCCCGTTTGCCTTTCTGAGTGAGGATTGATCATTTGACCCAGAGTCCTCTTTCTTCTTAACTTAGTTAGGTATAAAGATTTTAGTATCTTTATCCTATATTATATGTCTAATCTCCACTTATAAGGGAGTATATACTGTGTGTGTCTTTCTTCTTCTGGAATACCTCACTCTGGATGATCTTTTCTAACTCCCACCATTTGCCTGCAAATTTCATGATTTGTTTGTTTTTAATTGCTGAGTAGTATTCCACTGTTAAATGTACCACAAGGAGAAAGCAGGGAACAGGAGAGGAGCCTACAACAGAGGGCCACTGAAAGGCTCTACTCAGCAGGGTATCAAAGCAGATGCTGAGGCTCATAGCCAAACATTGGGCAGAATTCTGGGAATCTTATGAAAGAAAGAGGAGATAGAAAGACCTGGAAGAGACAGGAGCCCCACAAGGAGAGCAGCAGAAGCAAGAATTCTGGGCACAGGGGTCTTTTCTGATACTGATACTCCAACCAAGGACCATGCATTGAGATAACCTAGAAGCCCTGCACAGATGTAGCCCATGGCAGCTTAGTCTCCAAGTAAGCTCCCTAGCAAGGGACACCTGGACTCCTTGTGACACAAACTCGGTGGCTGCCTCTTTGATCACATCCTCCTGAGGGAAGCAGCCTTACCAGGCCACAGAGGAAGACAATACATCCAGTCCTGATGAGACCTGATAGGGTCCGATGGAAGGGGAGGAGGACATCCCCTATCCGTGGACTTGGAGAGGGGCATGAGAAGAAATGAGGGAGGGAGGGTGCAATTGGGAGGGAATGAGAGAGGGGGGACAGCTAGGATATAAAGTGAATAAACTGTAATGCCTGAAACCTTATTCATCCCGCTCAGGGCAAGCACCAAGGCTGGCTGCTACCTGTTGGAGCCAATGCCTCATTGTAGTACTAAAAGCTAACATGGGGTGGGGTGTAGCTTTTAGATACCAATAAGGTAAGTAATCATGAGGTTGTATGTAGAACTGTGTGTACAAGATCTCAAAGAAAAACCACTGTGCAAAAGACATGAAAAACATGGACCGTGTGACACAAAATGCTCATCCTTTTACAGCCTTTACTCAAGAATCCAAATAACGATGGAAAGAATTGTCTTCAAAAATTTGTTTTCGGGTCACCACGCATGTGCCATGGCATGTCCCCCACATAATAATAAATTGTTAAAATATTTTAAAAAGAAATAAAATTGTGACTTTTACATTCAGAATCTATTCATCCAGTAGTCTGGAGATGTATAGCTTATTGTTATTCACTGTAGTCCCAATTCTGAGCTATGGATCATTGAAATTTATTTTTTTCTGTCCAAATGAAACTTTTTTGGGATAATAGATGTGTTAATGTGTATGATTTTTATCATTTCAGATAGTACACGTCTCAACCTATAATTTGCGACCTATAAATTTATATTATTGTTATTTGTCAAATAAAAATAACATGTATGGTTAGAAAAGCATACTATTCACATGTAATATGGGGAGGAAGTAAGAACACACTAGAACATTTTAGGATAGAGCTTTTCTTTCTGTGTCCTTGTCAACTAAATTAGATGTCTCTTTCTTCTAGGTATTTCTACAGTGAGGTTGTCTTTATTCAACAGGGAAAGGATATCTACAGAGCTAATACTAATCTTAATCATAATTACTATTATTACCTCCAAAATAGTGAACTAAGAAAGTTAACGTTATAACAAGAAAACGCATGCTGTACGAAAGTCCAGGTTTATTTTATTTTTAGAATATAATTTAATCTCATTAAGTATTCCCTAAGATAAAAAATTAAAACAAAATACAAAAAAACATAAATGAGTATTGGTAGGTGACAAATCAATTACTGGGCTTGCGGGCCACTGAGGATGACCTGACCTCACATTTTGAACCCCTCCTCTCATTTCCCCAATAACACACTGACTTAAGAATTATTCTAATTGCTTATCTTTTAATTCCTAACACCACACACAAGGCAGAAGGAAGCATCAAAATCGCCCACCTAAAGTTAAAAAAAAAAAAACATTCAAAAAGTGGAGGTACCAGGGCCTTGTCCAGTCTAACAAAGGTCTCCTAGAAAAGCTTTATTTTGTTCTGGTAAAGCAAAGGCTACTATACAAATTTAAATTTTCTTTAATTTTAAAAAATCTATCTATTTGGGTAGCAGTGGTGCACATCTTTAATCCCAACACTTGGAAAACAGAGACAGGAGGATCTCTGAGTTCAAGGCCAACCTGGTCTACAGAGTGAGTTCCAGGATAGGGCTACACATAGAAACCCTGTCTTGAATAACAAACAAAATAAAGCTAAAAACAAATCTTTGTTGTACAAGTTTCAGTCAAAAGAGTGAGATCTAATTCATCCCTCTGGCCTTGGTCAAGACAGTACATTCTAAACAGCACACAAGATTAAAAGATTACAGAAAACTATCTGGGGACTAGCCTTCCAGAGAGCTGACAAGGAGTCTTCTTATGAAGTGTGCACTTGCACTCAACAGAAAGCCCTTCCTCATTGTAGTCACTCACACATCCTCATGGCTGTGACTGCTTGGTTTCTGAGTTCTGAGATCAAGAGTATTACTTCTTTCACTTTCTGTAGCTCCCTGGTTTGGGTCCTAGCCCACCCCAGAGCCTGAGTGTCCTGGCACTACTGAGGCTCTTTCTCTCACTATGTTTCTCTACCCCATGTACTTGATGGCAGACTTATCTACAACACAAAATTCCCAGTTTCCTCTCTTCCTCCTATCCATTTCCATCCTTCAGGCATGTTCTGACATTTGCAGCTTTCTTGTGCTGTTTTTCTCCCAAACACCAATAAACTTGAATGAGTAATTCCCTTTGTATCTTTTTAAAATTAACAACAACAACAACAACAACAACAATAATAATAATAATAATAATAATAATAAAAATTTTATCTATGAGAATGAGAACCACCAAATAGGGTTCTGTGTTCCCTTGTAACAACCTGGTTAGTCTGCTTCCATTTAGACTTCTAAGGATTCATAGGCATAAGTTGCATGTGCCACATGAACCTGCCTATGGGAAATGTCTCCGTTTTTGCATCTTTCATGTCCCCTTGAATAAAGACAGCCCTTGCCTGTGGAAACCCCGCAAGTAAACACATGTGGACGCAAGGAGCTAAATACATAAAGAAGGGTCACATTGAAAGACAATGACTTCATCTTAACCACCTTGGCATTTCCAGTGCTCTGAGTCAGATGTTCCACAATTCTTTTTGTCACATTGTTTGGTGCCATGACACTAAGTTTTTTTTTTCACTGTGCATGAGAAACCTTTCATCTTGCACTGTCCTATTTCACCTTAATTTTCTAAATTTAAAATTTAGCCTTAAATAAAAACAACCTGGTAGAAGAACGCACTTAACATAATGTAAGAAGCTATGCACAATCTTCAGTGCAAAACAATGAAAACAAGCAAACTAACTAGACACACACATATACAACACACATATAGACAACACACACACAACATGACACATATACTAATATACATAGCACACAGCGCTCACACTACAGCATTCACTTTGAACATACCACACGTGCATGTCTGAAACATATTTACACGTAGTTTTTAGACATACAAGCACATAGATATCACTTTGGCATATACTCTAATACAATCATAGGTTCCAAGAGGGTAGAAGCTGGAAAATTTAAAAGATCCTTTTTCTGCTTACCACACTGAAAGCAAATCTGGCTTACTAGCTTTTTATAAATATAATTTTATCAGGATAGAGGCATATCTATTTATACGTTTTGTTTATATGTACATATAAATATCTATATACTTTCTCTGGCTGATTTCACAACATAATAGCATAATTGAGCACATATGACAAAAATAATTAGGCTTCCAGGTATAAACTATATACTATCTGCATCTTCACCACAAAGATGCTGATCTTTGCTTCAACAATAGGACAATTATTCTAAAATATTTTTGAAAAACATCAAATAGATGTTGAAGATAAAAATAAACAATCTGAGAAACTGAGAAGGATACTTGCTCATGCTGAGCAACTGAAAATATAACCCAAGGAAATAACCAGGGAACAATGTTCATCTCGCTTTTAGCTGTTGGCAGAGCATCTGTCTCCTTGTCTAGTTAGCATTTCAAGATTCTCCAACAAAATAATCACCAGGAGCTTTAAGCAGGCAAAATATCAGAAACTGCTTCCAAATAGACAAAAGTTGGGATATAAGAAGAACTGAAAAAGTAAAGCTTGTGAAAATCACAGCTTCAGAGACTACAGTTTCCACAGCTTTGAGAAATGATATTCAATACTTTGTCTTGGATAATCACGAAAATACTGGTGCATGCTAGGATTAAACTTTATTGTTTCTCATGCTTATTGATAGCAAAAAGCCATCACCATAACATTTCCACCATGATTCCTGCTATGATTTACAGATGATACGGTTTGTGATCAATTTTCATTCATAAACATATATCGAATTTATCATTTATTAGTTTGGTGTGTTGTCATAGAATAAGGCAAAGGAAGTAAAGCACTAAACCCCAACATCCACAGATATCTATTTCAGGAACAACAAAAAACTTCTATGATGCCTCTCAACCTTTAAAGAAGCAGTGGTATGGTTTTGTTTTGACAAGACTGATTGTAAAGCAGCAAGATTCAGACAATATTTTCTCCTTAACAGGAAGAACTACATAACTATATTTTACTTCAAGATAAATTTTCAGACTTGCAGAGTTGATACCCATGTCATAGTCACAATGCATTTATTTTCTAATCTTCTAACTCATCTTTAAATGCAAGAGGGGTGTCTAGCTTGGAAAGAAACTCAGTGGGTGTACGTAAATGCACTTGTGTGTGTACCTAAATGCATACTATTTTCCTTATTTAAATCTCCGTAACTATTCTCAACACATTTATCAACTTTACATATATCTCATAGACTCCAAACATTTTACATGTACAGAAAATTTTTGTAAAAAATTTAATTCTGAATGACAACAGTCACACATAATAAATTTCTTTTTCTGGGAAAGTAACAGTGATAATATTTAAAAGCAAGTGATTGCTGTGTATAAATATGAAGCATCAGAAAGCTTTATGAGCTCAGGACGGGGAAGATTTAACAGTGAGAAAGTGAACTGGGAATGCTGCATTGCTCATTAATGACTATGCTAGTTAGAACTGCAATTGACTTTGCTGAATATCATTTAGAATGGCACGGTTCCATGTTCTATTTCCTATTCCTGCGGGTTCCCAAGAGCCTTATTACATTTAACATACTATAAATGCTATTTGTGAAAAAGCCTTTTAAAAGGACAGATTTCATTTACAAAATGTTAATAGGCTTTTCCCTAGACTCACTATAACTTTTAATTCCCATCTTTCTGTTTTATTCACATGACATATAAAGCACAGTCCATTTGAAAGTTGTTATTCTTTGCTAAGTTCAGAGCAGTGTAGCAGATACCTTTACTATAAGAAATTAGTTACATATAGACAGACTTTCCAATATAGATTTTTTATACCCAAAATAGTTCAATTGCAAAGATAAAAATCAATGGATTTGCAACTGTTTGTATAGATAAGCTTTAGCTTATTATTTTAGTGTTCATATTAAAATGTATTTTGTTACATTCTAACTGAGACTTCACTATTTCAGCATAGGTTGTTTTATTATCTCTTTAATGAAAACAAACTAGTATCAGTATATGAAATTCCAATATATGACTGGCAATAAATATCAAGATATTCAGTAACTCAGTTATATATTTTTTCCTTCAGTGAAAAATAAATGTTTTACAAAATCAAATTTTGGTGATAATATAAAGGTCAATGAAATAAGCATCAGTAATTCAAAATAGTAAGCCCAAAGGGTACAAACAATGTGATGTATATTTAAAGTAGAGGAAGTACAGAATTTTCCAGAGAGTCACTCATCCAGAGATGCTAGTTTCTAGTCATGTTTGAAAACAGGAACTCATAAAAAATGCAGGTCAGCAGGACCACAAATCATGCCCTCCTCCCTTGTTATTATTGCATAAGCTTCACAGCTTCCAATTCTTTCTTCACCTCATTTGTTCAATCCATTTGTTTACATTTCCTTCAATATAAATATTTTGCAATGGAAAAATTTGGGGGGTAGATCCTGATCAGTTCAGTTGCTTAACATATTAAAAAAAACAATTCTAAGTGAGTTATGATCATTGTCACATCAGACATTTATGCTAACTTCCACACAACTTACAGAGTATAGCTGGTACATAATAAAAATTTATAATTTGCTGTTTCCCATACAGATAAGTGTGTGTGTATATATATATATATATATACACTTTTTAAAAAAACCAATATGTATTTCTGTAAGTTTGACTCAAATAACAAGCATGTTCATTTTATCTATCTATTATTACAATTTATTCACTTTGTATCTCCATTGTAGCCCCCTCCCTTGTCTCCTCCTAGTCCCACCCACCCTCCCTCTTCTCTCCCTATCTTCTTTCCCTAGTCCACTGATATGGGAGGATCTCCTCCCCTTCTCTCTGACAAAGGAAGCCCATAAGTGCTCAGTCTCCAAGTGGGTTCCCTAATAAAGGGTGGAGGGGCTGTCTCTGACATAAACTAAGCGGCCAGCATTTGATCACCTCCTCCTGGGGGTGCAGCCTTTCCAGGCCACAGAGGAAGATGATGCAGCCAGCCTTGATGAGGCATGTTCATTTTAAAGAGTTACAATAGTAAAATTACAAGAGTGTGTTAAGGTTGGAATATGAAACATCCCTTTCAAACTCATGTATTAATACTACGTCAGCCAATGGGAGGTTGCAGAACCTTCAAGAAGTGAAACCTAGTAAGAAGAAGTAGGTCAAGAGTGTGCCTTTGAAGATAAATGGCACCAAGTTTCTCTATCAGCTCAACAAAAAATGAATAATAGCTTCGAACCCCACTCTCAGCACTCACAAGGGATTCTGCCCAAGCTCATGAGGCCAAATAGCTATGGCACAAACACCCTAAAACTAGTAGGCAAATATATCATTACTCATTGAATTTATTTTGTAAAGTATTTGTTCATATGGATGAGAAAAGTAAATACAACTATTATTTTTGTGGTTGTGCCTTCCTTCCTTCCTTCCTTCCTTCCTTCCTTCCTTCCTTCCTTCCTTCCTTCCTTCCTTCCTTCCTTCCTTCCTTCCTTTCTTTCTTTCTTTCTTTCTTTCTTTCTTTCTTTCTTTCTTTCTTTCTTTCTTTCTTTCTTCCTTTTTCAAGGCAGAGTATAGCCCTGGCTGTCCTGGACTTGCTTTGTAGACCAGGTTGAACTCAAACTCACAGAAATCCCCCTGCCTCTTCCTCCCTAATGCCGGGATTACAGGCATGTGGCACCAAGCCTGGATATGGTTATTCATTTTCAATTTATCAGAATGCATTGCTCTAAGTACTTTTGTGTAAGAAGCAAGGTGCATAATCTAATTCTGTACTACTTATTTGGCACCCCTAGAGTTATGCTGCAAATAATATCTTTTTCTGCTTTACACTGCTTTCTGTAACAACACAGACATGTCCACAACAAACTATTAACAATACTCCCACCCCCGCCCCCCAAAAAGAAAGAAAATATATAAATCTCAGGGAACTTTGAACACACAAATAAATGTTTCTTATTAAAAAGCAAATGTGTCTCTACCCATTGTCAGGAAGATGATGAAAAAGTGGCCACTGAGGGTAAATCGTTAGCCTACATGTTGCCAAAAGTAGGAAAGATCTAATAGTTTAAATATTAAGTACAATGTTAAAAAGTCATCACAGAAAGATTTGCAGTCTCATTAAACAGTCTCAAAGCCCGCAGCATCTTATGATAATGTAGTTCACAGGAAAGATGATTATCTCTTCTTACAAAATTAAGGCTGATTTCTAGGGTAACCAGTAATTATACAATAGTAGAAACACGTGAGTTTGTAGCCCAAGGGATGTAGATGAAAATTCTCAGATTCACTAACTACACAGACTTGAGAAAACAATTCAATCGCTTTTTGTTTTCTTTAATACAAAGATTAGCTTCATAGAAACATTGCAATGGATAGTGAAAAATACATAAATATGTACAACTATGAGATGGCTTTTTTAAAATATAGGGGATAGCATTAATAATTCATTAAGTATTGAATAATTTAATTAAATGTAGAAATGATAGGAAGAAATTTTACACTGATACCAGATTGGATAACACCCATTTTCAAGTCTCAGCTGCATTTGGATTGTAAATAAAATTATTATTTGTGTGTGTGTGTGTGTGGTTAATCTTTTCTTGTCATTCTGGCATGGACAGTCATAATTCAGACTGCCAGAGCACTTGGGAGATTTTAAACAATTTCTTATGAAAAGTAAAGGTAAGAGTGAAAAGATTAAAAGCAAATGTATGAGTTCTTTTACTCTCCATCCTGCATGTTAAATACATTTAAAAAATGTTTATGGGTGTTTTGCCTGCATATATGCTTCTACATCATATGGAGTCCTTGTGGCAAAAGTGGCCAGAAGTGGACATCAAATCTCTTGAAACTTGAATTACATATCATTGTGAGTGGCCATGTGCATGCTGGGAATCAAATCTAAGTCCTCTGGAAGAGCAGCCAGCGCTTTAAACCAAGACATCTCTCCACTCCTACTACATTCTATACTAAAGCATCATAATTGATGATCAGGCATGTTCAGGATCCCCCATTGGTGGACTAGGGTTGGGACATGGGGGGAAGAGGGAGGAAAGGGGGGACCTAGAAGGGCTGAGGGAGGGGGATGGAGCTGGGATACAAATGAATAAACTGTAATAAATTATAATAATAACAAATTTTAAAAGCATCATATTATTTTAATATAATTCATCTGTTTGGGATTGTTTTTTATACATTTAAAACCAAATGAATTTTAAATCTGTATTACTTTTTCTTATCACATAGTAAGATGAATTCTTATTTGCATTCTGGTTTCCAGGATGTAACAAAAATTCAGTAAACATGAATGCACAGAAAAACAAACAATTTACTAATTATCCTCTTAGATAAACTGAAGACAGTTTTATCGTGAATGAAAGCATAGAATTATATAGCTGTCTCCTTTTCTACATGTTCATAACAAATTCATCTTTGAATATAAGAACACAAAAACAGGTTCTGTTTTCATCAGTTAAATAATGATTATTAACCTCACTCACAGGTAATTCTGTGAGCAGTTCAGTGTCAAGGGCATGATACTTACATTCGCCAGGTGAGCTAGTTCAATCTCCAAAAACGAGTCTGTTGTTTTGGGTTCAGGCCTGATTGTGACCACGATGATTTTAGAATTAACGACCGTATAATTTCTGAAATGGAATAAGAATGATAAGAAAGAGAAATGATTGAGGAAAACTCTGATTCGTGATGCTCCATACATGTTGCGATGACGATAAGTAACACACCCTTAGTAAAAGCACAAACACAGCCACAGTAGTTACTAAAAGGTAAAATGAGTTTACTCTCATGAACAAGCCTTTTCAGGGAGTAGAAGCTCTGGGAATAACCAAAGGCATTTTAACATTTTATAATCAGAAAAGAGGAAAGCAACAATGCTGGAAATCTTCCGAGCCCTTAAGTCCAATTCACAAACATTTTCCATGTAATCATATTCATAATTAGAAACTATCAATGAATCTAAATGTATAGATATATGAATAAATAGTTTATAGATTTTTTTGATCTAAACTATATAAATGTTACAGATCATCTACTGTTTGCAGAATTAAAAAATTGACTGTGCTTTTTCACATTTTGAAGAAATGAGTATATCCATGCTTCACTGACAGGTTGAAATAAATCATTTGTTCCTCCAATAGACATATTCTAGTTTAGAGAATTTATATTTATATAAATATTAAATGTAAGCTAATTTAAAAAGTCCTGTTTGCTTTTCAGGGTGTTATTTAAAACCCACCCATCCTAATTATATACATTATTGCTTCCACATCCTACCATGTTAGTACAACTGCCCATCAAAACAGAACTTTTCCCTGATCCCAAGCAGGTGATCACACCCTTTCCATAGTATTAAACAAGCACAGATGTACAATTACTGTGAATCTGAATTTTCTAGCATATTGTACACAGACTTTTGTGTTGAACTTAATTCACAGCATATTTTTGAAGTTCATATGTTTGGTTTTTGCAATTGAGTAATGTCACAGGTTAGCTAGACTATAATTTATCTATTCATCATTTAAATAAACTCACTTTGAGTAATTTCTGGAATTGTAGCATTTATAGATACTCATGGGTGACTATTAGAAATAACTGTGATATATACCCAGGTACTGCTTGCTCATATGGTAAGGGCATGTTACAGATTCATGAGTCTCTCTGTTTTCTGAAGTGGCTGTTGGAGTGCATTCTAAAATTCTGATGAGATAAAACAGCAGATTTTTCTTTATGTGTGGTAACTTTTCTTCTTTGATGCTATTTGGTGTACAAATTCACCACAAACAAATGCTAGACTGTTCTACAGCAGAGAGACAAGGAGTATACTTTGCATGGAATACCATTTTAGCCCAATTTCTCACACATTTAGTACTGTTAAACAATGAATTTGTAAATAATCTTAAATGCTCGAGAAGGCATCCAGTGTGGTAGAAAATAGTGCTGGAAGGAAAAAAAAAATAAATAAGAGACCAACAACAAAAATCACAGCATTAGTATATTTTATTTTCCTGATGGGGAAAGTGATTACAAACAGAGAGAGTTGGTTAATTATCCCTTGTTTCATTTATCATATCAATTAAAGGCCGACCGCACTGGAAAGGATTTAAAGCTAAATGATAAAAGTCCAGAATCTGACTTTGCAAATGATTTTTTTTTTCTTTTTGGATTAAAGTAACCGTGGGCGATGGTGAGAATTAATGGAAAATGGAAGCTGGAAGGGTGGTCAGATGACTGGGTGAGCATGTGACGGAGTGACCCTGTTCGCTTCTGGAGGAACGCATGTTTAACTATCAGAAAAAAAAAAAAGATGCAGGATTCTCACAGAGAAACTGCTCAGGCCTGAACGCACAGACACAAGTTCATTCTCAGGTTAGCCTGAATGTGTATGATTCTTATTTGGTTCCTTGGAAATAGAATGCAGACAGATTAATCAAATTCCCTTGCTATCATTCTGCTTAGAGTAACCCTTGACATTTTTAATAAAACACAAACATGATCATTAAATTTATGTTAGGTACTTTTAATAATGAGGATGCATTTGCATTACTTTCAACCTCTACAAGTCCCTGAACTACTGAGAAACAGGCATTCTATGTATCTGAGACCTTGGTAAGATGTTTATGGTTTCTCTAGCGTTTGGAAATGTGGAGGAAGATCAGTGGCAAATAAAGCAAAATGAACTCTCTGTAGAGCGACTTAGCTGAGCCAGGCTCCTCAATCAGAAGATGGGCTGCTGAAAAAGGCCCTTGAGAAGGGTGTTACAGCTTTGTTGTAGTGTGCCTATTATAGCATACTTGGAATTTATTGGATAAAATGTGTATGTCAAGTAATACTACTGTATACACCTGTCTCCTTTATGTGGCTCTTCCCTTGATTTATGCACCACACGTGCACTGAGGTTTATTATAGCATCCAACAAACCTACGTGCTTCCTCGCATTAGGATTCCAAACTTAGGGAAAGCAAGAATGACTACTACTATTTATGTATTTTTATTTTAATTACATCTTGTACATTTCCATGGTCAAAACATGCTTGACTATTTTGGAGAACAGCCCAGTCGAAAGAAGAGAAACTTTTTGTTATAAGTAGACTTAAACTGTAATGCCAATATCTTAGTAAAATGCCAAATAAAGGAAAAATAGGCAGATTCACATTATGCAATAGCTCCCTTATTACAAAATGTATATATTGCACAAAGTTGGCTCTAATTTATTCCAGCAATTTATTATAATTTGCATAAGTGAATAGCTGGCGCCTGATGTGCCACGTCAGGCTTTGCGCTTTCCTAATGCTTCCTGGCTGGTTGCACAGTGGTATACATTGCTAAGAAAGCACATCTTACAGCCAGATGGATTTCATGACTAAAGTAATAAAGTTCTTCTCTGCCCTTGAGGTTTGCACCGGTGTTCACTCAAAGGAGAATTGACTTATTCTTAAAGATTGTAAAGGTGTGATTAAAACACAGTGCAAATGTATACAAAAGACATTTTCAATATGATATGCATTTGCTATAAATATAATGGGAGGAAATATGACAAGTAGTAACCGAATAGTAATATAGCCATTAATGCCAGATCAAAAGACATAAGGTTGAAAACTATTATATGACCAAGGAGAACATTAAATAAAGACAAAAGAGTCAGTTCATCAGTAATATATGGCAATTATAAATGAACATGGTCCTAGGAGTAGAGGACACAAATACACAGTGCAAATACTGACAGAATTAAAGGGACAATGATACAATAACCATAACTTTCACACTCCACTTAAAAATAGCTCAATAAAGATTGAAAGGAACAAGAATATATAAGTAGTACCATAGACCAACTCCTCCTAATAGATAGAACATCCAGTGAATCTTTAGAAGATCACTGAACATTCTCCATGATAAACTACACATGAGGATATGTAACTGGCCTTAATAAAATAAAAGGAGATTGAAATCATACTGACAGATGAAACTGAAAATTAATTGCAAAGAAGATATTTTACAAATATGTAAAAAGTTAATACACATACAAACAAATTGTGATTTAAGGAAGAAATGACAAAAGATACTAGAAAATTATATAAGGTAAATAAAAATAAAACATGAACTAAACTTATGAGAACAACATTAAGAGATAATTAAGAATGATAAACATAAAAGAAGAAAGATCTCAAATAAAAAATCCATAATTTTATATAGAGGAACTAAAAACAATGTCAAAATAAGAACCTATATATATATATATATACATGTATATATACACACACATTTATATGGATATAATGTAATGTGTATATAATATATATGGGCAAAATAAAACTGAAAACACAAAAAAACAAAAACTAAGATATATACTCTAATACATTAATACAACTCACAAGTTTTTAGCAGGATGTATTGTTTTAAAGGAAAGATCTCTAAAAGTAAAAATCATAAATCAATGAGGAAATATTTCATTCTGGCTACAAAAAAATGATGTCCACAGTTTCTATAAGCAATTAATTCTGTGCCAACAAATAATATATCCTGGACGAAACAGGTCAATTCTTAGCTATATGCAGTCTTTCAAGACTAAATCATGAAAAAAATCAATATGTTCAAAGACCTATGGTTGTGAGTCTATATAACTACTTTTGTATGTATCATATTATATACAAATAAGAAACTGGTAGAGATTTAATTAGAAATACTAGTTCTTTAAAATAATCTATTTAAATTTATTTTATATGCATTAGTATGAATATGTCAGTTCCCTTGGAAATGGACAGTTGTGAACTGCGATGTGGAATTGAACCCAGGTCCTTTGGAAGAGCAGACAAGTGCTCTTAACCACTGAGCCATGTCTCCAGCGCAAAATAATAGTTTTTAAATACTAACAAAACTATGAAATCTCAAGACTAAATGGCTGCCCTGGAGAATTTTAGAGCATTAAAAAATGGAAAACAAAACAAAACAAAACAACAAACAATAAAAACCAAAAAAACATCCTTAACGTTTTCTGTAAAACCGAAGTAGATGAAAAAAGCAATGTCTCAATTTTTTCAAAAAAAAAAAAAATGTAAAGACCTGTTATAACAGGTGGATATGGTTAACTACAGTGGAAGACACCTAAGTATTTATGATGGAAATTTTGTTATTTTTAACCAGAAATTTTCCTTTGGGTAGAATTTTATTTCAACATTATCATGATTTATTTCTTTTAAAAAATTTTATATTAATTACAGTTTATTCACTTTGATCCCAACTGTAGCCCCCTCCCTCATGCCGACCAGTTCCCACCCACCCTCCCTCATCTCCTCCCTGCCCCTTTCTAAGTCCAGTGATAGGGGAGGTCCTCCTCCCCTCCCATCTGACCCTAGTTTATCAGGTCTCATTAGGACTGGCTGCATTGTCTTCCTCTGTGGCCTAGCAAAGCTGCTCTTCCCTTGGGGGTTGGGGGGAAGAAGTCAAAGAGCCAGCCATTGAGTTCATGTCCGAGACAGTCCCTGTTCCTCTAACTAGGGAACCCACTTGGATGCTAAGCTGCCATAGGCTACTTCTGAGCAGGGGTTCTAGGTTATATCCACGCATGGTCCTTGGTTGGAGAATCAGTCTCAGAAAATACCCCTGAACCCAGATATATTTGGTCCTAAATAAATGTCTACAGAATTTTTCACCCAAATTCAAAAGAGTATACCTTCTTTTAGCACCTTATAGAACCTTCTCCAAAATAGACCATATAGTTGGTCATGAAGCAAGCCTCAGCAGATACAAGAAGATTGAAAACATCCCTTGTATCTTATCTGATCACCATGGTCTAAAGCTGGACCTCAACAACAACAGAAAAAGCAAAAAGCCTATACATACATATAAACTCGAACTCAATGACAGCTTGGTTAGGGAAGAAATAAAGAAATTAAAGACTTCCTAGAATTCAGTGAAAATGAAGCACAACATATCCAGACTTATAGGACACAATGAAAGCAGTGCTAAGAGGAAAGTTCATAGCACTAAGTGTCTTCGAGAAGAAATTTGAAACATCACATACAAGCAACATAAAAGCTCACCTGAAAGCCCGAAGAAGAAGAAGAAGAAGAAGAAGAAGAAGAAGAAGAAGAAGAAGAAGAAGAAGAAGAAGAAGCAGAAGCAGACACACTGAAGAGGAGAAGACAGCTGGAAATATTAAAGCCCAGGGCTAAAATCAATAAATTAGAAACAACAACAACCAAAAAACAATTCAAAGAATGAATGAAACCAAGAGCTGGTTCTTTGAGAAAATCAACAAGATAGACAAGCCCTTAGCCAATCTAAATAAAAGGCAGAGAGAAACTGTATAAATCAGCAAAATCAGAAGCAAAAAGCAGGACATAACAACAGACACTGAGGAAATCATTAGGTCTTATTAAAAAGCCTATAGACCACAAAATTTGAAAATCTAAATGAAATGAATGATTTTCTAGCTAGATTCCATCTACCAAAATTAAATCAAGGTCAGGTAGAAAGACTGAATAGTCCTATATCCCCCAAGGAAATAGAAGCAGTCATCAACAGTCTTCCTTCCAAAAACCACACAGGGAAAGACGGTTTCAACGCAGATTTCTACCAGACTTTCAGAGAAGAGCTAACTCCATTGATCTTCAAATTATTCTACAAAAATAGAAACAGAAGGAACATTACCAAACTCATTCTATGAAGTCACAGTCATCTTGATACATAAACCACACAAAGACCCAACCAAAAAAGAGAACTTCAGACCTATCACTTTTATGAACATTGATGCAAAAATACTCAATAAAATATTGATAAACCGAATCCAAGAACACATAAAAGATATCATCCACCATGACCAAGTAGGCTTCATCCCAGGCATGCAAGTGTGGTTCAATATACAGAAAGTCATCAGTGCAATCCACCATATAAACAAACCGAAAGAGAAAAACCACATGATCATCTCCTTAGATGCTGAAAATGCATTTGACAAAGTCCAACATCCATGCATGTTTAAGGTATTGGAGAGATCAGGGATACGACGCACATACCTAAACATAGTAAAGACAATATTCAGCAAGCCTATAGCCAACATCAAACTCAATGGAGAGAAACTTAAATCAATCCCACTGGGATTGGGGGACAAGGAAAGGTTGCCCACTCTCTCCATATCTCTTCAACATAGTACTTAAAGTCCTAGCTAGAGCAATAACTGGAGGAGATCAAGGGGATGCAAATAGGAAAGGAAGAAGTGTAAGTATCACTATTCACAGATGTTATGATAGTATACATGAGCTACCCCAAAATTTCAACCAGAGAACTCCTTCATATGATAAACACCTTCAGCAAAGTGGCTGGATACAAAATAAACTCAAAAAAATTTTGAGAAGCCCTCCTGTATACCAAAGACAAAAGAGCCAGGAAAGAAATTAGGGAAACAACATTTTTCATGATAGCCATTAAAAACATACAGTACCTTGGTGTGATTCTAACCCAGCAAGTGTAAGACCTGTTTGAAAAAACTTCAGGCCTCTGAAGAAAGAAATTGAAGAAGATATCAGAAGATGGAAAGATCTCCTGTGTTCATGGATTGGTAGGGTTAACATAGTGAAAATGGCCATTCTGTCAAAAGCAACCTACAGATTCAATGCAATTCCCATCACAATACCAACAACATTCTTTACAGACCTTGAAAGATAAATTGTCCATTTCATACGGAGATACAAAAGCCCCAGAATCTCCAAAACGATCCTGTACAACAACAGATAATCTCTAGGTATCTCCATTCCTGATCTCAAGCTATACTACAGAGCAATAGTAATAAAACAGCATGGTATTGGCATACAAACAGAATGGAACTGAATAGAAGTCCCAGAAATAAACCCAGGCATCTATGGATACTTGATTATTGACAATTAAGCCAAAACCATTCAATGGAAAAAAAGAGCATCTTCAACAAATGGTGCTGGTCCAACTGGATGACTACATGCAGAAAAATGAAAATAGATCCATATTTATGACCCTGCAAAATACTAAAGTCCAAGTGGATCAAAGTCCTCAACATAAAACCAGATAATCTAAATTGGTTAGAAGAAAAAGTGGGGAAGAGCCTTGAACTCATTAGCACAGGAGACAACTTTCTGAGCAGAGCACCAACAGCACAGGCTATAAGATCAATAATCAATAAATGGGACTTCATGAAACTGAAAAGCTTCTGAAAAACAAAGGACACTGTCGTCAGAACAAAACAAGAGCCTACAGACTGGGAAAGGGTCTTCACCAATCCTATATCTGACAGGGGGTTAATATCCAGAATATATAAAGCACTGCAGAAGTTAAAAAGCAACAAATGAAGCAATCCTATTAAAAATGGGTACACAGCTAAACAGAAAATTCTCTGTAGAGGAATATAGAATGGCATAGAAACACTTAAAGAAATGCTCAATGTCCTTAGCCATTAGGGATATGAAATCAAAAAAACCCTAAGATTTTACCTTATATCCATCAGAATGGCTAAGATAAAAAAAAAAAAACTCAAGTGACAACGCATGGTGGAGAGGTTGCTGGTGGGAAGGTAAACTTGTGCAACCACTTTGGAAATCAATCTGGTGCTTTCTCAGACAAGTAGGAATAGCGCTTCCTCAAGATCCAGCTATACCACTCCTAGGCATATATCCAAAATATGCTCAAGTACACAGAAAGGACATTTGCTCAAACATGTTCAAAACAGCTTTATTCGTAATAAGTAGAACCTGGAAATAACCCAGATGTCCCTTAAAAGAAGACTGGATACAGAAATCGTGGTACATTTACACAATGGTATACTACTCTCAAGAAAATCATGAAAATTTCAGGCAAATGGTGTGATCTAGAAAAGATCATCCTCAATGTGGTATCCCAGAAGTGATTATATCCCATGTGTATATGGGATATAATCACTTCTAAGTGGATACTAGACCTATAAGAGAGGATAAACATGCTAAAATCTGTACACCTAAAGAAGCTAAACAAGAAAGAGGACCTGGGGTAAGATGATCAATCTTCACTTAGAAAGACAAATGGGATGGACATTGGATGTAGGAAAAACCAAGAAACAGGAGAGGAGCCTACCACAGAGGGCCTCTGAAAGACTCTACCTAGCAGTATGTCAAAGCAGATGCTGAGACTTAACCACACCTTGGGCAGAGTGCAGGGAATCGTATGAGAGAAGGGGGAGATAGTAAACCTGGAGAGGACAGGAGCTCCACAAGCACCAAATATAATCACAAAATGTAATGAAATGTTATAGAAAAACAGATGGAGAGGACAGCAAAATAGAAAACACATGGTAATTATAGCCAATTATGACACGAAAAAAAATTACCTGCTTATCGACAGTTATCGAAATTCCTATAATCACTTTTCATTTTTATAATTTTCATTTAGTTTCAAAGATAAAAAATTACTAATTGCTTTAAATAAGGCCCCCAATGTAGACGAACCAAAAACATAATAGAAGCCTCAACATAATCTGGTAACCAAAGGACTTTATCAGAATAGGCTAAATATATTTACTCTTACTGTTAAAATCAAGACCTAAAGAGGTAGCTTAGCAGTTATGATCATTGAATGCTCTAACAGAAGACTCAGATTCAATTCAAGCACCTACATGGTGGCTGAAAATCATCTATATCATCTGTAATTCTAGCCCAAGAAGATTGAAAGCCCTTTCTAACCTTCCACAAGTACCATGCACATACATGTTACACAGCCACACATGAGGCAAAACACACATGCACATACAGTAGAACAAAAATAAGTGAATCTGGAAAAATAAAGCAAGTTAAAATCAGATGAGAAGTGTCCTGCTTAACAACTACAAATTTGAAATTCAAGTTTGGAAGCTGCAGTTTTGGTGAAGTATTTGAGGTGATAGACTTGGTTTTCTAACAGATATAGAATGTAAAACATCAAAATGCTAATATTCAGGGATGTAAAATTCATTTTAAGAGGCTTGGCTGAATGAAGCATAGATTTCTATGCATAATATAATACTACATTATTTTATACAATTAGCCACATCAATTTGGTAGCAATGATAAGCTTAATATCAAATGTCTCTTATTGAACTAAGACAGACTTGAATGTCATAAAATAAAAACATTTCTTTGCACACTGAGAATGAAGTGGGGTGGTCCATAGTTTAGGACTTGAGACTATAGGACATTCATTCCTGAAGAACCTGACTCTTCCAGATCCTCTACAAGTGCCTGGGGATAAAAGTGATGGGCTTTGCTTTTCTTTTATTTTCACTAATATTTAGATAAATTTCTTTACTTGTTTACATTTAATTTCTTTTCTCAAAGATAATTGTCATTGACTTGTGAAAACACTGTAACTTTTTATTCTTCCTTATTTTTATCTCTATCATTTTGTTTGATATAGAAATTTTTTCAATTTCTTAATATGCTTTTGTATTTTGATTCCATTTTTATTTTTACATTAATTACAGGTCATTCACTTTCTATCCCAGTTATAGTCCCCTCCCTCCTCCCCTCCCAAACCTATCCTTCCTCTCTCATCTCCACCTATGCCCCTCTCCAAGTCCACAGATAGGGGATGTCCTCCTCCCCTTCCATCTGACCCTAGCTTATCCAATCTCATCAGAACTGGCTGCAGTGTCCTTCTCTGTGGCTTCGCAAGGCTGCTCCCCAGTCCAAGGGAGGCAATCAAAGAGCCAAACACTGAGTTCATGTCAGAGCAGTCCCTGTTCCCCTTCATAGGAAACCCACTTGGATACTGAGCTGCCATGGACTACATCTGAGCAGGGGTTCTAGGTTATAGCCATGAATGGTCCTTGGTTGGAGTATCAGTCTCAGAAAAGACCCCCGTGTCCAGACATTTTGGTTCTGTTGTTCTCCTTGTGGAGCTCCTGTGCTCTCCAGGTCTTACTATCTCTCCCTTCTTTCCTAAGATTCCCTACACTCTGCCTAAAGTTTATTAGTCTGATCCAGCTATACAACTCCTAGGCATATATATAAAATATGTTCAAGTACACAACAGGGACTTAATAGCCAAAACCTGGAAACAACCCAGATGTCCCTCAACTGGGGAATGGATACAGAAATTGTGGTACATTTACACAATGGAATACTACTCAGCAATTAAAAACAAGGAAATCATGAAATTTGTGGGCAAATGGTGAGAACTAGAAAAGATCATACTAAGTGAGGTATTCCATAAACAGAAAGGCACACACGGCATATAATCACTTAGAAGTGGATACTAGACATATAATATAGGATAAACCTTCAAAAATCTGTACACCTAAAGAAGGTGAGCTATAAGGAAGACCCTAGGTAAGATGATCAGTCCTCACTCAGAAAGGCAAATGGGACGGACATTGGAAGAAGGAGAAAATAGCAAACAGGATACGTGCATATCACGGAGGTCCTCTGAAGGACTAACCAGCATTGTATAAAAGCAGATGATGTGGTAATTTTTTTTTCTATGAAAGGGGTTTATTAGGGGAGAAGGGGGAACAGGGGTGGGCCATGATGGGGGAAGGGAGAGGGAGA
>CM053756.1:14777701-14796315 GCA_028658305.1 Pachyuromys duprasi | reverse complement strand
TTTTTCTATAATTAAAAACTGAGGAACTTGGTCTGCTTTTCATGTAAGGCCAGTTAAAGTATATAAGTCTAGGTTCATTGGAAGCAGCTCTTAGTTGTCATGCAAGAGGTTATGAGAGAGAAATTATAGGAACAAAAATGGTCAGATCACATAGTCAAGAAAGAGGAGGAAGAGAAGCCTCTGCCCTGGAAAATCTAGGGTAGAGTGCTGTCAGTAGAAAGTTGCCAGCCATGCAAGGCAGCAAGTAGGGACTGAGGAACGCTGGGAGAACCTGGAACTGCTTGGTCCTGGTCCTGAAGCACACCATTCCAGCCTTTTGTTAATAATAAGTGAATAATTGGCGTAGATTCTCTTCTGGCTACTTCCTGCTGACACTGGGGTCACTGATGTAGTAATTTTTAATGTTTTATTACATTGTTTAAAAATATTGTGTATCTGTATGTAGGTTTGTGCATGTGAGGGGAATGCCTGCAGAGACCAAAGGAGGGACACAGAATTCAGGATCTTGAATTACAGACAGTTGTGAGTCACCAGATTTCAGTGCTGGGAATCAATGTCCCATCCTTGAAAGAATAATAGGCCTTCTTAACTGCTGAGCCATCTCTCCAGCTCTTTCTGAGAATTTTAATACTGCAATGGAATTTTGTAAAATTTTAATAAAATAATAATAAAATTTAATATAATGGAAATTAATAAAATGTCAGTGAGATTCCTTTTGTTATCTCTCATATTAATATCAGCATTAAGATGAACTAAATACCCTGGGAAAGATGCTCAGTACTCATTCAGAAAGGCAAACAAGATAGACATCAGAAGAGGGAGAAAACAGAAAACAGGGAAAGGAGAGGAGCCTACCACAGAGGGCCTCTGAAAGACTCTACCCAGCAGGGTCTCGAAGCAGATGCTGAAACTCACAGCTGAATTTAGGCAGAGTGCAGGGAATCTTATGAAAGAAGAGGGAGATAGAAAGACCTGGAGGGGACAGGAGCTTCACAAGGAGGGCAACGGAACCATAAAATCTGGGTCCAGGGGTCTTTGCTGATACTGATACTCCAAGCATGGACCATGCATGGAGATAACCTAGAACTCCTGCACAAATGTAGCCCATGGCAGCTCAGTGTCCAAGTGGGTTCCCTAGAAAGGGGAACAGGGACTGTCTCTGACATGAACTCAGTGGCTGGCTCTTTGGTCACCTCCCCCTGAAAGGGGAGCAGCTTTACCAGGCCACAGAGGAAAGCAATGCAGCCAGTCTTGAAACCTGGTAGGCTAGGGTCAGAGGGAACTGAGGAGGACCTCCCCTATCAGTGGATTGGAGGAGATGCATGGGAGAAGAGGGAGGGAAGGTGTGACTGGGAGGGGATGAGGGAGTGGGATCCAGTTGGGATACAAAGTGAATAAGTAATAAAATCAAATTAATTAATTAAAAAATTTAAGAAGATACACTAAAGACATGATTTCTTTTTCATATATCTTATTACTCTTCATATACTCAGAAGTAATGTGGTTCTATTACAAAATCTGGAAACTGATCAATAAAATAATTTTTTTACAAATTTTTGTAGAATCTGTAACTTGATGTATGCTTGGATACATACTCTTTTTCTTAGACATAATTTTCTTAAGATAATTTTTTAGAAGTAGAGTTGCTACATCAAAGAAAACATATTTCTCAGTTTCTTGACATTGCCAAATTGGCCTCTAAAAATGTAATGGCATGATATAGACTTTCCATAGCAGTTTCAGATAGAGCCAGACTGTAGACTTAGAACTCTCTGGATATGGAATACTGTCTATGTATAGCTTTTTCAGCTTCCTCAATTGACCCTGTGGTCTAGGCTAGCAGACTAACTTTCCTGGCTGTCCCATGGTCAGAAAGCAGGCAAAAAGAAAAGAAAAAAAATCTAGGCCTTGTTTGTAACAGGCCATATTGTCACTACCAGGGAAACCCAAGGTTGCTCATGAGTAGTCCTTTTCTTCTGGAACACACAAGAAGGTGGTATATGCTTTTTCTTCAAACTCTAAATACCCCAGCCCTTGTCTCTTGAATGGTAGAATTATAATAATGCTCCATTATACCTAGTTGGGTTGTCTGTTAGCTGTAAGAAATTGTTCCCAAATTTCTTTTTTAAAAATTCATCATTATTATTACTATTACTATTATTAAAATATATTCACTTTGTATCCCCACTGCAGGCCCTCCCGCATCTCCTTCCGATCGTAGCCTCCTTTTTTCTCTCCCCTAGTCCATGGATAGGGGTGATTCTTATCCTCTACTATCTGACTCTATCTTATTGGATCTCATCAGGGCCATCTAGATCCTCTTTCTCTGTGGCCTACTAATATCAAAGAGCAGGCAATGTAGTTCATGCCAGAGACTGCCCCTGCTCCCTTTATTAGGAGACCCACATAGAGACTGAGCTGCCATGGGCTACATGCAAGCAGGGGATCAAGTTTCTCTCCATGTATTGTTTGGTTGATTAATCACTATCTTCAGGCTCCCCTGGGCCCAGATTTTTTTTACTTTGTAGGTTTGCTTGTGGAGTCCCTGTTCTCTCCAGGTCTTTCTGTCTCCCCCTCCTTTCACTGAACTCTGCTCAAAGTTTGGCTATAAGTCTCAGCACCTGTTTCGATAACCCTGCTGGGTAGAGTCCTTGAGAGGCCCTCTGTGGTAGGCTACTGTCCTGTTCCCTGTCTTCACTGCTTCAGATGTCTATCCTGTTTGCCCTTCTGAATGAGGATTAAGTATCTTCCCTAGGGTCTTCCTTGTTGCTTAGGTTCTTTAGGACTATAGATTTTAGTATGTTTATTCTATATTATATGGCTAATATCCTATGAAAGTAGGGTACAGCAATACTTATGTTACTTGAAAGAACTACATAATTTGTCTTAATTTCCTTTAGTTTTGAAAAAAGCCGTTTATTCATTATGTACATGTGTTTGTGTGTGTTTGTGTGTGTGTGTGTGTGTGTGTGTGTGTGTGTGTGTACATACAGCAGCATCCATGTAGTGGTCAGAGAACAACTTGCAGGCATCAGTTTTCTCCTGCTATCATGGTAGTCCTAGGGTTCGAACTCAGGTCGTCAGGATTGCTGGTAGGCTGACCTATCTCACTAGCTGTGAAAATTCTCAATTTTAAAGGTAGCAAAATAAAATTTATAGATGTAATAATAATGAAATACACATTGGGCCAAGAGGGAAAACCCTATCCATGTAAAAAGAAAAAGTAACATGAAAATTCATTCTAGGTCCTTATGTGAAGAAAACTTTCTTAATGATGTTCATTTGAAATACTGCATCTCATCATCTTATATAGTTCCTAGTTCTGTTTGCAAACACTTATACCAAACTAAAAAGCTCTGATACCTTAACAGCTTATGTTATATTTCAGGAATAATTATTCAAAAGTGGAATACTAGCACTCTGCGTGCTTAGGGGACACATTTTGGATATTAAATAATACCCAACCCCCCAAACTAAAACAATACAAATAAATAAAAAGAAAATATCCCGAAACACTAGTGTTTTTCTCTTTATAGATTATTTCACCAGAATCTCATCCTGAGCTTTCTATTAACTCTATTTCTATATAAAGATCAACATATAAATGTCTTCTACAGTTACTTATTTAATAACTACATATAATACTTGACATCTAAACAGTTTTATTTTGCCTAATTGTACATATTTATGAGAAATAGGTGATGCTTCAAAACTGTTTATACGTGTAATGTTCCAACAGAATAATTGGCATATTGATCATTTAAAAAAATCAATATGTTCTTAAAAGAACATTTCAAATCCTTCTAATTATTTAAAAATATGTAATATTTACTGTTACCTAGAGCCAATCTATTGTGAAATAAAACACAGTAACTACTTCTCTATATGCTCTATTGTACTTGCCACACAATTCTTACACAAAGGTTATTAAGCCTTTGGTTTACACAAAATATGGTTACCTTTTACAACAAAGTAGAATAATTGAAGTTGAAAAAAACCTGTAAGATCAATTGTCATATTTTAGATATGAAAGTACAGTAAGTTGTCATAGAGTCTACCTAATCCATTTCTATCACAAGTGGGTGGTTATGAGAGCTAGCCTTCCAAATGATTTTCTGTTTCATTCATTTAATAACTTACCATGGACCCATTACACTATTTATACATTATAAGAAACAACTGTATTTGCTACAATTAAAAAGAAAAAGTTGAACCACTAAGACGTTTCTTCTTTTTTATTTTTAGTTATTTCTTTATTTTTGTAATAATGGCATATTCCTAGACAGATTTCCAATTTTCTTGACTACATGGATTTTCCAAACTTGGAACAATGTGTCTCCCATTATATAGTAAGAATATTTAATTATATTATACACAACAGGATTAACCATGCAACTTTGTTGGCCTTTCTAGAAAGGAAATAATCAGATGAAGCACTCTGTGCTTTTAGATTGAATATTTACTTTCTATTCCCTGTAGACCTCAGCAACAAAGAGTACAAACATCACTCAGGAAAGGGTTGTATTTAACATTGAGCTAAGGCCATTGAGTGATTAGGAACATTTTGGAAGCTTTTAAGATGTTCAGACGAAATTAAAACAAGTCACCTGATAGTGTCTAGGCAAGAATTCTTCAATGAAAAATGTGGCAAAATGAACTACCTTTGGAAATAAGAATCTAATTTCATCTGGGCACTTTCTAACCTCTCTTCTTTTTTACCTTTGCAGGCAAGAATATATTTTATCTGTAGCTATACAGATGAAGCCAGTGGAAAGACTCAGAATAAACATATTAATTTCAAAATATTCTCCCAGCAGAGCACAATCCAACTCTTCTCTATACAAATTTAGCAACTCTAAATTCAATCCATAGGAGAGTGTCTGTGGTTGGGAGAGATCAGGCATCAACAGTTACCAACCACCTACATTAATGATGAACAGAGAGAATGTCTATTAAGAATCATGACTAATGTCTGCTATCTTGGAAGAAGGCCTTTTGGTGTTGGGTTCAACTTTAATTGTTTTTGTTTATTAGCCCATTTGTTATGCCTCTGATAAAAATGTTCACATCATTTACACATTTTCCTCCCTAAAAACCTAAGGCTTTATTTATGAGGGTATGTATGCAGGAAGGACACAGCAAGGATGGTTGTGTTAACCAAAATAAAATAAAACTTGGTCTCATTCCTCCAGAAGGAAGTGCTGTCAGGAAGTAAGTCATTCTGAGTAATAAGATCACTATGCAAATAGATGCAAATGTTACTCCCCACGCAATTTAATAAGGTGGGTAAGACAATAGGACACAGGAATGAATGTTGGTAGAATTGAAGTTTATTTTTAATATCTGAGAGGAAAGAAATGGATGAATTTTTTTTCTAAAATTTTCTGTAGATGAAGAGCATTTTTTAAATGTAGCTGTAATTGAAATTTTACTTCGAAGCAAACTGAGATCTTATGCAAATGAAGTACAAAACCATGTTTTCCCAGCTAACGTGATACTATCATTTCTTATAATGTCAGCGAAAAGTATCATTAAGTACAAAGAAAAGAAGAAGACAGATGCATTCTATAATGACCCATTCTATTCTATTAAAGGGTGGTGAGAGGTTTTTTTTTTTTTTTTTCATTTCTTTCTGATTTTCAGGCAGGTCATGATTAGTAACAAAAGAACAGTGGAGCTTTAATCTGACATCAAAATTGTCTTTGGTTGTTGTTTTGAAATGCATAATAAGTTAAAAACCTATTCATTAAATTGCTCTTTTCTATGTCATTTGAAAAGCCCTTTATATTACTAAATCTTGTTTGACTATTTCATCGAGTGAACTATAATCACATTTAAAATAATTTACAAAGATTACAACAGCTTATTCCTTAGCAGCTTACCTCAAAGTGGGCAAAATTAGGTCCAAGTTTTTGTATAGTACTGCTCCAAGAACAAATACAGATGATTCATCTAATTCTAGAAAGAATAAAGTGAAAAACAGTTAGTAAAACCACATAAAAATACAATACAAAACTTTAATCCTTTAATCAGAAGGTTATTTCAATGCTTTCCCATGAGTAAAGATAAAGCCAGGTAGCAGAAATTCAAACATTCTTAAATGTGTCTAGGGTAAGTTAACCCCATGACCTTACCCAGGTAGTTTTAGACAATTGTGTTTGTGATGGTTTCACTTGAGGATCAATCTTTTCCCTGACCAGGCTGAGATTAGAACCTTCTTCACATCCATTTAAAGAATTTCAATTCCCAATGATATGAGGAAAGATACCCAGGTATCTTCAGTAACATTAAGTTCGGGATCACCAAAGTGAGATTAAGACCGCAATGCCTCTTTTGAAGGTAATATTAGAAGGTACTTAACATTAGAAGAAGTTAGGTTTGTTTGTTTTTTTTTTTACATGGGATAATTACACCAAAATAATATCTGGAAACAGAAGGTCCTTTTTAAGATGAGACAAAAGCAAGAAATGACTTTGAATGATGAGACATAAACAACTTTGAAGTGAAAATTCAACCACATTTTAACATCTAAAGTTAAAGTATTATGCCCACTGAGTTCTGGTCATGAGTTTGTGTTTAAACTTTGCCTCACTTTAATAAATGTTCATTTAAGAAAATCTGTTGATTTGTAGACCAAGGACAAGTTCTGTACATTTACAGAATTAGTTTGCAAACTTGTTTGTAAGGAATTTCCATATTATGTGATATATGAAGAATTATACTTTATGCTTTACTAAGTGACCCTGTCAGAAACATTTTGTTCACAGCTCATATTACCTCATAATATCTCATTATTACCTTTTGATGACACAGGAGTAAAAATACTTTTTGGAATCACAACTCGATCTTCTGAATTCCTTGCCCAATCTACCATTCCTTTCCGACCCTTCATTGGGAAGTTGATGTCTGTGAGGACAGAGGCAGCTGGAAGCTTCTGAATGCTAGCCACTATTTGAAAAAAAGAGGAATTCTGTCAGCAAACCCTCCTCTAAATGTCACTGCAGTAAAATACACCAAATACATATGAGTAGGCTCAAAGCTAAGGTAAATTTACATTTAGTAGACCATTAAACATACATATTTACTAGATAGCATTGTTCTTTAAAACTCAAGATTCTTTCATTTACCACTAGGTTTCCTTAGCTTTGATTAAGAATACTACAATGATGGTCAAAGGTGAAGGGACCAAATGTAAATAGCCACCCTCCTTGGTCATGCCAGCTCTCTATCTCAATTATTAGAAGCCCATACTGCACTTTCAACTAAAGAGTTTGGCATACTTATCTGGTAGACTGAAATATTTAAATTCATATTTGTCTTCAGAATATGCTTTCTATACATAGTTATCAGGTTATCTTTGTTAGGAAGTAGATGGGTCCCATGAAAACATTAATATAAAGCAAGCACAGTTTTAAAATAAAGAACTGCTAGGATCCAAGCAATGCACCATAATACCAATAAAGATATAACCACAAAGGCAACTTCATATGCAGAAATATCAGATACGTCAGTACATTGTAGGCCTAATGCTTTTGCCCTAAAGTTGATATATATTTGGAATTACGTTTTTACTAATAGAAATAGATATTTTACAAATATTTTTTGATTTATTTACTTTTACTTTATGTGTATGAGTGTTTCGTCTGCATATGTATCTGTGTACCATGTGTGTTCAATGCCTGCAGAAGCCCAGAAAAAAGTACTGGATCTCCAGGGACTGAAGTTATGGATGGCTGTCATTAATAAATGAACACATGTCTTGTAGCAGCACAGAAACAGCCAGTGGTCTTCAATGCTGAGCTATCTCCAGCCCCTATAAATACCCATTTTGTTATATATTGAAAGAAACAGAAATGATATTTTGGGAGGTCTATGAAATAGAAATATTTAAATTTATATTACATGTACCTGTATTTACAATAATGTAATGTTTAAGATGTTATTTAAGCACTTAGAGATTATATACATTTTTTTCAATTAAGAAATACAATTTGTAGAATTTTACATAGGCTCGTGCATGTTCTACAATAATGTTTCAAGTGTCCCATGGATAATGTAAATGGAAAGATGATGGGAAACCTGTAAAAGCTATCACAATAGGAAGGCTAAAGTAAAAACCATTAGGCTTCATAAGTGGATTTTATTCTAAAGGAACTTGTAATTTAAAACAAGAGAGGATGAAATTAAGATTTTAACAATATTAGTTGTATAAATATATTACTGCACCCCTGGCTTGGTTTCAAATTAAATTGGTTATGTATGATGGCAGTGCACCAGTGAAATTATACTTTATGAAAGCTCTTTGTGGCTATTATACACATCCATTATCAGCACAGGATGGAATTTCATTTGGCCTGCAATTTGACATATTAAGTATAAAAAGGATTTGCTAACTAAATGTTGAAGGGGGGAAAAAAGGTACCAAGTAAGACATAAATTGGTTACGGATGTTAAATGCCCCTTTTTTTTTGAGTAATGACTACAATTATTTGATGCCCTTTCTCTCCATAAATAACTACAAAATAAAAAGTAATTTAATATGCTCAAGAATGCAAACCTAGCTGTGTATAGAAAAACAGAGAACACATTGGTAAATATATATACTTGGTTCTTGAGTTATAATGTCCAAACTTATATACAATGTCTTTGACTAAAACTTCAGTTGCCTTGAAATGTAGGCAGTGTTTTTATTCCACTAGTCTGCTCTAAAAGCTGATTAGAAGGCAGAAATGCTGTCTTTACTCTATTATTTTATACTATCAAGAAAATTAAACAAGAATTAATTGTCTAGGCCCTGAATTCTAATCCTTTATTTACTTATTTCTATAAACATTGGTAGCAAACAAAAAATAAACACAAAATAATTTTAATAGAAGATATTTGCTAGATCATGTTAGCTTAATACCATATATATGAACATGTAAGTTCATTTAATGATTCATTTTGCCCCACAAAACTCAGTCTTTCTTCAGAGATGCTTTAGTGGTAAAATGTAACTACATAAAATAGATTGCTAGTGGTTAAATTAAGACTATATGAAATAAATTGTATTTCTTAATGCAGTATAGAACAAAGGACTATACAAAGAGGTTGAAGTGACTAATTTGTGCCCAAGTCTAAATTTCATAGTCTTCATCATGAAGAGTACCAAAATCAAAAATTTACTCATGACTTATAATCAAGAATACAGTTTACATGTGTGTATATATTTGTATACATTATATAAATGAGCTTTTTTTGTCTAAATGGTAAGTCATGTTTTAGTATGTGTATATAGCCAAACTGAACTAATATAATGTGTAATAACTCACAATACTTAACTATTTCTCAAAGCAATGTATTTCTTAAAATATGATGAAATTTTCGATAAAACAGTTATACAAGATGATATTTCAATAGAATAATGGGGTTCAATTTTTAGACTCTGAATTATCAATGTTTAAAGTTAATATGTTTTTAAAACACAAAATGTTTTAAATACATATTTACCCAAACCTACCAAGGTTGAGTAAGGCTGACATTTTGTTTCTTCATGAACTCTTAATGGTTAACAAGAAAGCATATATGACTCAGAAAAAAAATCAAAGTTTTTTTTTCAGTTCTTGTGAATGACATTTGGATCAATCCAGTTCCCAACTCCTTCCCTTCTTCACTGAATTTAACTGATCAGTTTCCTTATATAAATATGGAATCAGTCTCAAAAGGAAATGGGATGAGTTACTAAGGAGGTAAGATCCAAAAATTCATTCCTTAAACTTCAACTTAGTAACTATGCTTTGCTGATGAAGACAAAACAAAGCACATATGGGTATTATATACTGTGTTTCTGTAGCAATTGCCTAATTAAATCCGGTCATTGTAATCACTTAGAAGATAGAAAAGCTTTTTTTAGAAAACAGCCTTTACAGGTTATGATGCTTAGATGAAATAAGAAAGGATAGAGTGTATCTGTATAAATAGAAACATTTTCAGAGCTCTAAGAATTGCCCAGAATTCAGACTACTGTGTTTTCACTATAAAACTAGATTTGATTTCTTGTGAAATGAAAGAGGTGACTCACGGTCAACTCTGTAGTAATGGCATCAGGCTGGGTTTACCATCTCGCCTCTTATTCATCAAGTTCTAAAAAGATCCCGTTTTCCCCCGATTATAACTTTTCTTTACAGTATTACATTCATTCTTTCAGATTTGATATATGCTTACAATGCATCTAGATCATATCCACTTCTGCCTCCTCCCTCCAACTCTCCTCCTTATTTTTCATTACCCTTCTTTCTAAGCTTTTTGATCATCAGAAACTCAAAGGAATTTTTGTAGGTGAGTCTAACATGTATCTTTGCTTTTCTTTGAGTGACCCAGACAAGAGATTATTTCTTGAGTGTTTTATATTAAGTTAATTAATACACCCAGAGGTGGGAAGTGCACTGAAAATAGGTAGAGTTCAAACTCTAGTGCTGAAATGTAGCATCCAGAGAGGTGAACAGGAGTCCTTTGTATTCTGTCTTGTGTATTTTACCCTTAACTTTTCTGTCTCTGTTTTCTTTTCTTCCATTCCTTCTCCCTCTTCTCTTTTTTTGACTGACTCTTTCATAAGGAATTAACTTTTCCAATTTGATTTTTAGGGCATGTGGAAGATCATTTAGATTAAAAACATACTGCTTCATTAAAGAGGATAAGAGATCATGGGTGACAAATTCAATATTCCCACAGCATCTAAGACCACAGGCAGGAAGGAGCCCTTCAGAAAAAATACTTTCAAGTATGATCCTAAATGCTCAATATAGTGAGGCCCAGTCTGGGCCACTCAGTGTAACTGGTCAGAACAATTACCTTGGCAATGGAGCCTTGGAATGACGAATGTATAAAGGAATACAAAAGTTGTTCCAAGGTTGTCTTAAAACTGTCTTTTCTAGAACACTGAGCTGCCATAGGCTGAGTGTCCGAGTGGGTATCCTAGTAATGGGAACAGGGACTGTCTCAGACATGAAATCTGGCGCTGGGTCTTTGATCACCTCCCCTTGAGGGAGGAGCAGCCTTGTCAGCGCACAGAAGAAGACAATGCAGCCAGTCCTGATGAGACCTGATAGACTAGGGTCAGATGGAAGGGGAGGAGGACCTCACTTATCAGTGGACTAGGGGATGGGCATGGAAGAAGAAGGAGGGCAGGTGGGATTAGGGGGATAAGGGAGGGGGCTACAGCTGGGATACAAAGTGAATAAAATGTAATAAATAAACTAATTAAATAAATAAACTGTCTTTTCAATTGTTTTCTTTGTGTTGCTTCAGACATATTGGAAGTTCATGTCATTTTTCAGGTTCCCTCAGAATAAACAACTGACAAGCTGGGGCTTCATGCCTCAATGTTTAAAACTGTCCAGTGGTCAAATTGGAATTACTTGGGGAAAATATCACTCATGATTGTTAGGAGGTCATCTGCACTGCTTCGCTAAGAAGATTCTGGGGCAGGGGAAAAGGATGCTTTGTTTGGGTATGCTACGATATGCTACATATATACCTATATATAGGTTTTGTTAGTGTGTTCATAGGAAGGAAACACACTGAGGGGCACTTCTGGAAAACGATTGAGGACTTAGCAGCTAAAAACCTTGCGGTTTACATTTATATAGCAGTGCTGAATCTTTAGTAAAACAGTGAGACTATCTAAGAAGGAACAAACGGCTCTTTTTCTGGGACTTACTATATAACTGTTAGGAGCCTGGCACTTTCTAGTCATTCCTTAATTCATTCAACAAGTATTTTGTCAAACATCTCTTCTGTGCAAGACATTGTTTTTAACATGACACTTTGCCGGAAACCCTAGATGTGATATCTCACTTAACATTCAAATCACCTCAGGAGGCCTTATAGTCAGTACCTTCATGGCTGTTATCAGGACCTCCGCATTTACAAACGAGAAATCACTCTCTGCTTAAGCTGCTTCTCCAAGGTTGTAAGTAGTATCAGGGGATTCAAATCCCAGTGTGTCTACTCAGACTTGTGCTGCCTGGTTCAGTTTGATTTTTATCTAGCAAATTAACAACAAAGGCTTCGTTGCACTGTTTTACACTGAGAACAAAAGACAGATTTAAGTAACTCGGTCTGAGGCAATAAGATGCTCACATGTCCCTGAAATCAAAACTGGATGTCATTGAAGAACAATGGTTTTAAAAATAGCATGTGTACTTTCCTTTGGATGCACAGGCTTTATGTTCTAACATTTCCATGAAAAAAATCCTATCTTAAGATTCTGCCATGGGCTATGTCTGAGCAAGTGGGTTTCTTACTAAGGGGAACAGGGACTGTCTTTGACATAAACTCAGTGGCTGGCTCTTCAACTCCCCCTCTGCTCCCGAGAGGAGGGGAGGGGAGGAGCAGCCTTGCTAGGACACAGGAGGATATTGAAGCAAGTCCTGATGAGACCTGATAAGCTAGGGTCAGATGGAAGGGGAGGAGGACCTGGACTTGGAGAGGGGTAAGGGAGGAGATGAGGGATGAAGTGTAGGATTGGGAGGGAATGTGGGAGGGGGCTACAGATGGGATACAAAGTAAATAAACTGTAATTAATATTAAAAAACTAAAAATTCTGCCACAGTGGTCTGAGGAAACATTCAGCTATTTCCGTACATGGAACTTTAATTGTTCACTTCCACCAGCACTCCACTTCGGTTCCCTGCCATCATGGTCTTCTTTCCGAAAGGTGAGGATTGAAATATTGAGGGGCATAGAGTAAGGAACAGATGGTTGGGGTGTCATGCTCATCTGTCACTTCTCTGGCAACATCAGTAGCGGGCAGGGCACGCCTAGGACCAGTGGGTTCCATCATCTCCACTGCCGCCAGCGCCGTTGCGGAGTTTAAGATGCCCAAGTCCTAGAGGCACTATGTAAAAATTTCAATGAGAAATCTCCTCGCTCAAGTTCTCAGTTTCGCTTTTTAGAAAAAAAAAAAAGGATCCAGTGTCAGTTAAACAGAGACAAACTAGATGTGGAGTTAAAAGTAAGTAACAGTGTGGGACTTTTACTGATTCCTTCTTCAGCTTGCAAGTCTTAAATATTATATGCTGTGCTCAATTTAAGTAATTAACTATTTTTATATTCATTTCCCGTATCAAAATAGAAACTTCTAAATTCTTTCTTTTTTTGTTATTAGTTTCACATTCTATTTTTCATTTTGTACTGTCAGATCCCTACTTAAAATGGGGATCTGACAGTACAATGCATTTCTGTTTTGTTTTCTTTTGTTTTTCTAGGTATAGGTGCTTTGGGGGGGGGATGCTTTCAATGTCTTTGCATGTCACTCTCATTTCTTCAGCACTGAGATTGCTGACACATGAAAGTCAGTCGAGGGCCATTCCTCAAGTCTTGTACAAGTAGAAATGTACAAAACAGGTACATTCACCAAAACAGGTAAATTAAAGCCTGCAACAATTATATAAAGTTACCATTTTAGTGGCTGTGAATAAAGTTTGATTATAACTCAGCAACACTCAGGGCACAGCAGCCGAGTTGAGAACTTGCAACAGAGATGGTGCTCCTAAAATATTAGTATTTACAAGAAATGGCTTAACTACACTATTCTAGATATCTTTTGGGGACGCGCTGTTTTAGAATATCTGTTTTTCTTAAACAATAGAACAAAAATAAATAAATTTAGTTTCATCACTTGCTATGTTGTCTATCGCAGATCCTCACTACTGTGTTCTTTCCATATTACACATAATACAGCAAAGAATATGTCCACTGATTATACCAATTTCCTTTCTGTCTCGAAAAAGTGTGCCTATGTTCGTCTAGAAAACACACAAATTCATTTTTTCTATGCTAATAGTTCACAATTTTAATACTATCAGGAATACAAATTAAGATATGAGGTGGAAGTTTTTTTTTTCATGTATACCTAAGCAGTAAAAACAAATTAAGTTAGAACATACTTTAGGTTAAAGTCACATTCTTTGTCAAACTAAAGAAATTCTGAACATAGTTTCTATAGGAGGGACATTCAACTATAATAAGCCAAGTTTTAAACAGTAAGGGGCTTGGAAAATGCAACATTAATATTTTCTCACACTCTCTTTTATTAATTTGAAGCTAACAGTTGCCTAAACCCCATCAGAAAATGAATGTATGAAGACTGAGGGCTCACCAAAATCGGGCCTCCCCAATGTGAATCACACATTCCCTGAAGAGCAGTAACCATCAGGAGTATCTTGATAAGAGTAAATACATCATTACGGACTTAACATGCATTTGTGAATACATCTGTCTGTCAAACCTCCATTAAACTCCAGAGTATTCCAAGGACTATCCTACCATTGAAATGTAGTGACTGAACAGAAATCATGAATTCTTTGTCCTTAAAATCCTGAAATCTAGTTTAGGTAATTAATCCAACTCTGAAGGGAACAAGACAATTCATAGTATTTTAGATCGTGAGGACTGCCACCATGAAGGAAATGGCTGATGAGGTGGACAACAGGAAGTAGGTGGAGAAAAGCCACTCTGAACAGTACTGTCTGTGTCCATTTAACAGACAAGTCAGAGTAAATGGCGAAGGAACTGTCTAGGTGGGCCCAGAGCCTAGTAAAGTCTAATAATGTTCCAAAGGCATCAGAACAGTACAGAGAGAAGAAAAGAGGAAAGGACATTCTGAATAGAGGAAACAGTGAGAGATAAGAACACTCACGTATCCCAGGATAACTATGACATTAGTATTGATTGTTATTATCTTAATACTAATAGTGACACCATATTCAGAAGGCAGAGTATTAGGGTAGGATACAAATCTGAACATGATTGTAAATTACAAGATACGGTCTCGAAACATTATATTTAGAATGTAGAAAGATTAATGGGATTAATGGAATGCTTGAAAGTTTCATGTATTGAGATGAGAAGTTTTCCAGAATGGAGAATGTTGGGAATCTGATGACACAGAGAACTTGTCCATTCAGCAACACTATGAAGCCCCAATTCTATACAAAACACTGTTGGATGCAGCTATGAGTAACAGTGAAGTTACTGCCCTTCTAAGCCTGGCCCAGGATGTGCAGAGAAACCCATGTGCATTGTAAAAAGTTATTTACAATCTAAAGTTACAGTTCTCTTTATTTTATTTTTTATTTTTTATATTAATCACAGGTTATGTACTTTGTATCCCAGCCATAGCCCCCTCCCGCATTGCCTCCCTATCCCTTCCATCCCTCCCTAGTCTCTTTCCTGCCCCTTTCCAAGTCTGCTGATGGGGAGGTCCTCCTCCCCTGCTTTCTAACTCTAGCTTATCAGGCCTTAAAGTTACAGTTTTTACACAGAAAATTTTAATTGTTGTCTAGAATGCCCCTGTCTCTGAAGCTACGCAGGGCAGGGCCTGATTAGTAGTACATGAATAAGAGAAAATTTCTGCAGATTTCAAAAGCTCCAAAATACTTTCAACCACAGAAGAGATCTTAAGAATCAGGGACACTAAAACATTTATAAACTCTGCAGACTATAGAGCCGTTTGATACGTATATATATAAAAAAAAAAACCAGTAAAGCTTGGCAGACAAATGTTTAGATATCATAAAGTTAAATCAGAAAATACTATCTTCTAAAAATAATTCAAGGGAGATGCAATTTTGACTCATGACAAATAACTGCATGGAAAAGAGTCCCTCTTTCAGACACCAATTGCCACTGAAATTCTTTATGTGAGTTTGTCAGTACTCTCCAGAAGGCCATATGCTCCATCAAAAACACACAGTGCTTTGTTTTGATTAGCTACAATTTCTGTCTAGAAGAATATCATCATTCTTCTCATTGTAAAGTGTGTCCCAAGCATAATATTTAGGTTTTTTTTTCTAAATTTAAAAGGTAGCACACTTCCATAGCAATCTTAAACTTTTTTAGGGGAAAAAGACTTTGGTCAGAGGAAATGACAAAATGTCAATGTAGTTACACATACAATCAGTAGGAGAACCCATAATTGTCCCTCTTTGTGAATTCAAGATAGAGGCTCTCTCTATTACTTGTCATCTACCAAACACATGTAACATAGAATCATGGCAGCATCTCCTCAGAGAAGCTACCTTATTTTATTTTATTTTGAGAGGAGCATCCGAGGTCTTTAGTGATGAAGTGACTTATAGAATGCCTGTTAGTCACTGAATATGGCCAGCCTGCATCAAGTCTAAAGCAAGCACAACGTATTTCATTATTTTATTTATTTTTTACCAGATATGATCTTGCTATGCAGCCCAGGCTGGCATTAAATTCCCCATCATCATTGCTCAGAGTCTGAAGTTCTGAGATTACAGGAACATGCTCTCATACCTAGCTGGTATTTTTGGAAAGACACAGAATAGCATGCCCCCCAACCCCCTCTCCCCATCTGCAAGTGTGCTGCTTTTTAATCTGAGTCTGTTTTTCAGTTTACAGATTTAGAACAAAGCCTCATACTGAGTGAAGGGTGTTTTGGCGAAGAGGGCAAAGTCATCCCAGATTTCTTGGTATGGGGAAATAAAGCAAGAGTTTTGAATGCAGGGAAGACCATGGAAATAGAAGACAATAAAGTGAAAGTCAATTGTTAAGAGTGAGTCGTTGCTTTGCTCTTTACATGGTATTATTACAGAGCCAGGCCACTATTGTCATAGAAATGAGCAATTATTGCCATGGAAACAGACGAAACAGGATTAGTTTCCAAAGTGGCACATACAGTAGCATCCTTCTGGTTGAACAGAAAAATTTTTTAAAAAAGGTACAATATGACATTTTTACTAATTCTAAATCCTCACAATATCAGATAGACCAGTAGACATCAAAACAGTTTAAAATTTCAAGTCTTGCTTTCAGAAAGCTTTAGCATTTGTTTGTATTTCCATTTACACTCAACAAGTATGAATCTACCAGATTTTGAAGGAATTTATCGTAAATGGAAAGAAGAACTAACCACAGAAAAAGCTGTGATGCCGATAACTGTTAGAGAGAAGTTCTCCATGGAAACAGAAATCCATCCCATGTTCCAGATGGCTGTTCTACTCACCCCCATGTCAGAATGCATCTCCCTGGCTTCAGGCCCTGGAAGATCTTCTGAACTGGGGATCAAAGCTACTCACTCTTGCAAAGTCCCTCTTCAAAGCTCTTAAATGCTTAGAGCTCACCAACAGCTTCATTACAGATACTAACAACAATCCAGTTGAAAACGTTTATGGCTGGATGTATGTGTCAATATAGAAGAAATTCAAGAATTCTCCTATGGTCTATCAGAAACTTCAATATTGAGGTTATAATTTTCTATTAAAACATAATTATGCATAACACTTAAGTATATACTTCATCGTCTCTGCTGCATTCATTCCCTCCTACAGGATGCACTATTTTTTCCCCACCTAGGTATGCATGTCTTTGGTAGACATGAGGGTTTCCATTTTATTTTTTCATTGTTTTTCTCAAAACTCTTAGAAATTATTATGCATTATCTATTGTTAATGTTGCAAACTGAGGTTTATGTGGCCTTTATTTTCAGTACGATAAAGTGCACAACAATATATTCCATGCTAAACATACAAAATCTAATGTGAATTTCCATAGTTTCAAAGTAACTATTGTAAACTTTGGATAAAGTGTAGGGGAATGTTAGGGAAGAGGAGGAGTTATAAAGACCTAGTGGATACAGAGACTCCACACAGAGACCAATAAAGCCAAAAATTCTGGGTCAAGGGTGGCCTGCAGAGACTGATGAATCAACCAAGGACCAGGCATGGAGAGCTTAGACTCCCTCCTCAGATGTAGCCCATAGGCAGATCAGTCTTTATGTAGGTCTCATTGACAGTGGAGTAGGGGCATGAACTAGGTTGCCTGCTCTTTGATCACCTCCCTGTGGTGGGGTACCTTACTAGGTCACAGAGAAAAAGGATCCAGACAGTCCTGATGAGACCTGATAGACTAGGGTCAGATAATAGGGAGAGAGGACCTCTGTTATCAGTGGACTAGGGGAGGGACATAGGGCGGAAAGAGGGAAGAAGGGTGGGGCCTGGAGGAGATGTGGGAGGGGGCTGCAGCTGGGACCCAAAGTTAGTAAATTGTAATTAATAATGATGATGATGATTTTAAAAAAGAGAATAAAAATCAAAGTCACTATTCTGAGAAGTTCATTGAGATGTGCAGATTTTGAATCTGGTTAATCTTAGTGTGATGTTGATTTTAATTGTAAAGATTTTAATAATAAAATTTTTAAAATAAAAAAATAAGAATTAGTAAATACAAGATAAATAGTATGTGGCATAGACAAAAAGTTGTTCCTATAGCTACACATTCTCTGTTGTATGGTAACTACAGAAGTAAAGACTGAAGGAGAAAAAGGTTTATAACATTGCCTTGGCTAAGATGTATTATAAAACATTTCTAACAAGGATAATTCGGTTATCCTTTAATATGTGTAATTACTCAGAAAAAACAGTTTACTTTTTTAATGAAATGTGTATTTATGAAGACTGTTAATACAAAAGAAAACAAATGATCAGGAATAATTTAGCAATGATGTGCAAAACAGAACACATGTAGAAGTTTCCCAAGAGTCATATTTTAAAAAAGAAAAAAAAGGAGGACTTCCCTGAAGTTATTAATATAACAGAAGTAGGTTA
>CM053756.1:14761185-14777201 GCA_028658305.1 Pachyuromys duprasi | reverse complement strand
AGTCCAAGTGGATCAAAGGCCTCAATATAAAACCAGACACACTAAACCGTCTAGAAGAAAAAGTGGGGAAGACCCTAGAACTCATTGGCACAGGAGACTACTTCCTGAACAGAACACCAACAGCACAGGCTCTAAGATCAACAATCAATAAGTGGGACCTTATGAAGCTGAAAAACTTCTGTAAAGCAAAAGATACTGTCATCAAAACAAAACGACAGCCTACAGACTGGGAAAGAATCATTACCAATCCTACTTCTGACAGAGGGCTACTATCCAGTATATATAAAGAACTCAAGAACTTTAATGATTACTTTCATTCTCTCTCTTGCCCCAGGATTCAGATGATGGTGGTACCTTCTATGGCTAAAACTGATCCGTGTTCCTGAGAATACAGTGAGGTTAGCAGAGACAGTAGGAGTCAGGATTCGTTTGCGAATGAAAAAATGTGTTTTCTCTTTGTTTGTAGTTTGTAGTCTGTGAATGTCTGTGTTGCCAGTCTGTTATGCGTAGTCTTTGATGCCCCATCAATTTGCCAGTCCCTATCAAAGGGCTTTACTCTATACTTGTTGAGCAGTGAAGAATATATAGTATAGAAAAAGAACAAAACCTTCTTCACAGAAAATTTTAAGAGTTTTATAAGGGAAGAAGTGACTTTGCTGACCTAACTGACCCAGAAGAGCACGCAACACTCTACATGCTACTTCCAACATGTATGGGATATTTATGTTTTTGTTGTTGCTTTCAACCTGTGAACTTTTAGTAAATGATTACTACAATACAACATACACTTTGGACTGTAAATTTAGAGACACTTGAATAGTCACATAATAGACTTTAACTTAAACTGTCCTGGAGCGGCTATAGAGAAATCTCCTTGAACATTTATTTCATGTTTCTTGTTTTACCCAAGACAATCTTGAATACAGAGGCTCATGAGATCTCCCTGCATCAGTATCCACTGCAGCCAAGATCAGTAGATACACAACCATGCCAAAGGAAGTACTTCCTCTTCCGTTCACAAACTATCTAAACTATAAGTAAAAATCTGTCAGAGCAACTGTTAAGATTTATTCCTACCATTTCCAGTGTCACCTACTCTAAGTCCCTGTATCTTCTCACTGCTCTTAGTCATCTCTGCTCACATCCTGTATTGTCTATAATTTTCCACCTTGTAACCCCAACAACCCACTAAAAGACAGATCAATTTTATGCCATATTTTTTCTGCTCAACTGCTCTGCTGTTGTTTTTTAAATTATTATTTTTAAATATCCAGTCTTATCCTTCCAATTTCTTCCTTCGTGCCACCTGCTTTCATGGTAACACACAGCCAAATCAACATTTCTTGGAGTTCTCCCATTCCTCCGGGGTATAAAGCACTTGGGTGTTCCACGGGCTTTACATACTGCTTTCATTCTATTTGAAGTATTCTGCCTACACATGCCATCGCAGCTCAGGTTCTCATAGCCTTTCTGCCATTTCAAATACTACTGGTCAGAGGACTTTACTGACCTTTCTTCATGACATAGGATCCCTGTGTTCACTGTGTATTTCTAAACCTGGTAGACTGCTGTATTTGTCTTCACAGCAGTTATAACCATTGAGTTGAGTGGATAGTATTTGTTTGACATGTGTCTCATTAATGAGAAACATAAATTTCACAATTCCACAACAGCAATTGTTTTGTCAAATTCATTCACTGACAAAGCCTTAGAACTGAGAACAAAACATGACATGAAGTTAATGAGAGTATAAAGTGAATTAGATATGTAAATTGTAACCAATCTACTCTACTGGCCTTGGGAAAAGCTTTGAGTTGGGGTTCTTAGTTAGGTACAAGCCCAAATATAGCCCCATAGTTGTTTGTATTGCGTGTACCCATAAAAATCGAAATGTTTTGTTTGTTTGTTTGCATTAACCTACCCATGGTTTCCAAAGCTAGACATTTGGAATAAGTGGACAAGTCACTATTGTGTGACAATTCCTATTAAAAAAGTAATCACAGAACTCAATGTTGCATATTGTTTCAAGTCATAATTTCAAAAGGCTTTTAAACCGTATTCTCAAGAGAAGCTGTATGACAATACTGAATAAAGTATTTACTTTTTTTAAACTTTCTGACTTAAGGGAAATTACTCACTTTTTCCACATGTCTGGCAAGACTGATAGAGGGCTAGAAGGTGGGGGATAACCTTACGCGTTTACTACCTTGTCTAGCTAACGGAACTAATGTCAATAATACAAAATAACAAAAGAGATGCAAATTTCTCTATTTTGGGGACTTGGTGCCAACATGTGTCATGTTCTTAGGAAAGGAAGCTAAGAAAGTGATGGAGATGTGTGAAGAACAAAGCTAAGAAATGAGAGAGAGGAAGTAAGCTTAGAAGGAGGAGCCTGGTCTTCCTTGCAGCTACAGTGTCGCATTGAAATGCTGTTGTTCCTCAATTGAAGATTTAGGTATTATACCGAAGCGGTTATCAAATTCCACAGTAAATTTTAAATATGACAAATTTTATGTTGATGAAAAGGCATTGTGGAGGGGAAAGGATGTTGAAATTGTTTTATTCAGTTTCAGTTTCAGAAAATATCAAGTATGAATGCTCACTCTGAAAAGCACACTAGTCTGTATTTCTAAGTCAAGATTGAACCATGATATTTAACTTCACAAAGAAAAATTATGTTAACTTTAGTGTATCTGAGACCCCATCTTTACTGGTGAACTGAGGAAGATATGGAGCTATGCTTTCAAGAATCTTTTATTTCAGGAAAAATACTTGTAATTCTTTACAGTTGAAAATTCTAACATTTGATATTTAAAGATAGTATCAGCCTAAAAACCATTCAGTGTTTATCTAATATTGTCAACACTGAATAATTCCTGAGAACAGTTCTGTGAACAGCAGTATGTGGGTGCAGCAGAATAGGTCTGTGCAAAGAAAATCCTTGTAGACAACCAAATCAAGAATACGACTATTGAAGCCACCCAAGGCATACAATTTTAAGTGCTGTTACTGCATCTGTATTTTTCCTTAGAATTTTCACATTATGTCATCAACAATTACATCCATTAAAACACTATAATGCACCAAACTTTATTAGAGGTGGATATTAGCATGCATGTAATTTCAAAATGTTCTCTCTCCTGTTAATTATGTCTCTCTAACTCCCTTTGCCTGTTCAGGGAGTTCTTGTACAAACTAACTCTAACCATTCATCCTCTGACACCTGCCCTGATTACTTCCAGAAAATAATATTCTTATTATTTTCAGAGAAGATGTCTCTTCACTTTCCCTTCTTTTTATATCACACTGCTGTCTTGATCACTGAAAACACATACACAGCTTCAACCGTTATTTCTACGTGGTTGGTCACCACCTATGTTTTATCGATTTGGCTTCTTATTAAAATGCAAGATTTCATTTTTGGTTGTCACTTGGGGATTGCCCTTTTCTAAATATCAATACTTGAGAGATAGTTTCAAATTATTTTAGAATAAGTATAATTCCAATTCCTCCTTTCTCTCCCACAGTACTATCAGTTATGGAATCTAATCAATTCTAAACTCAGACTCTGAAATCCATGTCCACGTTTGGTTTTCATTCATATATTACTAATTCAATTCTTCATTATGTCACACAGCTGCTGCAGTTAAGAGCCTTTTCTTATCTCCATTTATACTAAGTACGTCTGTAGTCTTTTCCAGTAGCTGTAGCTCTGTCTTCTGCTCTAAACCTCCTTCCTACCAGATCAGGAGTCTTACTAAGTCAAGCTTCAGTGATTCCAAATTGTCCTTAGAATTCAGGAACCTGACTCATGATGGCTCTCATTTTTTTCTTTACTTCTATAAATAGTAACAGTGTTTTGTTTTAAAACCAAACAAAGCACTTATACCGTAAACAGTCTCTGCTTAGACATCTGACCTAGTTTTGTTCATGTTGCTGTGCTAAGGCAGCCTGATCTAAGGCAACACAAGAAACAAATGGCATATTTTAGTTTAAAATTCCAGCTTACAGCCTATCGTTGAGGGAAGTCAAGGCAGGAGCCCATTTGGGACTCAAAGACATGTTTGCTGTTCAACAAAACGTTACCTCTGATCCAGAAACTCACCCCACAGCCAAAGAAATGTAAGAGGGGCCAGTGGAGGTTGCTTGCTGCCTGGCTGGCAGGGAATCGTAAACTTATCTACCTTTCTTATATACTTCAGGACCAGCTACCCAGGGACTAGCATCATCCTGTGGTATCTTACATCAGTTAAAAATGGAGATTCTTCCACCACACACACACTCATTCAAAGATATCCCCATCGTCCAATCTCATAGACTTGTATCTTGAATTAGAATTGTCTTCTCAGATAATTCTGGATTGTAAGACATTTTTGTACTCCAGTATTATTTCTTCCCTTTTCTATGTGTTTATGTGGTCCTGAGTTTATGTGTGTATGTAACATATGCATTGAGATTCCCATTGAGGCCAGAAGAGAGCACTGGTCCTGTAAAGCTGGAGATATAAATAAAGCAATTATTTTTAAAGCGAACCCGGACAGCTCTTTATCATTTTTTTATAAAACAAAACAATGGTGTTCAATCTGCTTGCTAATCACTTCTTTCATCTTGAATTGTTGAAAAAAAAACAGCAAAAAAAAAACCCTTTCAAAGTCTATTGTAAATGATCAAATACAGGGACTGGAAAGACAGTTCAGAGGTTAAGAGCACTGGCTGTTCTTCCAGAGGTCCTTAGTTCAATTCCAAGCAACCGCACGGTGGTTCATGACCATCTATAGGGAGACCTGGTGGCTTCTCCTGTTGTGCAAGTCTGTATGCAGGAAGAATGCTACAGAAGCAATAAATAAATGAATCTTAAAAATAAAGGTCCATGAACGATCAAATACTCCCTTCTCTAGAAATATTTCTTAAGCTATAAATAGTTTATTTCCAGAATTTGGTTTACATTGTACATGAAAAGGATATTAAACATTTATTTATTTATTTATTTATTTATTTATTTATTTATGCACCTAAAAAAAATATATATATATATATGGATGCTTTGTCTACATTTACAGTTGTACACCCATGCATTCCTGTTGCTCACAGAAGCTGGGAGAGGTCATTATATCATCTGAGACTAGAGTTACAGAGAGTTGTGAGTCACCATGTGGGTGCTGGGAATTGAACCCAGTTCTTCTGGAAGAGCAGCCAGTGTTCTTAATTGATGAGGCATGTCTCCAGTTGCTGGCTACAACTCTGTTTATTTTTTAAAATTTGGGGTCATCATCCTGCTAGAATTTACAATTTTCCTGCCTCTGATTTTGGGTGCTGGGATTATAGGTAAGCATCACAATGTCTGAAGAAATTCATTTGTATAAATGATGACAGCCTGACAGAAAAGTGGGAAAAATTACTCACTAATTTGTTTAGTAAGTAATTTTTTTAATTGAATGTAATCCCGAAGCTAGCAGCAAACAACACAGCACTGATCTTTGGACTCATTTCAATGAATACATTTCTAGTTCTAAGTCAAGAATGAAAACAACTAATTATAAAGTATAGACTATTCTTGTGCATGCTTCAGCAACACATATATTAAAATTGGAATGATGAGGGATCAGCATGGCCCCTGAGCAAGATAACACACAAATTTGTGAAGTGTACCATAGTAAAAATAAATGAACAGGTTAGTCTTGAAATGATATGTTACATGAAGTTATTGTGAAAATTACATCTTAAATGAGTGTTGAGCAGACATGTGAAGTTTCATGGGCCTGTAGGGGAAGCAAAATTTAGTTTATTCTATTTTGGCTTAACTCTTTTTTATAGAATTATTTTTCCCAATGTCATATTAAATTTTTTAATATTATATGTCTTTTGAAAATACTGACTATAGTTGGATATTCTCTTTACATTTATATTCTCAATTGTATAAGATTTAGCAAAGGATAAATCTTCATTTGCCAGAAAGCAATATACATGGAGATACTTTTTAAATTGAAGATGTGTTGAAACTTTTCACCTAAATTATTTTTGAAGAAAGCCATTGCAAGATGAATTGGCTGTTTCCCCGCCAAGTTAATTGGAACATATGACCTTTTTATCTTGATGAATTAAGGCCATAATATTAAGCATAACTTACTATCTTCAGGTTTAAAGCTATCATTTTCAAAACTGAGGTATTAGAAATCAGTTACTATGTCATAGGTTCTAAAAATCTGGCACATCATTCCAGTACCCTTAGCAATTATCCATATTATGTAATTTGACCCTGAGAAACCCCTATGTGTATAGAATAACTCCTAGTTCCAGCCAGGAAGCTATACTAGGAATCTAGGAAGCATTTGGAGGCACATCAGTGACACATAAGATTTCTGTTCACCAGTCATTCACTAAATTGGAATTTTTACTATTCACAGAACATGAGCTTTATATTATGAATAATTGGGATTATATAAGTTATCAGACCCCTGAAAAGTCACACAATTCTTAAGCATGACTAAAAAGACAAGTGAGCTCAGTGATCCAAAAAAAGTGAGACAGTGAACATATCTTATTACAACAGTGATACACGAAGTATTCAAATATATATATTTGAATATATATATATTAAAATAAATGTATGCAATAAATACTTATGATGTTTAAATTATGGACTTAATATTTTGTCAGTAATAGTAATAATCCCATCATAATGTGATATGCTATTATTCTGAAACAGCCTATGTTAAACCAGAATTTAAACATGTTTGAATCTGAAATTGTCTTTGTTTCCTTGCAGTGGTTTTCAATCTTTATGACTCTTTAATATAGCTCCTCACATTATTGTGACCTCTAACCATAAAAATATTTTGTTACTACCTCATAACCTTAGTTTTGTTACTGTTATGAATCATAACAAAAACATCTGTGTTTTTGATGGTCTTACGTGACACCTGTGAAAGGGTCATTCAACTTCCAAAGTTGTCACGACCCATAGGGTGAGGAAGAACCGCTGCTTTATAGTAATTTTAAAAAGTACCCTCAAAAACAGTGTGACACTGACTTGATAACATACTTCAGTATTTTATTTTGAATGTTTTATTTTGAATGTGCTTTATATAGAGCAGACATGTCTCAAACCCCTCAGACAAGTACTGAGATTAGTAATAATAACACCATCTCATTACCCGGAGCTCCACTGTCTTTATGTGAAGATAATTGTACCATGGCAAATAAAAGAAAATCTTTTCTGAATCACAGTAAAATTAAGGCAGGAAATATTAAGGAAATAATAAAACTGTACTCCTTCATGAAATCAATTTGCACATTAATTAAGAAGACAATTTCTTTGTTCTTTTTCATCTGCAAAGAGAAATATGCCATTTGCTTAATACAATTATTGTTGGCTCAGTAACAAACACTCTGTGGGGGTTTTGCTCCTCTAAAGAATCCCATGAAATACAGTGGTGACATCAACTCTAAGGAAGTAAAGGCGTGTGTGTGTGTATGTGTGTGTGTGTGTATGTGTGCACATCTTTTTAAAATCCACTACAGCTATCTGAGTAGTTTATTGAGTCCTGGGAGCTATTTCAGAAAGCTACAGCCATAGCACTCCACATGTCCCTTAGAAGCAGTTTGAAATGTTCCACAAATCTAACACATGTTTAGTGAAGAAGTAACTCCACAGTCTATGAACAATGCATGGATGACAATGAAGTGTCATTTGTTTTAAAAATCACTGATGTATAGTATTCCAAATTATATTTGATAGATAGCAAGGGGCACTTAGCAAATGAAAAAAAAATAAACATGTATTTATCTTTACAGAAAAATGTACAGAAACACGCAGTGGACCTATGGGCATTCATATAAGTTCATACAGAGGGAAACATGTGAGTATGTGTGAGTGAGTGTGTGTGTGTGTGTGTGTGCAACTATGAATTACCTGTTTCCTTTACATTGAAATATTTACTCCTGGATGGAGGGAAGATTATAAGACTTAGGGTGACAATGAAACTTGCAAGGCTAAGGAAACTCAAAATCTGATGAGACTTAAGATATTCAGGAAGTTACAGCTCTCCAAAAGCCTCCCCATAAGATTATACACACAGCAGATAACTGCAGGAAAGCAAGTTCTTTCGTGGAGACATGTGCAGGTTGGGAAGAGTTCCGGGAATGTACCACAGGTGAGTTCTGTTCACAGTGGGGTGGACTTTTCCGTTATGCAGCTGTATTTGATGATCCTCTAAGCAACCTCTCGCCCACATTTTTGTAAGTAAGCTCAGTAATGTCCCTGACTCACCACCCTCTACTTCTATGGAACTTCTTTAAGCTTGTCATTCGTCAGTGTCATTGACACTGATGCGCGTGTCTTCAGGAAGAGTTGTATACCAACACCTGGAGTCTGAACAAGGACTCTGAGAGTCAAGGAAGAGTTTGGGAAGAGCAGTTGGATGGCTTCTAAAACAGGCGATAAAGCATGTACCAGAGGCTGGAATGTTCAGCAAAAATATTCCAATAGGGATACCTTTACCGATTTGATATGGGGTATGTGTCTCCTGGCTGTAGTGGCAGGTATGTGTCCCTTGCCATGGCATTCGGCTGGCCTATACTGTGCCACCTGAGCACAGAGCACACTGGGGTGGAAAGACCCTTGGAAACTATCATGTTCTGTGTGATATTGTGATTTTCATTTGATCAAATGGATATACTCCAAATGATCTAAAAACTAGAAAACACATTGTAGTTCCTGAAGATATACAGGAGATGCTATTATAAGCAGGCTGTGATGGTAATTGCACAGTCCTCTTTCTGGGGACGAGAGAACATTTGTAACTGAGGCTCATGTTTCTGTCTAGAGGAAGGAAGGAAGTAGAAATGTGAAACAGACATAGTGATACGATTTTTCCTTACTAGTCGCTGATTCAGAAGGAATATTATTGAAAACAAGATGGAAGTGTTGGCTTGCTGTTTGCTATACGCAGCTATATGTAAGACTAAAAAAGTTCACATTATATCTGTACCAAAGAGTCCTTTGTTGGGTCCCTAAACAAGGAGTCTTGATAGATAGCGAGATATAAGTGCTAGAAGATATCGTTCAAGTAAATTTTCAAGGGAAAATTCATGATCTAATGCATAGGCTTGGGCCTTACTAATAGTCCGGTATAGGAAACCATGATAATTTGGTCGGATTGTGAAAGGCTTTTGAACAAGAAATGAATGGTTTTAAAGCTTGGTTCATGTGGGTGTGATACATAGCTTTAAGATGGGATCAGTCTGAGTGCCATGGAGTAGAATTGAGTAGTGCAAACCACTCATAATCAAAGGCAGTTTTAGAGAAATTAGTCCTTGATGGACTGCTTCAGAAAAGCCATTAGGGACAGTTAGCTATGGCCAGCTGAGGTCACCAAGAGTATCAGGGACTGGATGATAACAGAAAAGAAAAACATTAGTGAACAAAATGTGCATGTAACAGGGGCTGTTTGATGGCCAATTTACCTGGTCTGATGGAGATGTGGACTTTGGAGAATAAAGAAATTAATTCATCAGGGCACTTGGGACTTGCACAATGCTTCAGTTGAAGGCTTTGCTAAATATCATGATGGGATCTGATCTTTATGTAAGGGAATAGAGTCTCTCACAGATCTGGATGGTTTAGACTGACATATCAACTGAGTTTATATGGTGCAAAAGCACTCAGGAGTAGATTAAAAAATTAAGATATAAAAAGGAAAACAGACAGTGGAGTCTATGAAAGTTAGCCAAAAGGTTTTTTTATTGAGCTGGAGTTCCCACTTAGACAATATGCTTAAGATGGATGTATTTATGGGACACCTCAGCTGCAGTATGTGACCAATGGACAGTGTGCAGCCTCTCAGACTCCAAGAGACAAGTCCAGCTGTGGGAGGAAAAAGCTAGATCATAGTCTTGCTCTGCCCTCATCCTGAGGTATATCAAGCAGTATGAGCTTGGCCTGTCATGATGATTATAAGGGGTAGAAAGATATGTTATAGCCACACATTGTGCCCCAGAATCAGAAGGTTGAGGACTTGCTAGTGTAATGTAACTGTGAATCATGGAAGGGTAGATAGAATGGGGTTCTCATCTACATCTCTGAATCTAACAGTGTTCTTCTAATAAAACAGTTAATATAAGTGAGGTTGCATTGAATCTAGAGGGTTTTTTGTTGTTGTTTGTTTGCTTGCTTTTGTTTTTAACCTTCTTCCTTCTAAATCCCCAAACCCATTGACATTTGCTATCTTAGAACCCCTGCATAGATATAGCCCATGGCAACTCAGTATCCAAGTTGGTACCCTAGTAAGGGGAACAGGGACTGTCTTTGACATTAACTCAGTGGCTGGCTCTTTGATCACCTCCCCCTGAGGGTGGAACAGCCTTACCAGGCCACAGAGGAAGACAATGCAGCCACTCCTGATGAGACCTGATAGGCTAGGGTCAGATGGGAGGGGAGGAGGATTTGGAGAGGGGCATGGGAGATGAGGGAGGAAGGGTAATTGGGAGGGAATGCAGAAGGGGGCTACAGCTGTGATACAAAGTGAACAAACTGTAATTAATATTAAAAAAATAAAATAAAAAATAGTCATGGTCAATCTGAAATTCTGTCCACACTCTATAAATTGTTTCAATATATAATGCTAACCTTTAAGTGTTTTACAAATTTAGAAAGGTTTAGAAAATAAAAACTGAGGAGTTTGAAAAAGAATATACTGTGTTTTTGGGACATGACACTCACAGAAGGCATGAGGTTACCTGGTAAAGATCCAGCTATTAGCAATATCTTGACTCCTCTAAAGCCCTGTAAGCCATAAAGGCTATTCAGATGAATGTTGGCTGCATACCACAATTAGATTGTACATTCTTATTGCTACAGGTACTTCAATTTCATTTTAGGTTATAGAAAAATGAAATGGTAACTCATACAAAAAGTATCTGCCCTTTGGAGGAAAACTTAGTCTTTTCAGTCCACAGTGGTTACCATAGAGGAAATCAAATCTATCTAAGATATTGAGAATAACTGTGTGGCCTCATAGTTCTATGCTCACTCAAAATAGGGAGAAAAATACTTATTCATCGAAATCACCCCTTTCACAGTTCAAGGAATATCATGGAGGAGGAGATAGAAACAGTGTAAAAGCCAGAGGAAGAAATGTTAAGTAGGTGCTTGTGTCAAATTAAAACATGGAGGGAGGAGAAAGATGGGAAAAAGGGGGATCAGAAGATTTAGATGACCAATGTAACATACAAGACTTGGGAAACTGAAGAAAATTACAAAAATTAGGAAGCTAAGCAAGTTACAAGACTCAAGAAGCCTCTCCGTCAGGTTATGTTCATTAAGCAAACAACTGGGAAGAGATAGAAGACTTCGCAGAGGAATTGCCTGAAATGTGGGTAGGGAGTTCCAGGCAAGGTGCTTTCATAAATGGTCATCTGTGCTGGGGTAGGTCTTTCAGTAATGTAGCAGCCTTTGAATTACTCAGGCTTCTGTAAGTAATCCCTCTTATAAGTAGATCTAGAGAATACATTTATTCACCAACTTAGATTTGGGAGAAATATTTTTGTTTTGTTCTACAGTTAGTATCCTACCTGGGGAGAATAAATGTTTGCTCATCTCTCCCTAAGGTAAGTCATATAATAATACATATTTAAACAGAGGTATGTATTTAATATACATGGGGCTTGGCCTACATCTAAAACACAGCCAGTAAATTTCCTCGTTATGTTTCTTCACATGTAACTAAAGGCATGAATAAGCACATTACACTTGAAAATGTCTGGTGCAAACTCTGTCATTAAATTTCAGTAAAGTTTTGAGGAATAGTCCTATTTCTTACCTACATTTCCAGTCATTAGGTATGAATTTTGAAAGTCCATCATCCCCATTCCAACAATGTGTATAAAATCTTCAATCACCTGCATTAACTCTATTGAACCTGGATAAATCTAGAAAAATAAGTGTAAGTTAGACTTGATGAAAAGTTCATGTGACAGAATACATAACTAGAAAGTAAAATGTTCTACATAATAAAAACACATTTGAGTTCTACTTTATTTGGAGAAATGTCTGCAGCTGGAACTATTTGTTAGATTTTTAAATTAATAGTTGAATCTGTTACCAGATGTCACACAGCAAGAGCTTTGGAAGTGACATGATAATTTAACTAATCACTCCAGAAGTTCAAGTAAACTTAAAGTGTTTACACACAAATAACATAACTTTATTTTTCATAAAATTCCCAGCTTACATAATAAAGCACTGAAATTGGGCTCTGCGTTTTTAACTTAATATACATATGGAGAAACATGAGAAGAAAAAACATCACTATTATAGCTATCATGAGGATATCTATAAATAGTAAATCCATATTTAGTATTGTACAGTAGTACCTGTGAGAAGCATTTACTTCTAATAATTGTGTCAGTTATTATATGAACAACATTAGCAATAATTATAGAATTACAATAATAGTTATAATAGAAATAATTTACATATATATGAAAGAAACAAACCTATGAGATAATATTATACTTAAAATAGGATCTCAAGGAGGCTAACAATGTAGCTGAAGCCATTTTGTACCTCTGCTAGTAACTGAGGCAGTCTCATTTGTCATCTATCTTCTGCTGTACCTGTGCTTTCCACCTGTTTACCTAGTTACATATTCATCTACCTTCTGGCAAATCAATTTATCTCTATGCTCTGAGTGTGTTAGCCAACACTATGGTACACACAAAATGTTCTGTTTTCTCAAAGACACCACAACCTGGCGAAAGGTCATGCTGTATGTTACATTACATACATCTAAGAAAATCCATTAATTTCTTCATTCGTAAGCATGCACAGTGCACCAGCTTCTAAACATGAAAACAATGATATACTTCTAGTTACTTTATTTTATAAATGCCATAGTGGGAGATGAAAACACCTGGTTGCCTTGAGAGCATAAGTCAAGAGCTGTGAGGGCTGGAATAGGAAGAAAAGTGATGAAGAGGGTGGGCTGTAAACCTATATGTGTATTTTGCAGAGTGCTATGGCTGTTACATCTAAAAATCACACACCACACAGATACAAAATCCATCTACTTCCATATACACAGATTCAACAGAAAACTGCAATATTTAACATTGGAAATATTTGGGAGGCTAATCTTTTTTTTTCACTTGCAATTTTGATCATTAGATGGGAATTCTAAATATCCATTGCCCTCATTAAACGAACATGAATGATGTTCCTGTGGGTTGTAAAGCTTCCCGCTCACTTTCCTTTTGTGAGCCTGTTTGTGAGTGCTGTGTGATGTAGGCATGAAGACAGGTTGAACACAAGAGCCTTGATTTTCACTCTTGGAAATACCATCTCCATCTCTTTTACCTTCCTGTTTTATTAAAGTATTTACCTTAGGCAACTAGTAATAGTAAGAATCATTCAACCTCTCTGAAATATCTGCAAGTCTTTTTAAACTGAAAAGCACTGCCTGTCATCTTAAAGACTGAGGAACATCTCTAGTTGAAATGAAAACGTCAAGGAAAATGGTGTCTCTGTCCCTCGGTGTCTTTTGAGAGTATGGGTCCTAAATCAAGGAGCCCATGAACTTGGGTTTCAAGTTTCAAAACAATCTCCATTTGAAAGGACCTAAGCTTTCTCCCACCCTTGGGGAATGCCAATTCACAAGAAGATAGTTGGTCCAATCACCAAGTGCTTTTATGATGAGCTATGTATGACAAAACAAAGCTTGTGAAGGTTCCTACTACAGGACCAGTTACTGCTTATATTGAAGACATATACATGGTGCTGAGCCTTATGGCTCTCTAATGGTGAAGCAGTGCCTCTCTCTGAGGCCTGTTTGTAGTATGTTGTGACATCTGGTTTCATGCTTGTTCAGCACTAAGATGTTCATACTCTTCCATGTTTGTTAAATGGCTTCCCGTGTTGGCAGATAGTCTTGTTATTAATTGTATTTCCCCAATAGCCATAAAACGTTATAGAGGGGCTAGCAAGCTTTTTTGATAAGGGCATAATGGTAAATATTTTACACATTTCAGATCACAGAGATGCTAGTGAAATGACTCTTTTCTTTCCTTTCTGCAGAGTGGTCCCTGGTAACCGGTGGGGAACAGTGTTGGCTACATAATAGACATTGGCTGGATTTGGTTAACTAGATGGAGTTTGTCCTTTCCTAAGCCAGGGACATGAGGGTGGACTTCATAATATGAAGTATAAAAATATCACATGACTTAAACCAACTGTCAACTCCTACCACAGTGTGGGTATGCGGGTATATGTGTGTTTATCTTTGTCATGGGGGTAGAGGGCATACCGTTATAAAGTATTCTTCTTTCACTTTAGTAGGCTATTTTTTCATCAGGTGTCTTTGGGTAAACACAGTTTGAGTCTTCCTAACTGGGACTGATGAATAACCAGTTGGCTTAATTGCCTGGCTGTATTTTTTTTTTCAGTAATATACACATTGTTTGTAAAATTCTGACATCAGGGTTACTTGTTTAGTTTACTAAATTCGCATAAAGATCTATTTTCAAGATTGTTTTGTTAAGTCTACTTTTCTGAGATGAGAAGAGATCACAAGAATTATTTTGGTGCATTTTAAACACCTTTTTTTCTTGTTTTTTTTAAGAAGTCACCTGTATGCCACACACGCTCACCATGTGGCTGTAATTATAATAACCACTTTTTAGTACAAGCTACAAAATAACTCCTTTTAAAATTTCAAGCCGTCATTTTAAAAGCATCATTAAGGATCATTCCAGTAGAGAAATATGTTTTAAAAAGGAGGCTAGAACTAACCCCAAATCACAACTAAACATGAAGATTACAGATGCCCGATTTTTCTAATGATGAGGGTGCTTGATACCATTCATTTGCTCTTGCTTTGACCTCCAGGTAAAGAACACCATGTGGTGAACTGCAGCCTTGTTTTAAGCAGAGGATCATACATTCGTTCTAACTACATCCATAGTGAATAGTCTCTGGCATTCTGGAAGGATGCTCTCAGCTGCGGCAGCTGTGTTCCAGGTGACTTCCTAACTGCGAGGGAGCAAGGCTGCCCTCTAGATGAAGACGAAGGAAGCAGAGTAAGACAGAGCAAGGTTTTCAACTAAACGTTGATTTCTTTTCCCCTTGCGTTGGCCGGAGGCACAGAATTGCTACTTAATAATAAGGCTGGCCATGCTGTGCTATTTATAAATTTCCTATCATAACCAGAATAAAGGGTATGCTTCACTTAAAGGCTTCAACTGTAGCTATTAAAAAAAAAAACCGGGGTGGATGATTTGTTTGAACTTCAGTAAGTGCACATTCTGTTGGTCAAGAGTGCCTTGATCTTGGGGTTTTTTTTTTCTTTTCAAACCGGCGTCAAGTAGGAAACTTAAAAATTTTCCATGCACAGTGATAGTAGATTCCCACAGTCAGGGAAAAACTAGACTTCCCCTTTGTTTACCTTCATTTATATTTTCTGCCTTAGGGAAAGAGTCTCACAGTACATAAGTTGGTACAGAACAACAGGACAAAGCATTTTTAAATGAGCTAAGTCAGTAAAAAAAAAAGCTCACTCACTGGTAAGGCATGGCAGGAAGAAAAATTTGAACATGATTATTTATGAGAGTTTATGTTTAAAACCTTATAAGAATTCACATCTGTATACACGAGGCAGATTCTGTGAAACATGAATGACGCACAATTGATTTCCTCGTTAGTAAATAGCATTCCGCTTCTACTGAGATATAGTCTGTTACATTGCTTTGTTTTTTCCATTGTCTATAAACCTGAAAGAAATATATTGCTAAATTACATAACTATCACATACCAGTTCCTTATAGTTCCAAATTAGCTAAAGGTGCTCATTTTTTTCTCACATGTTAACACAAAATTCCTCCCATGGGCTGACGTTATAAATGATGACTTGATTTCTGTAAAATTACTGTTTTGTCATCTAGAATAATTTTAAAAATCATTTTATACTCTTGCAGAATCAAAGTGTTGACTGTTCATGTATTTTAAAATCTGTACCTAGCTAACG
>CM053756.1:14742925-14760685 GCA_028658305.1 Pachyuromys duprasi | reverse complement strand
TCCAAATTAGCTAAAGGTGCTCATTTTTTTCTCACATGTTAACACAAAATTCCTCCCATGGGCTGACGTTATAAATGATGACTTGATTTCTGTAAAATTACTGTTTTGTCATCTAGAATAATTTTAAAAATCATTTTATACTCTTGCAGAATCAAAGTGTTGACTGTTCATGTATTTTAAAATCTGTACCTAGCTAACGTCATAAATTCTAAAACAATCCAACCTTACCTGTTGTGCATCCTCCCACTTCTCCTTGTTCTCTTCATCTAGAAGGTTGCTAACTATTTGAAAGAAGTTCTGCAAATCAAATTAGATAAAAACTTTAGTACGATATGTGAGAATTACTTTGCAACAACAGCCATTCAGAATGATTGTATCACGTGAATATTTGCAACATTGCTTTATATCCTGACACATTCTTGATTTAAGGAGATCTTTTTGGCACCATAATTCTAAGGTGTCTACACAGCTCCATAGCTGTATCCCAGAAGCCACCTAAATAGGTAAAACACTTTTTTTTCTTTTTTCCCAATGATTTGTTCCATTGTCACCTATATTATAATCTGTAATGTCATATATAATTATTCCTTACAAATGTTTTATTCCTTCTCTAAAGAAGTCACTTGTACTGGTCTATCACAAGTTATCTTTTGAACTGCAAATCAGGACTGCTAGTTCATTGTTTCTAAAAGCAGTACAGTAAGACAAGGACCAAGGGCAAGCCTGACTAGACAGCATCCCCAATTGGAATTCTTGCTCTGCCCTTCCTGGCTGTGGTATTTTTGCTTTTCATCTATGAAAAAGAATAAAGAAACACTCAAAATTTCTGGCAAAGAGCACATGTAACAATTTTTAATGTGTCTTTGTAATTTCTGAATCGCTAGATTTTATCTCTGACTTTTTCAAGTGGGTCCGCATGTAATATGCTCTTTTCAAGGCTCCAAATCCTTGTCTAACATCCTCGGTGTTAAGGGCAAAAGACCAATTCATTGATGGCTATTCTATATCATACATCTACTATCTGCTTATAATCTACAGACCTAAAGAAGGAGGACCCTAAGGAGGATGCTTAAATTTCATTCAGAATGTCAAACAGGATAGACACCAGAAGCTGTGGAAGAGAGGAAACAGGATGGGAGGGTCCTCTGAAAGATCCACCTGAGAGGGGATCAAAGCAGATGCTGAGATTCACAGCCAAACTTTGGGCAGAGCAGAGGGAATCTCATGGAGGAAGAGAGGGGTGAGAATATAGGGACATGGAGGGAACAAGAAACCAACAAAGCTAAAAGATCTGATTCCAGGTGGTCCTGCAGAGACCATGCATGGAGTCAACCTAGACCCCATGCTCAGATGTGGCCAATTGGCAGCTCAGTCTCCATGTCGATCTCTGAGTGAGGGGAGCAGGAGCTGCCTCTATTATGAACTCAATTGACTGCTCTTTGGTCACTTGCCTTGCCAGGCCATGGAGGAAGAGAATCCAGGCAGTCCTGATGAGACTTAACAAGCTATGGGCAGATGGTAATAGTGGAAAACTCCCCTGTTCAGTGAACTAGGGGAAGGAGATGAAGGGAAGAGGGAAGGAGGGTGGTACTAGGGGGAGTTGAAGGAGAGGGTTTCAATCAGGATAGAGAATTAATAAATTGTGAAGATAAAAACACACACATTAAAGATTTTTAAAGCCCTTTTGTGACATTAAGAAAAAAAAAGACCTATTCCTTTTTATCTTCATCTAGAATTATGCAAATAATCAGTTAGTTTTCTCTTTCCAAGCAGACAAGCTTATTCTGAGGTCCATTTTTCACTCCCCATGACCACATTATTGACATATTGCATTCAGGTCAGTTCTGTGACTGATAATTTCACATAGGAGGTGACACCAGAAAGACTTTTCTATGTTCTCACATTACACAGTGCCACCCAATACAGAAATCAGGAGAAGAGGTATGAAGAGCTCACTGAAGGGTGACCTGAGACACACACTGTACCCAGTAGAGGCATGGCATAGAGATGGCTGCTGCTTCATTTTCTTTTAGTTGTTTCCTTGGTTACATCCTACCTGACTGGTCTGTAGGTAATTAAGCAGCACACTGCAGCAGCCTGACTCACTAGCTTAGGGCAGGGCTCCCTTGTGGGCAGAAATAATATTAATTTGTCAGTTTTGTTTGTCTTCTCTACGTACAGCTTTTCAAAACAAGTATTTGCTCTCATTGCAAATAAAATCACCTGGGTGTTTTTAGATGAAGAAAACAAGGCTGTTTCAATTCCTCTTCTGTGGTTTGAAGCTGTTAGTATCTATATTTAATTGCCCTATTTGTGCTATTTATTTTAATAGTTCCTGGCAATCACATAGTTCGAACATGTTTCAAGCTGTAACCTCTGTAAAAGTTCTAGAATATTTTATGCAACCATTGGGCGGTGAGTACTAAGTCTGCTTTAATCCCATTTTCAACTCATTTAACCTTTCTGTGCTACCTGCCATTTTTACCACTTAAAATTCCTTGCTTGGAGTGTTAACATTTTAAGGGCTCACTCCATTGAGCTGTAACTCCACCTATGGGCAGAAAGAATTAACCTTCAGAGTCTTCCAATTGCCTATGGCTGGTTAACTCAGTAGGGGACAGGGAACTAATGAGGCAAATGTTGTAGGTTTCATCCCTGTGCATGCACGATGGCTATGTTGAAGTCCATGACCTTGGTTTGCATCTTGACCCTCCAGCTCTCATGCAAAATGCATGCTGCTGCTAACAAGAGATACTAAGAGAAAGAGGAAAGCAATTTGTGCAAATGCATCTCCATTTCTGGAAAAACACTTCACGAAGCATGTTTTTCTGACAATGGGTCAGTGACTTCTTGCTATATGCAAAGGCCACTGTGCACGTACACACACTCAAACACACATACACACAATTCCTTGATGAAAATAACGAATTCAGTGTTCTTTTTTTAAATACCAAGGAATAACATAAAAACATGAATTCTTAACCACAGTCTTAAACTAAGCAAGCAAAGAATATACAAACATGTTGTATTATTTTTCAGGGACAACAAATAGGCCTTTATTGAATCAGAGTAGGAAGGCAGCTGAGATTTAAGTTCCCCTGTGATCTCATTACTGATTGTATTTCAGAATAATCAACAGTCGTTTTCTGACTAATGCAGGCCATGTAGGACACAGCAAGATGAGTTAAACCTCATTGTCTAGAGTGATGTAGAAGTCATCTTTGGGGAAAATGAGTCTTTTTCATGAATTAGTTTATCCTTAACTCTTGCTCTTAGGAGATATCTAGTGAAGTTTCAAAATTAAAGAAAGGAGTTACAAAGCCAGAAGGCCTTGGGCTTGCAAATACAATTGGGCATCATTCCTCTGAACTGACAGCTCTCACTTGTCATAAATGCACTGAAAATGTGTATTAAATGTGCTTATTATATGTTTTAATTCACTTTGACTTTTCATCCATGAGCAGACTGATAGAATGGAAAGACCAAACAAGACAATGTTTTGAAGAAGAGGCCAGTAACATTTTTGGTCACCTAAAGACTTCTGAGCAGTCTGAAGAGATTTCCATTTGACCATGTTTATTAAGAGCTCTGGCATGCTACAGAGAGATCCTTTTATTTGGTGATTAATGGATCAGATCACGTTTTCCAGTCACTGATATGTACCACATAGTACTGTTTGCTTTTAAGGTGTGTGCAGTTTTTGGAAATAGTGTTTGGCTATGTAGTCCTGAAAAGCCTGGAACCTGCTCTATAGATGATCCTGGACTAGAGGTAATTCTTCCACTTTGGTTTCTGTGTGCTGTGATGAAACTTATGCTGTACCACACTAATCCCATGTTTAAGACATTGAATTCATAAATTTAAATCCTATGGCAGTCTCAGCGGTGTGTAAACTGAAGTAGCAGAAAGATACTAAAATTTCTCCTTTGGTGTTTGGTCCTATCCCCTTATTTTTCTAATATGTAAAAACCATATGGCAGAGAGACATAAATTTGGGCAGTAATTCCTAAGATTGTTTCTGTTCCATAGAAAGTGCTTGATATATGGACCTTTTATGATTACATTTCTTCAATATTATCTTTATTATGATTAACTAGTATTTACCACTATATTATGGTAAAGATGTACCTACCATGTTGAAGACTTTCATACCTGTCTCTTGCAGTAACATGGAGAAAACAGAACCAATTAAACACTGACTTCAGTACCCATAATTTTTCAATAGAGATTTCTCTGTTTTCAGAATGTGCCTGGTAAGAGGGTTTTACATTATAGTGATTACTAGATGCCTGTTTAGTCAGAGATGTTATGGCTAATGGCTCTGGGACAAAATGGTTAAACAGGTGTGATTATGTTTTTATTGATAGGTTAAAACAAATAAATGAATATAGAGAAACAAAACATCTCTGTGACAACTAAAGAAAAGGTCTCACAGTATTTTATATTATAAATAGTAGTCAAAAATCTTGCTGGACTTCTTATTGGCTTCACTTGGAAGAATTCTGATTGATCATACATCATTTTGTGTAACTACATGAAAGCTCCTTATAGGTTCTATCTTTTGTAGATTAGGCTAATTATTTGATGACCCTAAACCAAATAAAATAATTGTCACCCCCATCTTTACTCAGGAATGAAACATCTGTACTTCAAGAGACAAAGATAATCGCTAAAGGACAAGACTCCATAATGCAGAGGTAAAATTTTGATACATTTAGTTGGCCTGGATCAGGAATGTCAGGATAAATCTAGGAAATGCTTAGACGCTAAACAAGGAAGAAGGAACCACCTATAATGAACCATCTATAAGGATGGATAGTATAGAATAAATCATCATCATCAATTTAGAGATGTGTGTAAAGCCCTTTGTAATGTGGACTTTTGAAATCCTTGTCTTTTTCTCTTTGCTGTCCTGCCCCATAGTTTGTCTATAGACCAGGTTTATCAGACTTCTTTATGCACTCAAAGCTATACAGGCTTCTTTGTAGATAAATATAATAACAGCTCTGTTTCCTGTTTTTATGATGTAACTGGCCTGGAAGAAGTAAAGATATTCTAAAGAGACACTGACAAGCAGACTATTGAAACAATGGGCACCCAAAGAAATGGAATTTCTCTAGGAATCTCATGCTGGGAAAAAGAAATGTTGCCAACCACAACAGGACCTTGTCTCCCAGACAGAAAGTTCTAATAACTTGTCAGACTACCTTATAGGTTGAAGCTGAAACACAGATAATGATAAGTCAATCGTGGGCGGGACCACACTTTGCCTGGGACTGCTTAGATGTGTTATCCTTGCCCCCACACACTTTCCAAACTTTGATCTTTTTTTCACGGCATTAGAGATGGCCTTAGAACTTAGAAAGTTTGTTGGAACTCGCTGACCCTCTTCCCAATGTAGCCACATCGAACTTTCTTCCTTCTTCCTTCCTTCCTTCCTTCCTTCCTTCCTTCCTTCCTTCCTTCCTTCCTTCCTTCCTCCTTCCTTACTTCCTGCCTTTCTTTCCTTCTTTCTTTTTTTCCAGGAAATATTTTTAATTAATTAATTACTTTGTTTATTACCATTTATTCACTTTGTATCCCAGTTGCAGCCCCTCCCTTGTCTTTTTCCAATTGCACCCATCCTCCCTCTTCTTCCCCTAGGCTCCTTCTCTGATAGGCGAGGGCCTCCTCCCCTTCTATCTGAATTCAGCCTATCAGGTCTTCCTAGGGATTACTGCATCATCTTCCTCTGTGGCCTGGCAAGGCTACACCCACCATGGGGAGGTGATCAAAGAGCAGGCCAAGGAGTTCATGTCAGAGACAGACCTTGCGTCCATTACTAGGGAACCCACTTGGAAACTGAGCAGTCTATGGGCTTTCTCTGAGCAGGGGTTCTAGGTCCTCGCCATTAATCTTCACTCAGAGGGGCAGACAGATTATACATTGGAAGTAGGAGAAAGCAAGGAACAAGACAGGAGCCTTCCACAGAACCTCTGAAAGACTCTACTCTCAGAGTATTGAAGCAGATAACTGAGACTCATATCCAAACTTTGGGCAGAGTACGGGAATCTTATAAAGAAGGAGGAGATAGAAAGACCTTGAGGGGACAGGAGCTCCAAAGGAGACCTTCAGAGCCAAAACACCTGAGCCCAGGAGACCTGCAGAGAACAATACTTTCCTTCTTTCCTTTTGTCTGTTTAGTTGACCTATTGAGGACAGGTACTCAAGCCTTGCTTTTCACAGGGTCTTCAGTCCTTAGCAGTAAAGACGAACACTGGAGAAAATACAACTTCAGATAGTGTCTACAATGTATTAAACATTGCTGGTGGGAGGGCACTTTGAGATGATACCTCTAGATGGTGACTAAGAAAGGCTCCTACTGTTTCAAAGGTATTAAGACACTTCTAAAAGGTACTTTAGGCAGAGTTTGGCTACCTTGCCCAGCCACATCTGCCATGCAAGAGCACAATATTCTTCCCTATAGGAGAACATAATAATGGGGGAGCATCCTGGAGGACAAAGCCATTCTCACAAGACAGGTGAATTTTATGTGACTCATCTGGAACTTAGCTTCTAGGACTAGGAGGAATAAAATCCAATGTTTTTCTATCCTATTTTGCTGCAACAGCATAAATTGCCTAAGGGAGATCAATATGTAGTAGATTTTAGCGAAACATGAAAGGCAAGGGGAAAAGAGAAAGGAGGAGGGATGGATGAACAAGTAGCAGAGAGGGTTATGTGAGCAGGGAATGGGAGGGGGAAAGAGAGGATGTCAGAGAGGGGTAAACAGAAAGGTGAGAGTCAGAGTGAAGAGAATGACAGACTGCGAGAGAGAGACAGACAGACAGTTATAGTGGTTATTGGCTAGTAAGGAGCAAAGATTGCTCTGTGTGATGTCTGACCTGAGACCATAATTATGACGAGATAGACTTAAAAATGATAATTTTTTTCTCCTTGAAAAATAAGTGAGAAGAGAGCATTCATACTTCATGACTTTAAAATGATATAAACAAATTTTAGAAACAGAAGGAATGAAGCAATATTTCTAAATTGGTCTTCAATAGGCTGGATAGGGAAGGCAGGACTATTCACAAAGAGGGAAAAGAACCAGGGTCAGATAAAGTGGAACTATCAACTTACAAAGGTTCTATACCAAGCTTACCTAAAACTAAAGTCTACTTTTGGATGCTGAGTAGCACATGTACAGTAAAGTGAAAGTTAAACTAGAGATTGTAAAATCATTTCAGGTGCAGAGGGTAGAAGTGATGGTAGCTTGGTTCACAGAGACAACGTGTGTGAGAGAGCAGAGAATAAAGCAGCAGTCATGTGTTTCTGCTTGGTTATTTAGAATTACAGTGCAGCTACATATGCTGCATCCTACATGGGCAATAGCTGCATAAGAAAGACAGACAGGGAGAGAGGGAAGGAGGAAGGGAGGGAAAGGAGAGAGGGAGAAAGCTGCACTGGAAAGAAAAAGAAAAAAAAGAACAAAACCTTAATTTTGATCTGGTTGAGCATTGAGAATCTATCTACAATGCCAAGTGAACAGGCCCAGAAGACAGGTTTGACTTAAGTCTAAATCTCCAAAGACAAAAAGTAATGTGAATAATTAATCATAGCTGAAAACAGAAGCCCTTTGGGATTAAAAAAAATATGAATACCAAGAATAGGTAAAGTCAAGGTTAAACACTGGAGGTAAGCCTCCTAGGAAGAATATCAAATGAGACAGGTGGGAAAGGACGAGAGGCGAGAGTGACAGGTGATAGAATAAAACACATTTAAAAGATGTTCCATGGATAAAATTAATTCCAAGACACACAGACTGTTCTTCACCTAGGCATATACCCAAAGGCAACTCAAGGTACAGCAGAATAGAATTCATTTGTTTTTTTAAAACTTGGCTGCTCATGGCTGAACACATGCATAACACCTATGAGCACACCAACAATAAAGGCTAACATATGGTCTGCGGATTCTGTGTGATGTGTGAAACTATCATAGTCTCCTATTCTGAAAATTACGTAGAAAAAAGAATGAATTCCAGGCAATATTACTGCATGAATCAATTTGAGTTTTTTTCACCTATTTGCTTTTAAGTGAACAACCCCTCAAGTGCGGCTTGAACTACATATGTATGCTTTGCAGCAGGCGAGTAAGAAAAATAAATTAGAACTGACCAAGCCAACAAAAATCATAACGTGAATCAGAGGTTTTTTCCAGAATATTTATCCAAGCAGCATTTCTACTGGCTTTGGGCTACCAGAAGCTATCAGGGACCCAGAAAGACTGAAGACTACCATCCAAAATCAGGACATAGGGACCCATATAATTCAGGGAAAGACATTAAGTCCATGAAAACCCCATGAAAGGCTAAGCTCATCTGAGGGAGTGAGGTACCTAGCTTTAGGGTCTAAAGCTTCCAGGATTTCCTGAAGCTAATGGTTGTGGGCACAGGTCTCCAGTATCAGGCATAGATTTCCCCTGCTGAACCCCATCATTCCTTAGACCTGGAATACTTTGAGAGCAGACTATTGACATCATTCTCCCAAAATGTGCTTGTTTAGATGAAAACAACAAGGCCTTAAATGACAGTTTGTTTTTACTCGCTCTTCTTTTAGTCACATCTTCACAGAAACTCTGACTCATTTTGAAAACAGCAGAAGGATATTGCTCTAGGATCCACTGGCTGGATTTCACACTATTTTTTTTTGTTCTGCTACAAAGCAAGACAGCTTGACCTGTAACTGTTCTTAGTAGCTTCAATAAGCAATGGTTAGATGATGCTACCAGTCTTTTCTTAATTTTTTCTTTATTATTATTTATTACAAATTATTTACGTTGTATCCTGGCTGTAGGTCCTTCCCTAATCTCTTCCCAGTCCACCCTCAGACCCTCTTTCCCCCTTATGTTGACCCCTAGTCCACTGATAGGGGTCCTCCCATTCTATCTGACCCTAGGCTTCCAGGTTTCACCAGGACTATCTGGATCCTCTTTCTCTAAGGCCTACTTAGGCTACCTCACCAGCGGGAAGTGATCAAAGAGCCAGTCACTGAGTCCCTGTCAAAGACAGCACCTGCTCCCCTTACTAGGGTCCCCACATGGAGACAGAGCTGCCCATAGGCTACATCTGAGTAGAGAGGCTAGGTCCTCTCCATGTATAGTCCTTGGTTGATTCATAAGTTTCTGCAGGACCCCCTGAGCCCAGATTTTTGGCTCTGTTGGTCTCCTTGTGGAGCTCCTGTCCCTTCCAGGTCTGGAACTAGAAAAGATCATCCTGAGTGAGGTAGCCCAGAAGCCGAAAGACACAGAGGGTATATACTCACATATAAGTGGATATTTGCCATATAATATAGGATAAACATACTAAAATCTATACTCCTAAAGAAGATAAAAAACAAGGAGGACCCTAGAGAAGAGGCTTAATCTTCCTTCATAAGGGCAAAAAGGATGGACATCAGAAGTAGGAGAAGACAAGGAACAGGCCAGGAGCCTTCCTCAGGGGGCCTCTGAAAAATTCTACTAATCTGGGTATCGAAGCAGATGCCAAGACTCATATCCAAACTTTGGGCAGAGTGCAGGGAATCTTATGGAAGAAGTAGGAGATAGAAAGACTTGGAGGGGACAGGAGTACCACAAGAAGAACAACAGAACTACCAGTCTTTTGACATAAATTTGGGATCAAATGCTCCAATAAGGGTTGTCCACCTTTGAGATACTACAGATGTAATGGAGTACAGTATAAGAAGGGGCTCTTCAATCCATGGGGCTTTGGGGCATATGCTTGGTACTGCTTTTCCACACTTCATTTAAAAATAAAAAGTAAAGAAGTTAGTGATACTTGTTTAGCTAATATGGCATGTTTATTATTCACCTCTAGGCAGTAGGACACAACAGTCGATATGAAAAATTGCCAACACTCAGTACGCAAAAAGAAATTTGCCCATCACAGCATGGAAGCATTTTTAAGAAAGTAACATTAGAGATTTTTTGGTATACCATAGCTCGCCTTATTTGAGCCTTCCTCTGTCTTTCGTCGTCATAAATATTTCTCTCCTTTTGACACTTTTGTTCCTTCCTGTTACAGGTGCTCAAAGAAGCTGCTGTTTATGATATACCTCATCTGTGGCATCTGATAGAGTTGAGGCTAAGTAGGCAGAATGACAGAAATCCTTGGATCACATCAAATCTGCTTTCTTTCATGACCCAGGTCTGATTTCTCTCTTTTGTCCTCCATATCTAACATAATGTTCATATTGACTGTAAAATAGGGGTTTTATATCTAAAGTTCTCATGGTTATCTCACCAAGCTTGCTGGCCTTATGCCTCCACTCAAGGGGCTGAGGCTACATATAGCTACAAGCAGCTAGAGGACAGACGTTGACAGACTTAGAGGTAAACACCAGACTAGTCTTCCAGCTCTTTGCCACAAGGGTAATAATAAAAGCAGGAGATAATCCAATAACTAAAATTTGCTCTATTCACAAATCGGATGCAAACAAAACTTTATTTCTTTGTATCATACTGCTATTCTCATATTAACGGAGTTCCCTCTCTGTGTACATAGAAAAGATTGCACTTGTCTGCTAATCTCTGCAGGTCTATTTTCTTAGAAGTCTAAAGGCACTTTAAGGAGAGCTATGACAATCCTATTATAAATGGTCTTTACTGTAACATATCTAGCCCACTCATTTGAACAAATCGGAGAAAGTCCAAGAGAATACCAAAAGACAATACAATCAAAACTTTATTTTTACTCTTCCTTGAGTGATGCCTTTTCTGTCCTTAATTCTTCTGCTCACCATTGGCCCTTTCTTCTCAATGAATTTATTCTTAAATTCGTGTATCAGACTATGACTCAGTGGCAACATTTTGACTATGCATCCCTGAATTAAGGAAATAACCCAACACTACAATGCTACAATTTAACAGGAAGCAATGAGAGAGATTTTGACATCTCTACTTCTAGTCTCTTTACCTTTCTTTCAGATAAACATAAAGGTTGAAAATGTTAGCGATCGAAGGCCTCTGAGTTAAGCAAGACTAAACAAAGAGGAATGCAAGCAAAGAAAGAATATACCCTGGCATGTGGCTGCTGAAGGGTCAGGCATAGCATGACTACAGTCTAATATGACAGGGCATCTTTAACCATGCCCCCCTTTCCTACCCAAAGAATGGACCATGTCACCAGGCATAAATCATGTAAACTACATGAGGTCATGGATTAACTAGGCCTGGTTTCTCTTGGAACAAGACTCCCTTGCTATCAAAACCTTTAAAAAAGGAGACATTTTTGCCTTTCTTATCGCCGCTTCAAACCCATCATACTGCTGCCACCATCTTACATCTCTTGCCTAGAGGATGATTCGACACATTAACTTTTAATCAAATCTCACTCTTTTCTCCCTAAAAATGTAAGAAGAGCAAAGTGAAGAGCCATCCTTCAAATCTGGACAGGCTTTGCTGAGACCCTTGAGGACTAGTCTTGCGGGAGAAGTAAGCACATGCCACAGGTTATCTTTAGGTATGAGACAGGCAGCCACTGTACAACTTGACATAGGAGAAGCTGCCTGGCTCACAGCTCACACTAAAGCACAATGTTCAGAGGTATTCCTGATCTCCTGCTCTGGGATGAATGGTACCTCTTCCTTCTGATTTAAAAGCTGAAGCCCTAACATGTGGGGCTCATTAAGGAGACTACTTAGATAATTTTTTAATCACTATTTTATTAACATTTTATATTAATCACAGGTTATGTACTTTGTATCCCAGCCATAGCCCCCTCCTGCATTCCCTCCCAATACCCCCCATCCTTCCCTCTTCTCCTCCCTGCCCCTTTCAAAGTCTACTGATAGCAGAGGACCTCCTCCCCTTCCATCTAACCCTAGCTAATCAGGTCTCTTCAGGACTGGCTGCAATGTCCTCTTCTGTGGCATAGTAAGGCTGCTCCTCACTCAGGGGAGGGGGAGAGTCGAAGAGCCAGCCACTGATTTAATGTCAGAAATACTCCCTGTTCCCCTTTCTAGGGTACCCACTTGGGTACTGAGCTACCATATGCTACATCTGAGAAGGGGTTCTAGGTTATATCCATACATGGTCCTTGATTGGAGAAACAGTCTCATAAAAGACCCCTAAAAAGACTCAGGTTCAAATAAAATTGAGTGATTATTGTAGGTCCAAGTCAAATGTGACAGCTCTCTTTATAAAATGAATAAGACAGTATTACCAACATGCCTGTGCATAGAGAAAAGATGTCAACTGAAGGCTGCCATTTACAAGGCAAAGAAATTCAGGAACTAAAACCCATGCTCAGCGGCTTCCTCCAAGCCTGAGATACATTTCTGGGGCATTAATTATCGCAGCCATATAAATAAATGCAGCCTTCAATAATAATTAAAATAAAAACAAAATACAAAACCTGCAATCCTAAGAGAACCAAAGAAATCTCAATATTTCCTTAATTCTTAAGAAAATTTTGAAAGAGTAGAATTATGACAAGTTTTATTGTACTTTATTTTAACTCAACCTAAATTATTATTTAGTCACAAAGGAGAAAGAAATTGAGACACCAAGATAGCTCATTGAGTAAAGGCATTTGGCCACCAATGCCTAGAAGACCAGGTTTGATCCATAGTATCTACAGGTTGAAATGAGAGAACTAATTCTTACAAGTTTTCCACTGACCTCCACACACATGCTATAGCCTAAACACACACACACACACACACACACACACACACATATATATATATATATATATATATCACAATATCTTATACACACATGCACACACAATTAAATAGCTGAGTGATTTTAAAAACTGAAATCACATCATTTTAAAGAAAAAGGAACTGGTGATAATTGTGTTAAGCAAAATAAACCAAGTTTTCAAAGACAGAATTAAAATGTGTTCCCTCTTGTGAAATATAGACTATATTTTTCATTTTAAAATTTTTTATGTATTATAATTTATTCACTTTGTATCCCAGCTGTAGCCCCCTCCCTCACCTCCTTCTGATACTAACCACCCTCCTTCTTTTCCTCCCATGCCCCTCCCATAGTCCAATGATAGGGAAGGTCCTCCTCTCTTCCATCTGACCCTAGCTTATAAGGTCTCATCAGGACTGGATGCATTCTCTTGGGAACAGGGGCTGTTTCTGACATGAACTCAGTGGCTGGCTCTTTGATAACCACCCCTTGACTAGGGGCAGCCTTACTAGACTACATTTCTTTATTTTAATTTTTACATTGATTACAGTTTATTTAACTTGTATCCTGTAGCTGTAGCCCCCTCCCTCATTCCTTCCCAATTCTACCCACCCTCCCTCATCTCCTCCCTGCCCTTCTATAAGTCCACTGATAGGGGAGGTCCTCCTCCCCTTTCATCTGACCCTAGCTTATCAGGTATCTTCAGGACTGGCTGCATTGTCCTCCTCTGTGGCCTGGCAAGGCTGCTCCTCCCTCGGGGGAGGAGGGTCAAAGAACCACCCATTGAGTTCATGTCAGAAATAGTCCCTGTTCCCCTTACTAAGGGACTCAATGGATACTGAGCTGCCATGGGCTATGTCTGAGCAGCAGTTCTAGGTTATATGTAAACATGGCCCTTGGTTGGTTTCTTAAAAGAAAAAAAAATTAGAAGGGGTGTTATTTGGGAAAAAGAAAGGGACAAGGGAACAAGACAAAATTAATGAAAAGTAGAAGGTGAATATTACATGTACTTTGCCTGTATGAAATGTCACAATGACTTCCATTCATTTACAAAATTAATATGAAATTAATGTAATTATTTCAATGATTACCTGGCATTGACTAGTCGATAGATTGCACAGTATATGTTCAAGACTGCTCTGCCTTCCTTTCCCTTCCCGCCCATCTATTGTGCCCTTTGCACTTGGAAACTTGTTACTTTTCTTAGTCGAGAAGGACAAGTGTTACCAGACTTAAAGGCTACACAGAATAGATACCTCTGTCATGATCACCTCTGGGTCTCTCCTGCTAGGTGTTTCTGTCATAATACTAAAATGAAAAGCACCACAATGACCTCTTAAGATTTAAACGATCATATAGGAAGGTAGAAGTTTCAAGGCCTAATTGAGGCTGATGAATCTCTCACAGCCTTCTCTTTCCACATGGCTCCCAGAAACCATTCAGTGATAATTTCTTCTTCTTCCCTTTGCCTGACTCCTATTTACTTGCCAGATTAGCATGTGAACAGGGATCAGAAAGGGGGAGCCTGAAGAGGAATTCCAAATAAAAAAGCTAGAGATGGTGCTTGCTCAACAGTTCAAAGAATTTATAGGAAATTGAAGAACTGCAAACAATGGAATCAATTTCTCCAAATACTTCCACGCATTGCTTCTTAAAAATTCTTGAGGCTCAGATTCAGGGTGATGAGCTTTATCAATTGAACTATCCAAAACTCCCAGTCTCTGAAGAAAGAAATTAAAGAAGATATCAGAAGGTGGAATGATCTCCCATGCTCATGGATTGATAGGATTAACATTGTAAAAATGGCTATATTATCAGTGTAATTACTACCAAAAGGCAAACAATTCTTTACAGACCTTAAAATAACAATTCTCAACTATACAGAGAATCAAACAAACAGACCATCAAACAAACAAACAAAAAATCTCGAATTGCTAAAACAATCCTGTACAATAAAATATCTGGAGCTATGTCCATTCCTGATCTCAAGATGTACTATAGAACAACAGTAATACAAGCCTCATGGTACTGGCATAGAAACAGACTGTTGGATCAATGGAATCAAATCAAAGACCCAGAAATAAACCCACACACCTACAGATGCTGGTCTAACTGGATGTCTACATGTAGAAAAATGTAAATAGATCTATATTTATCATCCTGCAGAAAACTAAAGTCCAAGTGGATCAAAGACCTCAACAAAATCTAGACACACTAAATCTGTTAGACGAAAAAGTGAGGAATAGCCTTGAATTAATTGGCACAGAAGACAACTTCCTGAACAGAACACTGATCAACAATTAATAAATGGAACCTCAAGAAACTGAAAATCTTCTGTAAGGCAAAAGACACTGTCAACAGAACAAAACAATAGTCAACAAACTGGGGAAAGACCTTTACCAACCCAACATCCAAAGGAGACTAACGGAGCACCAATGGAGTCAACAAATCTGGGCCCAGGGGTTCCTGCAGAGACTGATGCACCAATAAAGGACCATGCATGCAGAGTACCTAGACTCCTTGCTCAAATGTAGTCAATAGGCTGTTCAGTGTCCATGTGGTTTTCCTAGTAAGGGGAGCAGGGACTTTGTTGCTTCCTCTTTGATAACTTCCCCCTGGTGGGCTGGGCCTGCCAGGCAAAGAAAGAGGATTTAGGCAGTTCTGATAAGACTTCATAGGCTGGGGTCAGTTGGTAAGAGAAGAGGGTTTCACCTTTCTGTGTACTAGGGAAGGGGAATAGGGCAGAAGAGGGAGGGAGGGAGGATGGGACCAGGGTTAGATGAAGGATGGAGCTACAATCGGGATATAAATTGAATATATTAAACTAACTAAATGAAAATAAATAAAAAGTAAATAAGCCATAAAAGGTTTTCTGAGGCTCTTATCTATTTTTTAAATAGAGAAAGGTTTTTATGTTAGGTAAATAGTCTTTCCCATTTTTTCAAACCCAAACACGAATAAAACTTCTTCAAACATATAATCGAAGAAAACTACCTCCTCCAGTAATCTTTTACTAGGAACACCAGGGCCTGAACAGTGAAACATTTTTTTTATTTCATTTAAATCGGATTCTCTATTGCCTATACATCTCTTGGTTTAAATGATTCTGCATTTCTTCTCAGCAGTTAAAAAATACAGATGTAGAGATCCCCAGCTAAACATTAGCTAGAGCTCAGGGATTCTTGTGGAGGAGGAAGAAGAGGAGGAGGAAGGATTGAAGGAGCCAGAGAGGTGAAGGACACCACAAGAAACTCTACAAAATCTGGACCTATAGGTTCTTACAGAGACTGAACCACCAACCACCAGAGAGTATCCCTGGGATGGTTCTAGGCCCCAAGTATGTATGAATCAAATGTACAGCTTGGTCTTCGTGTGGGACCACCCACAGAAGCAAGAGCTGTTTCTCACTCTGTTGCCTGCCTTTGGATCCCTAAGATGCTCCTATTCCTATTTAATATGCCAAAGTGGGTTGGTATCCATGGCAGGTCTCCCCTTCTCTGAGAAGAGAAAGGGGAATAGGAGGAAGGGAGGGTAGTAGGAGGGACTGTGTGGAGAGGAGGGGAAGTTCTGAATTACCAGGATGTGAAGTAAATAAAAAAAGTGATCAATGAAAAAAGAAAAAATTCTAAAGTGTAAGTGACATGTCAAAGATCAGATAAATAACTGTCAAGATTATTTTTCTTAACAGATTAGAGAAAACATCATGTACATGTAATAATATGGTAAGGCGAATATCACTTTGAGAAGCAAATACTTCTTTAAAAGTTCCTGTGAATTGTGTGTCTTAGGATGAGTCAAAGTAGAGAATAAAAAGATGGAAAATACTGAGTGGCACCAAGACTTGGGGTATAGGACCCGAAAACCCTGAGGAAAGGCTAGCACTTACAATCAAATGAATCCACCTGCCCTTTGATGAGTTCCTGTCACACCACAGAATGTAGAGTCTTTCAATAATTTCTTTCTGCTTATGGTGATTTGAATGAGAATGGGTCAATAGGTTGTATGTTTGAATGGTTGGTTCCCAATTGGCAGAACTCTTTGGGAAGGATTATGTCATATGACAAAGAGGTGGCCTTGGGGGTGTACTTTGAGATTTCAAAAACTTATACCATTTCCAGTTAGGTCTTTCTGCCTTGTGGATAAGATATAAGCTCTTAGGTACTGTTTCAGAACCATGCCTGTCTGCCTGCTGCCATATTCCTGACAATAATAGTCATGGGCTCTAACCTGCTGGAACAATGAGGCCTCAGATTAAATGCTTTATTTTATAATTGTGTTAAGGTGTTTTGTCTTGAAAATAGAAAGGGAAGACAATGTCTCAGCTGGATACTCTTATAAACATAGCTTTCATTCAAGATTTCTCCCTCCTGTTTCTGGTTCATTGTCTTTAACCCCTCCCTTTTTTTTCATTTTCTCTCTTTATGTCTCCTTTGCTTACCCACCCACCCACCCAGCATGGAATTATCTGTCATCTCAAAACTGTTCCTTTTCTCATTAATTCCTGTTATCAATTTCTGCAAACTATTTTTCTGAAAATAAAATTAACTTTTAGGAATCTTGTTTATAAAGAATCAAGTCCAAATGTCTCCCTCATCTGATGGAAACAAACAACAAACAAACAGACAAACAAATAAACAACAAAAAACAAAAAAACCAGAAATTTAACCTTCCCTTTGACTATTAGACTACAGTATCAATGAATCCCAGAGTTCAGACTCCAGTAGTAATTCCATCCTGGGGAAAGGCAAAGGCTGAGGGTCTGGTACAATCAAAGGAAAGAATTTATCTAACAGGAAGAAGCTCCACACAGTTCTGTCAACTTACCAGATCACCTGGCAAGGCTGAGTAAATGAGAACTCAGGCCACATCTTGATCAGTTCTACTTAATTATATATACATATATATATTATATATTATTATATATTATATATGTGTGTGTATAATAAACATATATATATAATTAATCTTGGTATATATACCTAATTATATATTAAGTGTATATACTTAGTTACATATATATATGTGAGGGATATATATAACCCTCACATCAGTAATCCGCCCTCCAAAAAAAAA
>CM053756.1:14712987-14742425 GCA_028658305.1 Pachyuromys duprasi | reverse complement strand
TTTGTTTGTTTGTTTTGGTTGTTTTGCTGTTGTTGTTTTTTCTATTTCCTGACAAGGATTTATCACAGTGATGGAAAGTTAGTTATTACAGTGATGGAAGGCCTTTTCTTAAGACACTGTGATCATGTTGATATAATGCCTGACATTCTCTAAACCTTGTAGATATGCAAGGAAGCCAGAAGATTTGATTGGTAACAACAGAAGAGAAAGGTAAGGGTAAAAAGACATAAATGACAGATACAAATTACCCAGATATTAAAACTAGATAATAGAAAATCTAAATTTTGTATGATAAATACGGTAAAGAAAATAGAGGAAACAAACAAAAACAGAGTACCTATTTTATACTGGAGATTTTCAAAGAAATATGTATTTTTAAATATTAAAAGAAAACATATATATAATATTCTAGTGGTCAGTAAACTAAAGCTGGCAATTTGCGTTGGGTCCATTGCTTGTTCTTGTGTATAATTTTACTGAGACACAGCCAGTTCCATTTCTTTATGTATTATTTGTAGTTACATAAAGCATAACGTTTGGTTTTATTAGAATCCATAAAGTATGCTGTGGTAGTTTGAATGGGCACGGTCCATATAGGCTCATAGATTTGAATGCTTGATCACCAGAGAGTGGCACTCTTTGAAGGGATTAGAAAGCGTGGCCTTGTTGGAGTAAGTGTGTCACTGAGGGTGGGCAGTGAGGTTTCAAAGGGCCCCGAACACACTAACTGATTTTCTCTTCCTGCTGCCTGCAGATCAGGAGGTAGAACTCTCAACAACTTATATAAAACCATGTCTGCCTGTGTGCTACTATGCTTCCTGGCATGCTGACAGTGAAATAATCTTCTGAAACTGTAAAAAAGCACCAATTAAATGCTTCCTTTGACAAGAGTTGGCTTGGTCATGGTGTCTCTTCACAGCAGCAGAACACTAAGACACATGTAAAGTTTCCCATGTTCACTATTTTGTCCATATTTTGTCCATATTCACATGTTCACTATTTTGTCCATATGGAAAGAAGTCTTTTCTTTTCATCCTTTTTTATTATTATTTATTACAATTTATTCAATTTGCATCCTGGCTGTGGCCACCTCCCTTTTTTCCTTCCAACCCCACCCTTCCTCCCTCTGATCCCCCTATTCCCCTCCCCTAGTCCACTGAAAGGGGAGGTCCTCCTCCCCTTCTATCTGACCCTAGCCTATCAGGTCTCATCAGGACTAGTTGCATTGTCTTCCTCTATGGCCCGGCAACCTGCACCTCCCAGAAGGAGGTGATCAGACAGCCTGCCACTGAGTTCATGCCAGAGACAATCCCTGCTCCCCTTTCTAGGGAACCCACTTGGAGATTGAGTCAATAGGCTTCATCTGAGCCTGGACCCTACCCATGCATTGTTCTTTGTTGGGGTATCATTCTATTTAGGGCCCCCAGGGCTCAGTTGTTATGGCTCTGTTGGGCTTCTTTTGGAGCTCCTGTCCCCTCCAGGTCTAATAGTTTCATTATCCTATTTGAAAACTAAGATAATGGAACATTTATATTAGGAGATTCTGAAAAATATTATAAAATTTGACATATGAATTATATATAGTTCCAAGATTAAATACTTTAATTCAAATCCCAAAATGTCACTGTCTGATTTTTGGTAAAATAAATGGTCTTCTATCAGTCTTAAAAGAAGTTATGTTCTTTAGTTTTCTGTGGCATTGCTGAATACTTCAATAATTATGTGAGTTCTGGGGAAAATGACTTTGGCAAATTCTTGGAGTTTGGCAACATTAATGAAAAGGCAATCAAATTCTTGGTCTTGAATAGTTAGCACAAGAGTGTCCACATTCCATCAGGAAAGAAGAACACAACTAGAAATAAAGGAGTATGGGTGTCAATCAATGTTGTAATTAGTAGTAATAATAGTTCACAATGACACAATATATTCTATATACTGATATCAGTCCAGTTAACTGGTTTTGAGTGATCTCTTATTGATTCGTGACAAGAACTCCCATATGATTATAACGCTCAGTAAGATCAAGATTACTGATCTCTCTTCCTGCTTCCTCTGCTACATGCTATGTTCTAGCTTTTATATAAACATTTATTAAAAAGAATAATGCATAGTTCCTGTTTTTTAGGCTAATGCACCTTGTTAATATTTGAAAATTAAAATCTTATGCTAATGACTTACTTTGTGGCTCTTGGTCTTTGTTTCTTCGTGTTCATTTATAGAAAACCTTTTTGTCTTAAAAATGATTATTATTTCCTTTCCCTCAATGAAGATATAATAATAGATTGACCCTCTTTTAGAGGGTGCTAGAAATTTGTATAATAAACTGGCTGGAAAGTTTGTGATACATTTGTGTGTTTTGGGAGAAAGTGGCAAAGAAGAAAAATTCACCTGTAGATACAGAATATGAGGATAAAATAAACAAACCTATTCTCAGGTATTGTCTCTGTATGTTCTTGTCACCTGTTTTGGTTTCTCTCTTTTTTTTGTCAGATTATTTTCATCTCTAGCTTTCTTTTTAAAATACAACCAGTCAAAGTAGAGGCAAAACAACATCTTTATAACAAGCATCAACTTCTTTGACATCTCTTACCAGAACATCAAACTTTCAATAACTATATCAGGTAATACTTCAAAGTCAGTGTGTTTGTTTTAAAATATCTGAAGAACAGCGACAGAGAATTCTGGAACAAAATTAAAAATACAAAAAATCTATATCTATAACTACCATTTCTGTATAAAGGGTCTTCCGTTAGAGTAATGTTGTTAGTTTTATTCAGCCCTCCTTCATGCCGTTATTCACTCTTTTCCAGGAAAAGGGGAGTAACACACCTGCCTGATGAATTTAGGAGAGAGCCTTGGTAAGTGTGCTTCATTTCCCTCTGCATTAAGATCTGTTCCCTTGCAGGGACATATATTCTGACACATCTATAAAATCTGCTTCTTCGGGTGTATAATGGTGTGTGTGTGTGTGTGTGTGTGTAAAGAAAAGAGATTGAAAATGAAAGAGGAGTGTGTGTGTGTGTGTACATGTTTGTAAAGTTTAATAAAAAAGTATTTTGATGATTGGGTTTGACTCTGTATCTTATTAGGTCTGTAGGCAATCTTCTCAGGTATTAATTGGTAGGAGCTGTTCTGTAATGACCAAATAAGTTTATAGGATGATGATAGCAATTACTCCATAATTCTACAAATTATAGTACTGAAAAAGACTGCATCTTTTTCAGACTATATGGTGAAATGTGTTACTTTCAAATGATTAAAAACTAGGAAGAAAATGGACATATAAGAAATCTTGGGTTACCAGTAGCTTACTGTAAATAATAAAATAAGCATTTTTGGACTGACTATGTTATCTCTACTCAGTAATGTGTTCTACATTAGGGAAATAATGACTAAACTGGCCTGGTAATAACTATTAAATAACTCAAATTAATTGTTCACATGATTGATTACTGATTTTATACTTTAAACTGATTAATGACCCACTTTTATCTGACATAGTCAGCTATTGTTTATAATGATAAAATTTCATTTTGAAATTGGCATATAGCTGCTTATTTATGAAACTGGTATAAACATACACCTTGCCTATGTGTGTTTGCAACATATATGGTAATTTTTATGTTGGAGGGTTAAAAAACATCAGCCTATTTATTTTAAATAAACCCCTCCAGGATACTATGAATAATTGATTACAATATTATTAGCTTTATGACTATAAAAACATAAGAAAATAAACCCATCAGAGGCTAAATATTGAAGTGATAAACTCTATGCCATCTCTAGATTAATTATGATTTTTAGAAGTCTCAGTTGTTCTCTATCATAAACACTATTGAGGTTTGATTCTCAAAGTTGAGTTAGGAGCCTGATAGGAGTGGGAGTCCTCAGAGAACTTGATCTCTTATCTCACAGTCTTTGTAGACTCTGGATAATGAGATTGGCTGTGAGACAAATGTCACTTAAAATGTAGATTGATCCTTCACCCTATATGATCTGAACATGTAAAGATGAAAATCATGATACATCAGCAAACATGAGGTTCTGTGCTTGTGCATCTTAAGCCTGTGTATTTTCACATTTGCATTGCATATATATGCATTTATATCCATGTGTATTCTCACATGCATTCATCTCTTATCTATTCTCACGTATATGTGTGTGTAATCATAACTTATGTGTCAAATACTTGCAACATCAATCTTCACTCTCTCTTCTCAGTCTTCTTTGTTATCTACTTGAACGTTATCACAGGGCTATCTTGAGGACATGCTGCACAGAACTCTATAGTCTAGGACAGATGCTTTGTATTCATAAGCAAAGATGGTTATGCGGCTGTAAAAAGAGAGAACAGGTCTTGGAACAACTGTGCCTGGGGTGTGACATGTACTCTTTACCTCACCTAGGTAGACTACATTTTCAAGATCTTCACTTTCTGTGCTAAGAAGGGATAATCCACAGTTGATGATGGTCTCTTAACAATGGCATATGCATATCAGATGGTTATTAACTTTTTAAATGTGGAGTTTTTTACAGGATGCGTAATTTGAGATTTCATTTCTTCTATCTCAGAGTGTATCTACTTCCATTATTGATGGCCTGTGCTTAATGAATGCAAACTATTCATTGTTCTACACAAAAAAATACCATTGGCGATTGCTCTGATGCTTGTATATTGATGCTAGTCACTGGCCCTCAAGATTTGGTTACTGCTGGGATATACCTATCCCTGTGTAAACCTACCTAAGGCATTATACCCAATTGGTTGATTAAAAGGCCTATACCTAGGAAGGGCAAAATGAGGTAGGTGTGGCTAAGGGCTTCAGGTTCAAAAGAAATAGATGGACAGAAAGAAATGAAGAGGATGCCACAATGGGTTAGAGTGGAGAAGAAAGCACATGGGCCAGGAGGAAGGACCCCAAGGATGGTGTGGATGGAGAAAACACCAAGATGAAAAATTACAAGCAAGTATCTTGGGATTATGAATGGAAGGTAGCCCAGATAGGAATGGTTAAGGCGAGTGGCATTGGATGGGGGGCTGGGAAATGAATGGTGAGGTTATTGACATAGTGTAGGTAGAAATATCTGTCTGGCCCAAGGAAAATAAGGCAATTATAAAATCTAACAGATGTCTTTGTTTTATTATTTGTGATAGTAACTTAAATATTATCACCACAATAGTTATAAGACAAATAATAGTAATATATAGCTCAACTCCCCTTTTATTTACAATGATGGAATACTACGAACAAAAATTTTACATAAAAAGAGATGTTTATTCTTAACTAATATGTAAGAATTGCCTTATTATTTAATTCCTGCAATGTTTTATTCATAGGTACATTAAAAATTGTATTTAGATGTGTTTAGATTTTTTAAAAGCTGGTGATATAGTTCATTGGTAAGCATTTTCCTGAAGTGTTTGAAGCCCTGAGAATAATCTTCAATATTATCAAACGAAAAACAATATCTAAATAAATATATACAAATTAAAAGAAACAACAAAATTGAATTTGATTTAAATAGTTTATCTAACATTAGAAAAAAAGATAAATTGGGTATAATTAATTTATAAAATTATTTTGTTTACAATTCTGAAATATATTGGTTTGAATCAGTGATAGATGTTATTAAAAGGATGTACATATTATATTCATATATTTTATGTCATCCAATTAATGTATGTATTATATCCTGACATTGTGTATAAAAGTATATATTTAGTATACATATTATAAAATGTACACTTAAAACTGCAAAAGCTAAATGTTATCTAATACTTTTACATATCAAATCAACAACAGAATAGATGTCTGGCTACATAGAAAGAATAAAAATTGTGTATTTTTCTAGTATATACTTATATAATGTATAAATATACATTTATGATAAAATATGCCTCTATGTAACCAAATAACTCATTGATATATTTTATAAACACACATTGGTGAGTACAATGAAAGAAACAAGACTGTATGCATTTAAATGATCTTCGATTACATTACCGGTAACTACTAATTTGAAATGTGAAGGCAATACCTTAGACAGCATTTGGCTTTAGACTTTCTCAAATGATTGTTTTGTTTTCTGGTGATTCAGTCAGCATTGATTGTATTAGTGGTGCAGTTACTGCAAAGGATACCCTATTCCTACTGAAGCAAGAATAGTTTCACCGTGTGATTTCTTTTGACTGACAACAAGAACACGAAAGTACACATTAATTCCTGTAAAGCATGGAGGCACCTAACAACGCCGTGTTTCGTTCCTGCTTTTTTTTCTTTCTATTTCCCACAATGCTCATCTTGCCTGTGTGTGTAGGACTTCATGACTGCCAGGAGGAAATGACAGCAGCCTCTGAAAACACAGCAATGACTTGCACTTGAATGAGACCATGCAAAAACTTAATTGTGCTCAAAATATTCTGCACCATCGTCATCAGATAATCCTCTGGGTATATTTCATAAGGAGTTAGAATTTAAAATACAGGAATATGATTGCTATTTTGAATATAATATTCTGTAAATTATTCAGTGGTTTCTGGGGGAAGGGGCCATTTTTGGAAAATTTGGCTACATAATATTTGTGAGTAATTAAGTTTCTATGGTGCAAGAAACCATCACTTTCTTCATATCTTACATGAGAAATCTTCTATTACATGAGAAATTTGATATTCTTGTCATCCCTCAATTACTGAAAAGTGAAAAATGTTTAATTTTAAAATGTTCACTGTTTTGAAATAATCATGTAGTATTTAAAGAAGACTTGAAGTAATCATGATAGTTGAACTCTTACACGTGAATCTGAGAAAGATTTTGCTTTGGCCTTTCCTCCACCAGACAAGGAATAAAATTTAAATTTTCGTATAAATTGCCAGGATCCATAAAAACCCAAGCTTGAGGAACAAAACAATTTCCATCAGAGTCACAGAAATCAGCTTCCTAGCACATCTCTTTTTCCTTGGGGCATTTCTTCAGAGATTTCTACTGATTGGATTATACCACAGAAGGTTAAATTCTCACATAGTGATCATTAGGAAAGAATAAACAGAGCAAGTACTAAAGCTGGCTTTGCACCTACTGAATGCTGCAAGTCTCTGTACTCATTGGATACGCATCGTGCAAAGCTCGGCTGTTCCCAGAAGGCCACTCCATGAAGGCTGAGAGAGCAGCGTCTGCTAGTGGTGCCTGCATGTCACAAAGAACAGAGAGAAGCTTTATAGGAGGATTCTGGAAGGCACTGGGAGGCAGACTACAAACGGGGCTTATGCGTTTTCTCTTTTTGCTTTAGGAAGTGTTCACATGAAATTGTTGTTTTGAATATTTTTTATATAAATCATGAGTAGGACTCTGGAAGCAATGCCTCAGCAACATATTTGAAGTCTCTTCGTCAACTCCATTTATGGACCATTTTACTAAAAGCGTTCTATCAATTGCTTATTGCACAGATTTATATAGAGAACAAGGACAAAGGCATGACTTGATAAGCAAATGTGGCATGCATTTCTGGGATGTAAGCATTATTTGGACTCGGTGGGTCATCTTACTGTACCTGTGGCATTCAGTGGACACTGATTGAATGCCAGGTCGCCTGCAGGAGTCCTTTTCCACACCATTGATATAAGATAATCCTCTGGGCATATTTCATAAGGTGCTGGAATTTAAAGATACAGAAATGTGAATGTCAGTTGTGCTTCTGTTTTTCAAATGTTGGTAATAAACACTCAAATGCACCTAAATGTGGAATTCTTTCCTTTCAGTGAAGAAATTATTTACTTATATGTTAGAGATGTGCCTATAAAGAAGCCACCAGGTCTCACATAACAGTCCCCAAACCCTCAACGGTTCTTTAAAATCTTCGCAGTGTACATGCTTTTATTGAAGAGTCAACAGGGTTTTCAAATATAGAACACATTCAAGAGTATTAATCAGAAATGTTTCAAAATTCATTCAACACTTAGATGTTAATTTCCCAATAAACCAGTCCTGTTTTGAAATTGTTAAAGGCACTAAGAAATACACACACACACACACACACACACAACACACACACACACACACACACACACACACAAATACCAGTCTATAAATACCAAAAAGGTGCTTCACTGAGCTCTAGCCACACAGCCCAAGAGACAGGAGTGTATTGATTTAATCTTTATGTCTTACTGATTTGGTAGTCTCAATTTATTTACAGAGTAAAAATACATAAAGGAAATTTAATAATAGTGTATAAAACCAAATCATTATTTTAATTTTGAGATTACAATACAGTTACATCATTTCCCCTTTCCATTTTCTCCATCCTACTTTTCCACCTCTCCAGCTCTCTGTTGGAGGTTTGTCTAATGCTAATTACTGACACACATGATTTGGTTACTGCCTTCCACCCCGATACACCTATCCTTGTTTGTGTAAACTTGCCTAAAACATTATAACTGACTGGTTCATTAAATGGTCTATACATGGGCAGAGCAGAATGAGGTAGGTGTGGCTAAGTTTCCCAGGCTTTTGAGGATGGAAGAATCATGAGAATCAGAAGAGAAGAGAGTAGGTAGGAGGATGCCACAATGGGTTAGCGAAGAGAAAGAAACAACAAAACAAAACAAAAAACCTACGTGGGCAAGAAGCAACTCCAATAAGGGTTTAGAAAGTTCCAGATGAAGAACGTTAGCAAGTACCATGGGATTATTGGACCAGGTGAGAAGGATTAAGGCGGATGGCATTGGATGGGGACTGGGAGATGGATGGTGAGGATAGTGAGACAGTGTAAGGAAAATATCTGCCCGGCCTAAGCTAAATAAGGCAATTGTAAATCTAAAGCATGTCTGTGTCACATTATTTGTGATAGCGGGTTAGATAATACCGTCACAATAACCAGAGAGCTAAAATAACAAACAATTATAGCCCAAGCCATTTTGTATTTTACTATAACACCTCTCCTTGCTTTTTTTCAAATTCACGATCTCTGTTTCCATTAATTGTTGATACACACGTGTGTGCGTGTTCGTTCAACTTGTCTAGTCTGTATAAAAAACAATGAAATAATGAGATCCATCATTCTATTTCAGAATGTATGAACCTGCCTTACATTTCAGTATTTCGCTGATCAAAGATGCAAGTGCACAATTAGATCTTGAAGTTGTATTTCATGTACAAAGTCTGATGATTCAGAATTGCACATGTCATCACAGCTCACCACTCTTCTATCACCTTTACAGATAAGGCAACAAGGCTACAAGGCAGAGAGAGGGTCCCCACAACTATAGACATGGCAGAGGTATCAGTAAAGGCTGGATCCTAGGTTTGTAACTCCTCAATAGCTTCATTTGAGCTTTCCAAATACCTTCTTTGTTAATTTAAATCATTCAAGATATTCTTTTGCCTCTGAAATAATGAATATGGGTTTCTTCTAGATTCTCACTAAAGCATGCATGCTATTGTTTTAACATATATGATCTTTGCATCATAGATGAATGTTTCCGTGGGGGGAAAATATATATATATATTTTTTATTTTATATATTTTATATATATATATATACACCATCTGAGAATAAGCTAATAAGTGTATATATATATACATACTTACATATACTTATATATATATACTTATGTATGTGTATATATACATACTTATTAGCTTGTTCTCAAATGGTATCTTCTTCATCTCACCAATATTCTGCCACCAGATCTAATATGTTCATCTCAGTCTGAACTCACTGGTCTTAGAAAGCTATTTTCTATCTGGCATCTACCAAACACTTCTGCTGTTTTCCTGGGTCCATCTTCTCCATTTTTTCTGCAAGATCATCAATGTTACGCACAATTCCCTCCGTATATATATTCAAAATTAATAACAATTGTCATCTTTTTTTGGAGTCACCAAACCTTTATTTAGAGTTTCTGATCCTAAGACTCATTTAATTTCCCCAACTATGAGTTAAGAGTTGCACACTACTCTAATATACCATGTTGAAAAACAAGGTTGAAGAGGCAAGTACCTTGTTTAAAAACTCAAACATCAAATAAAGTTTAGATATTAACTTACTGCTGTCACCATCAGCCAAGTAGCCAAAGCTACTTACCTCCAGAAACAAGCCATGAGATTTTAACAACTGCCTGGTCTAACACCCACCTCATGGCCATCATTGGCTTCTCTCTTCTGCTGCCTCCACACATTTGTCACAACTGGCAATAGAGGCCCAAATATATGTCTCTTAAGAAGAGTCCACCACATCATGAAGGGGAGGTAAGGCTATATAAAACCACTCTGGAACTATGTAAGGTTTATCTTCAAGCCAGAGAAAAAGAAGTGGTTGGAAAATGAGAGTCAGGAAATGCTAAAGCTGCTTTGAGATAAGGTGAGTTCCTGATCACAGCTTTTGCTTGGCTTCATGTGAGGACACATGTCATCTACCTTCAGCTGAGATGTAGAAACACATAGCTTCTGTGGCTTTGGTTCAGATGTCTTCTGTGAGTTTGGTTTGTTTGTTTTTGGTTTGTTTGTTTTTTGTTTTGATACAGAGTCTCAGTGCATATGCCCCAGATGATCCTGGAATTTGGTATGTAGAACAGGCTCTCTTTGAACCCACAAAGATCTGCCTGCCTCTGCCTCCCTAGTGCTATGATTTAAAGGCATATACCATCATACCCAGCCTCATCCCCAACCCCTCCTGGATAACAGGCTGGCTGATCAAAGTGCTGGGGCTGCTTTTTATTTGGTTATAAAAATAATCAATTTGGTGACACTCAAAATCACTCCCCACCCATGTCCCTACTATTTATTCTCCCTGTATTTATGAACTCTGCTAATTATATGTCAGAGCTTTCCCCATGACTCAAACCATGAGATTAAATGTCTCATCATCCCTCCCCAGCCCTTAATCTTTCTTTCGACCTTGGCCACTAACCCAAGTACTTACTCTGTCACATTGAATTAGTGGGGAAAAAAAATCTCACTGGTTTACTATTGCACTTCAGTAGCTTGTGCTAAGCCCTGTTTTTAAGAGAATCAACAGCCTGCCAGGATAGCCCACTGTGCCATGGCTCTTTTAGTAAAGGGGAGAAAGCTGAGAAAAAGTTAACTACAGTTAGGACAAATATTTCACAAATCAACAGAAAGTTCCATTTCAGTATAACAATCTGATGGTGCAAAAGCCTTCTGGAAGAAGTGACATTGGATTGAAGTCAACAAACGGGGGAAGGTCCATCAAGAACTCCAGAGGAAGGGAGCAAATGGGCGCAGAGAAAATAGAGGCCAATGGGACTGGAGGGACAATGGGGTGGATAAGAGCAGTGATGGTGTGAGGGGACAGGCCGACACTGTAGGTTGTGGAGCTGCAAGTGTCCAGGCAAAGGCTGACGTATTCAGCTTTCAACCATAAGATCAGTTTGCTTTCATGTATACTAGATGGCAAAGACCTTTGGGGGAAGCTATGGAAACAGCACCATGATGGCCTTAGGGATGATGTCTAGACTGACTAGGAAAACAACTGGAGTGTGCAAAGCAAACTCGGGAAGTAACTAACTGATGAGAAGAATGAAGAGGAAACAGGAATCAAGGACTGTGGCTGCTGCTGGAGCTGGAGAACTAGGTACAGAGATGCTAACTTACTGCTTCAGACTTTCCCATGGCTCTCTAGGCATAATGGGACAAAGGGAAGTATGTTCGCTATGACAAGAGGGTGAACCTGTAATGACTCTAATTACTTTCCAATATATTAGCCACACAGAATTAATGTGCATACCCAAATATTCCACACTCATATTTTTCTATCTTCTATATCTTGTACTTAAAAAAATCTTTCTTTTTTCTTGTACGTGTAAAGTTCACTGTCATGTTTTGATAGATAAGCTTACACGGGCAAGGTTTATTCCACAAGGTTCACATAGGTGGCACACATACACACACACACACACACACACACACACAAATAATAAGAATCTCTTATCTCTAGCTCAGGTTTCTTTCTGAGCATGGCTTAAACATACCTCCTTAGGTTCTGATAACAACTAGCTGTGCTCAGGTACCTCAAAGGCAAACTGTTGGCATCACCTTTCCCTCAGCAGTCTCTCCCTCAGGTGTTGGAGCTAGGGGCATAGCACACTAGACACTGTTCATTGAAGCATGACGTCCATATTTTCTTTCTCAAGCTTCCTCAGCTCCTCTATCAAGTCTACCCTTGATCTGACGCTCTCTACCACCTCGATAGATTTGGATTCCATTTACTTCCTACAACAGCTTCTTAGAAACTATTTCCCTTGGATCATAGGAACGGCTCCAGGCCTGTTGGATTAAGTGTATCTTGCCTTCAACCTGTTCTCTAAACCTCAAGTATAGCACTTAAAATATAACACATTTACATTTATGTTGTGCATAAGTGTTTATTTCTCCAAAAAGGATCTCTCAGTGCCTCAGGTGCTGTGTCTATAATTTTGGCATTTCACACAGCGGACTAAAAGCATTTGGCTATGCATGTACCACCTCAAAGACACCTTTTTGGATGCTAAAATTGCTTTTTTTGTCTTCTATAATGAACTTCACAGGTGCTTAGCATACTTTAGGTATCCAAGATATGTGTCTTGAATCATTTTCAATGAACAACAAGATCTACATAGAAATTTCTGTGCTGTTAGAAACCCCCTTTATTTTGACTGTCTTATTCATTGATAACTAACCAAATTTGACAATAGAATTCCAGAAAAATGGTAAGTGGGGTCTGAGGTCTGGATTTTAAATTTCATTTAATTTTAGTTAGTACAAATTTAAATAACTGCCACTTTGGGAAGGGTTGTTAATAAATGATTGTTAAATTTATATAAATCCATCTCAAATAATTATGGAATACTTTAAAATAGAAAAATAGGATAAGTGTTAAAGTCCATAACATTTTAGTATATTATGTAATTGAATACTATATAAAATAACTAGTCTATTTTTAAGGGTTCTGAATATAGCATACCCAGAAAGATGATTACACTTGGATACATTTTTTTCTGACTGCATACCCAAGTTTTTTTTCCCAGTTTGATTTTATTTATTAACTTCCACTGTTCACATCATCTGTCTCTTCTGATTTCAGTGCTTTGTACATAAAATTTTCTTCAGTTCCACTGAGGACCTTTGAAATACATTTTATAAAATCTATTGATATAGCTATTTTCTGCCTTCGTCTTTACATAAACCAATAGAAGAGTAATATTGTGCACCGAGAGGCTTCATCTCCTTTTAGTTAAAGGCCCATCTCTTCTGTACCCATTTCTGCAGTCCACCGTGCGGTCAGAATGTCTGGTCATTGCACATATTGACCACTAGATGGCAATGGTGGGCTAAGAGGGACAATTGTTTTACTTTTGGATCTGTATCTGAAACTGATGTTTCAAATGAAAATTAAAATAAAAAAAGATTAAAAAAATCAAGGTGGGTAGATGTAGCAACTATCAGCTTGGGGGCAAAAGGTGTCAACACATAATATTCTGAAAAGACAGACTGCTTAGGGAAAAAAGAGAACACCTTATTTTTAAGAAAGCATAATAGTTTTTAAACCAGCCTGTGATAAAGACCTTGGGCCAAGGCTCCCTGAGCTCAGTTTCCATTCCATGCGCTTACTTTCTCCGCTGCTCCACTGGCCTCTCGATTGAGTTCTTGTCCAGTACGCCAGTCAGGCTCACACATCACAGCTCATCCTCGGCTGCTCTTATATTGGCTGTCCCTCCTTACTGTCCTCAGAAGCCTGCATGGCTCATATCATGACCTAGCTTAAACCTCGCCATCTCACTCACTCCCTCAAATACCCATCCTTACCACTTCTTTTCAATTTGCCAAAGCACCTGTCTATCACCTTGGTACATGATATATATATATATATTTTTTTCTTCCGGAGCTCATTCATTTATCTGTTCTACCTAGATATATTTTTCAACAGTGTGAGTTTCTAAGATTACAGAGATTGACAGTGACTCATCAAAATGTAGATGGCATTGTGTGCATGGATTTGTGTGTACGTGTGTGTGTGGTGTGTGTGTCCTTACATGAGAAGTGATATGACAGTATTCATTCTACTTAGGAGCAGGAAAAAAAAGACTGGCTATTCTAGTTACATTAAATATTAATCCAAAGTTTCTAGGGTGGCAGCTATTGACTTAGGGTTTACAGCTGACTAAAAGCTTGTGGACTCCTGGATAGGATACCCTGATGTGATTTGCACACATCCTAAAAAGGGTAAAGGATAAAGGCATTTAAACTATGTCATGGCTCATCCACAATACTCAATCACTGACTTGCGTAATGATTAATCTATAATCAGATACAACAAACAAATAGAACTATACCAATATTTTTTATGTCAAGGGAGGTCAATAGATGTTTTGTTTTGCTGTACTGTAAATTACTGAAGTCTTGGATTGATTGTATTCACTGGAGACAGAAGCCCAGGACATAACTTACAGAATAGGTAGAGGGCAGAGTCCAGCATTTCCAGATCTGGTAATAATGTCAAAACAAATGTCTCATGAACGATGACTTTGCATTCTTTGGTGGTTATATTTTAATGGTGTTAAAAGGCAACTCCATTTGTGTTCCAATCAAAGTCTAAAGAGCCTCAGACACTGTGATATCAATTTATTTGTTCCACCTCAGTTGTACTTCTGGTATCCACTCAATGAACAAACAAACAAACCACTTACTGGAAGGCTCCGGGAATGAAGAGAATAGGGTACAAGAGCCTTCTGGTTTTGTCTCTATAGCCATGATAAAATACCCTGACAGAGAGCAACTCAGGGGAAGAAAGGGCTCATTTGGCTTATGCTTCCAGGTAACAGTCCATCACTGAAAGAAGTCAGGGTAAGAACTCAAGCCAAAATTCCAAGGCAGCAACCACACAGTAATGCTGAACTCAGAACCAACTGTGCAGCAATGCTGCTGTTCAGAGTGGGCTGGTCCAGCCTGTGTCAGTTTACACTCAGGTCAACTCCCTGCAGCTATGACCACAGCTCAGTCTGATTCTGGTAGTCTCTCAGCTGGGACTCCTTCCTCAGGGAACTCTGCATTGTGTTAAGTTCTCAGTTAAAGCTATGAAGGCCACTCTAAGAACGGAGACAGTTCAGAGTAGATAGGGTAAAAAGGTGGCTATGAGCAGGCATGTAGGAGAGGTCAGCGTATGAGGGAGGAGGGCCCATAATGAATGAGATTATCTTGTAGGCAGGGTAAAATTTGGGTCGAAGATTTTAGAGGTGTGTTGCTGTTCTCCTCCGTCTACTAGGAAACTTGTCTAGGTAGAAGGTGTCCTCTTCTGTCTCTATGGCCTCTGCTAGTAGAAGTCTCTGCTTGAGCCCCCTCTTAGCCTCCCAGAAGCCTATCCTCCAGTTTGTCACAGAGGTGCCCACACCGTCAGTTTCTCTTTTTACTATAAGCCTTCTGCCCTCTTACCCCTACTCTCTGCTCTCCCTGCAGGGATAAAGACAGAGGAGAGATTGAGGGAATATCCAATCAATGCCTGCCCCAACCAAAAATCTACCCCGGGGAGAGTGCCAACCTGAGACACTATGAATGACATGCAAGCCTGCAGACAGGAGTCTGCCAGAGTTGTCTTCTGAGAGGCCCTACCCTTAATGGCCCAGAACAGATGCTGAGACACATAGCAAAACATTGATCTTGTGGAAAAGTGGGAGGAAAAGAAAAGGAGCTGCAGATGACAGCAGCTCCACAAGAAGACCAACAGAGTCAACTAACCAGGGGCCAGCGAGGGATTGCTGAGGCTGAAGTGTCAACCAAGGACTATGCATGAACTGGATCAGGATCCCCTTACAAAATGTAACCAATGGGTAGCTTAGGCTTCATGTGGGTCGCCAAATAAGGAAAGAGAAGACTACATCTTATATGGACTTTCCTGCCAGCTTTTTGATAACTTACCCCTGGCAGGACTGCCTTTCCAGGCCATAAGGAAAGAGTACATGCTCGTTCCTAATGCAACTTGATGAGGTGGGGTGGGTGGGAGGGGGCTTCCCTTTTCTGAGGAATAGAGGAGGGTAGAAAGATGGAAGAGGAAGGATAGGACTGGGAGGAGAGGTGGGATGAGGCTACAATCAGGATGTAAAATAATATTTACGATAAAATAAAAGAGATTATCATGGAATGATTAGTATATGATTGCTATATTTATATAATAGACATTATAAAATATTGATTAATTATGTATCTTAATTGATTTATTTTAAAAAATAGAAAATTTATTGTATTTTAAATGCTATACTTGAAGTTTTGAGAATAGAGTTAAGGAAAACAAGACCCAAGGCCAAGAGGCCAGGAGCATGTCCATGATCCTACTGAGGTAGAGACAAAGAATCACAGGAAGTGGATAGGTTCCAAATCTACCTAGGCAAGAAGCTGCTCAGTTCCTCAGCAAAGTGGATAGGAAAGGCAAGAAAGCTTCATAAATAGATTTCAAAAAGACTGTCCACTGTGCTATATCCTGAGCTCCCAAGGGTGACAGAAAATGCTCTGGGGAGGAGTTATTGACAAAAATTTGCATTTGAGATATGACTATATCTCTGTGTTATAAAAAAATTACTTGCAACAGGTAGAGGCTATTATAGGAAACTACAACCAATCAAAATGCCAAATTGTGGAGCCCAGTCCCAAAGGACACATCTATAATACAACTCCTGAACCTAAGCTTCATCCTCAGGGATAAAGTGATTAGAGAGGGAGGAATGATTATAAGAGCCAGAAGAATGGTGAAGTTGCTGTAAAATTGAGTTTTCTAGAAATTTCAGACACTACTCCCGTGAAGTCTCACCAATATGGCTGCCTAAACATGAGTTGAACAAGGACAACACTGATAGCCATGCTAATATGGGCACAAAGGGGTGAAGGGAAAGAGCCTTATCCTTACACCAAGTACTATAGTCAACTAAGGGATGTGGAGAGTGGGGAAATAGTCTTCCCTAGGGAAGAACACACCATTGGTTATCCAATACCAGCCCTGAAAACATGCATACAAATAATTTGAACATACTGAGCATAGTGTCTGTGTGTGTGTGCAACTGATGGATTTGAAGGAAAGTAAGAAGACATACATGGGAAAAGAAGAAAAGGGAAATGATGTAACTATATTATAATCTCAAATAATAATTTAAAATTTTAGTTGGTGCATGGAAACCATGCTCAGGAGGAAATGTTGAGCTGAATGTTCATGTTAGTTTTCTGCTCTTGCATGGTACCTGTTTTCACTTTATAGATTAGAAAATTACCAGATTTGGCTAGACATAAAATGAAAAGTAAGGGTTTTCAGGTTATTTTTTTCTGCAGTATGACAGTCTCTTGTGTGTTTAAGCTTTAACACACTGCAATAGCAACTGCTCATCAGCTGCAGGATCCACTGCTTAGCACTCTTAGTGCTAAGATAAAGATCTCATTTGTAAAATACAACTGTACTTGCAAGTCATGAGTATGTAGTTAGCATGCTCCTTTAAAACAAGGTAGCAATTACCTAGTGATTAGCTGTTAATGTGTCTATTCAAACTGATTTTCTGTCTTTTAAAAATAGCAGAAATTATACAGGGCTTAAATCAATTTGATGTGGAAAATTAGTTTTCCCCTCATATGCTAGAATTTCAGCATTAAAGAGAAATTGATTCTAAACTACAGAGCTGGCATGCAGAAGAAAGAAAAAAAAACATGCACTACTCATGACCCCCACATTTTAAACTGTACTTGCTGGCAAGTCATGAATCACTGTATTTGTGAATTCCTTGTTCTCCTGAAGGCAGAGGTGAAAGAGGTCAGTCTCTGAGATCATATGGTTTCCAGCTCTGATTTCAGACATGGGATTTAGTCTCGTGAAAAATTCATTCTAATGCTAAGGTCTGAAGTAGAAGAGTTTCTGAGGTTTCATGCAGTATTTTGTTTGTTTATTTCAAATAGAGTCATAGTGTGTAGGTCGTTAGGATGTGGAATACACAGTCCTTCTGTCTCCATATTGTAGACACACACCAAGCCTCTGCCACCAGCTAACATCACAGTCTTCTTGTAGAAAATTCCTGTTTATGTCCTAAGTTATATGCCTGTATCACCACCAAGAATGACTCTTCTAAGCATATTAAGTATTTAAATTCATCAAATATGTTGCTGATTTTAAAGAGAACTGAATGATTGTCTTCATTTTAAACAAGAAAATGAAGTAGATCATAGCACTGAACCTGAAGCTACCTGGCGAAAAGGTGGGCCCATGGTCAGTCAAGCAACTAGGACATGCTCACTAGAGATGTTTACTTTGTCTCCAAGTACAGACACATCTTATTGTTTTGGTGACAAATTAGTTATTTATCTTTTAAAAAGCTACCTTTGAGTGTGGAAGTTAAATCTCCACATCTTTTTTGTTTGTTTGTTTTTGATTTGTTTGTTTTGTTTTGTGATTATAGATTGCCTGTTTGGACTCTGGGCAGTATTTACCTGTACTGAATAGTGTTTGGACTGTACTAGAGAGTGTCTGGACCATATTCTAATACATGCTGCAAAGCAAGTTCTGTACTCTGTGTTACTTAACTCCATTTTCGGTCTATCAGATAACAGGTCTTTGGTTTTAATTTCTTGGCAAATTTAATTGAAGAAAAGTTAACTTTAATATTGAAGGTCTAAGAGAGCACACACAGAGTTTCCAAGAATATTGAATTTGCTTGTCCTGGTATATGATTTTTCAGAACAGCTAGCTTTAACTAGGCTTCCAGATGTGGTCCTGTGTTTGCACATGCTGAAAAATAGTGCTCAGTGGCACGCTGGAGTGAGTGGTTAGACCATTTGAGATTTGGACCACTGGTCATATCTCCTTTAGGGAAAATGCATTCACTTCCTCAAAAACATTATTTGGGCCCACTGGCCCAATCCCAGCTTGACAGCTTACTGTGCGCTGCCTTTAGGTAATCTGCTGAGAAAGAATAAACGGGGCTCATATCCGGGGAAACTGAAGCCGAGTATAGAAATTTATATGTATTTCCTATGTCATATCTATCAATTATCTATTTATAAAACAAATACATAATTTTGCAAATTACAGCTATAAAATTATAGATTTGGTTAAAAAATGCCCATGAAATGAAACAGTTTTAAAGATAAGAACAGAATTCTGAAGCAGTTAAAGATTACAAAATAGTAGGTATTAATATCAGAGCCGTTGTCTAGTTTATCGAGATGATACTATAAAACTATTATCATTACTCTACTTATAACATTAATGGTATGAAGCATGAATCCAGTGATCCATTATGCTCAAAAAGGCTCAACACAGAGTGCGGGTGTCAGGCTGAAAGGACACTGTACACATGAGACGTGTTCACGCTGAAGCTAATATAACCTTATGGACTGTTAATAACACATACTGATGGGAGCGCAGAGCAACTTTATAGCATTTCAATAAAAACATACACTATGAAATGAAGGAAAGAAGAATCACTGATGGATGGCCTCCCAAGAGAATCCCATAGCAATGGTTGAAGTAGAGGGAACAGCAACATTGAGGTGGTCCAGAGGGTTTATAACAAAAACTATAGTATGAAGAAAGAACATATACCATTGCCTCCATAAAACAGTCTGTGTATGTTGAATTTCATTATGTACATGTATGCATCAATACATATTTATAATTAAGTAGACAGAAGTAATATTGGAAAACTCATGGGGCTGACATCATTGGGATATAGTTTCAGGACTTTATGGCACACACTAAATTTGGCAAGTAATGAGAATCTATGCAAAAAAATTGAAACCACTGAGTCATATGACTAATCCATAAATAGGCCACAGTAATCAGACCAACCTGTTCATAAAAGACAATGTAGTTGTGACGATATGAGAAACAAAGAAATCATCAACTGCCATTTATCATCATACTTAGTTATGTTTTATCACATTGAAGCAATTCTTTGCACCATGTTGCTTACACTTTAGGTGTGAAGATACCAAGAAAAAAAAACAATCTTTTATGGGCTCCATATTCTTCCACGTTTCTTTTCTATGTTCCTGTATTAACAGGTGTTTGTAAGGGGAACACACATGGCCACCTGGGAAGAAAATAGATGATCGAGGATCTCTACTGAGGAAAGTGACTGCCCATACCAAAACTCACTTTGAATGACATGAAGAAATTGCTGGTAAGACGGAAAAACTCTCCCCCTGTTAGAGTCTGGTGACTGACTGCTGGCAGAGAACTCTGGGACTCTGTGAGAGATACAAGACAAAGCTGTAGATCTGCCATGTGTTCCAAAGAGTTGACTACTGACGATAAGAAGAAAACTACAAAGATTGGCTGGTGAAGCTGAGGCCACTCACATCAGGATATGTAAGGAAACAATGAGGAAGAGAAGACCTAATTTAATACGAGAAGTTAGTTCCTCTGTTTGCATCAAAACAATGAATTAAACCATATAAATGTATTTTGATATTCTTATTGTACATAATGTGTTATATATACCTAAAATTTACTTCTTTTACTATAGATGGAAAAGAAGTGAAATATAGTAATATGTGTTTCTTTACTTTTCTTCTCAATTTGAGGATGTTGCCATAATATTTCTAAATCAGACAAGGTAGGCTAATAGAAGATTAAAACAAATTGATTTTTAAGTTTCCATCCTGGAAGAACCTCTGAGAGTTTTTGCAAAGTCTTCGCTGATGAGCAATCTGCTCAGATGAATTATTGTAATAGTTATCTCCATAGTAACCGGCTCGGGTAAAGGACACATAGTGTTATTTAATTCAAACTCTGAGTTCTTTGGCCTTCAGTGCTTTTTCCTTAATTCTGCCCATGAAATTCTGCTGGTTTGTCCCAGTATGTAGAGTAGATTATGTAAAAAACAATCAAACGCTTGTGCTTGGGGAGGACTGCACACTATTTTAGGCATTTATTAAGCAATATCTCTCACATTCCAAGGCGACCTTCAAGTTCTAATTTACTTCTCTGCGTTTTAGAGTATACCTGAGGCACTTGACAAGAACAAACAGAAGTCAATACCTAGTGCCATCTACTGTCAATACTAAACTCAGTGTTTGATTTAAGTGAATAACTGGTACGAACACTTGCGTGTGATATTATTTACTGTTATTTACTAGAGCCAAAAAAAGTTTGGTTAAAATGATTATTTCAATGTTTTGAAGAGCTCACCAAATAACAGCATAATTACCTATGTGTTTTAAAGATAATATGTAATTGCAGAAAATAATAAAAAAAAATCTAGAGGATTTGATATGCACTCAGAGCAGCTTGAAGTAAAAAGGGCACAACTCATGACAGCTTGTAAAGCGTTCTACAGGTTTTCTCTTTGAATAAGGAAATGCACATTTTAAACTGACATATTCGCTTATGAAAGTGATTACATTAACCATTAAAATGAACTGGCACATACCATTTATAACAGCTTAACTTGTTACGTTTCCTACACTTATTTCTTAAAAAAATTAGCTTTGATTATTAAGCTTTGATTAAGCTTAATAATTAAAATTAAGCTTTGATTGTTTTACCACCAGTCTACTAACTGGCACCTGAGCAGAAAAAAAGTGAATGTAACTGGGCACATCACCTTTCCTAACTCTTATTGTCTTATGCAAAGTACTGAAATCCTGTGTTTGCATATTGTAGCTTTTCATTCTGGAAGATGAGAAACATTGAAGACATGATCATACCCAAGAAGAGAGGCATGGGGAAGGTCTTTGCTTTATACTGCTAAAATAAAGACACAATGATTAAAAGCTACTTGGAGACAGAGGGTCTCTTTGAATAAAACTTCCAAGTAACAGTCCATCATGAAGGGAATTCAGGGCAGGAACCCAGAGGCAGAAGATGAAGACTTTGGAGTTTCATTGTTTACTGGTGTTCCCTCTGGTTCGCTTTGGCCTGCCTTCTTATGCAACCTAGGACCACCTCTCCTTCTCAAGACTGGTACCTTCACAGTGGTCTGTGCCCTCCATTACCAACCATCAACCAAGAAAATGCTCTAGAAACTTCCCTACAGGCAACCAGTGAAGGGGTTTTCTCAATTAGAGTTCCTCTTCCCAGATAACTCCAGCTGGTGTTAACTTACCAAAAAAGCTGACCAGAACACAGGTTGATTGCAGTAGGAATCTAAAAGATCTGCTTCCTGGCACTGAACATTTTTACATCTAACTTGCTGTAGTGAAAATTAAGTTCTTTCTTCTGCTCTTTATGAAGCAGGGAAAACGAGAATTGGAGAACCGAGAGTTGAATAACAAATGATCCTTCATTCTAAAAAGTCAATAGCCCTACTTTTCTTTAAATGGCTGCCATGAGAGGTCTTATTTTTGTTAAAACTTGATATTTGTTGTATTTTCAAGCATTACACAGTACCCTTCCTCATTTGTGAAGAAGTATGAGTTAAATAAAACTCTGTAACTGTTGAGGCAGTATGTCAAGCTTCATAAATGGAGCTGAAGTCAAGGATGACATTTCATTTTCTCTGTTAATTTTCAAACACAGTTTTATTAGGCTTATTTGACTTTAGTTGGTCACTGTAGTCTAAAAGATGACCATTATCATCAGCATCATCTTGTAGCAATTAGAAATGTGAATTCTCAAGCCCACACAACCTCTAGCTAACCAAGGCTCTGATGCTCTGTCAGGAATCAACAAGTTCAACTTTATGGTTCAACAAGTTCCCTGAATGGATATAAACCTGCTGAAGGTTTCAAAGCACTGCTTTAGACAGTGATAGGTGGTCTTCTGCAAAGACACAAGCACAAAGTAAGTAAAGTTCTCTTCTTTACTCTCTTCTTCAGACAATCATACTTGAGGAAAAAAAAACATTGAAAACAAAGTCTCTCTGCTCACATGATAGTGCCTAAGTGAGGTGGGGGAGGGGCAGAGAAGTGTTGTGCTTATATTTATGATGTGACAATTTTCTGGTGGATACTACAAAAACATTGCAATGTTAAAGATATGCTTTGCATTACTAGTGTTATTGCTGCCCTCCTTTGGCATGGAGATCTACAGATAAATACCAGAGTTGCAGAGTTGCCTTATCTTTGGCTTCTCTGGCTCCCTGGATCATCCTGCTTCCATTTATATTTAGTGTTCCCGAGTACGGTCAACCAGCAGGCTTTGCTCATACAGTCAAAGCAATTGTAATCCCTAGAAGCAAACTTTATTTGTAAGATTAAAAGCCATATCTCTCTGTGAGTGATAAATTCCAATTTAGCAACAGATGACTCAAAAATAATGGATGTTAGTAAGATTGTCCAGCAGGGAACCGAAAAATTGAGTCTAGCCAGTCCATCAGTCATATTTGATTTCTAAATAATAACCAGGAAAATTTGGAATAAAATGAATTTGAAGAAATGTTTCACTTGTAATAGAAAGCAAAAGCAATGAAGTTCTTATCATCCCACCATTTACCCATCAGAGCCTGAGGGTGTGCGATGAGAATAATATAAATGAAGTCATTATTTGGTGAGCTTGACCAATTTAAAAATTGGGACACTTAATTATCTCCCCTGGAGTGATTCTATTTCCCAACCAGTAGTATCCTTAAGTTTTGGTGACTATGTTTCTCTTTTCTTATGAAAACAAATGAAACATCTTATTGGGGGGTCAATGATGTTGTTGTAATATTGTCCTAGTCTATTTACTCATAAAGAAAAGTCCTAAATTGATGAGCATTTTTATATGTAATGTAATAGCATTTGATTAAATCTAGATGATTAATTTCCATTAGTTATCTGAAAGATGAGCATACATTTCTCCTTCTTGACAACAGACAGTCCCTGGGCAAGGTTGATTAATATGTTTTTTTATTTCAAATTAAGTGAACAATAAAAAAATGAAATGCTAGTACTAGTTGTTCCCAGAAACATTCTCCCATTAAAAATGAACAATATTAAAAATACTGGTAACAAAAAACATATTGTTTTAAGAAAAACATTTGATGAAGCTTTGTTACTGACAAAAAAAAAAGAAAAGAAATTGCCTTAGTAAATATTAAGGTGATATGACACTTTCCGATGTTTTGATAACATGTATACCTGAAGCATTATCTTGACTGGAATTAGGATGACAATACCATTATTCACAAACGGGATAAGAGGGACCTTGATGAGGGCATAAAGCAAGGTTCATGTAGTTCTAAGACTTAGAACTTAATGTGTAAGTCAATTCCACTGTGTAAACTGTAAAATAATTATTGATATATAACTTTCTTGATAAAAATGAGTATGTATATGTTACCAGATAGATACAGCAAGTATTGTGATAGAAAAACAAACAAACAAAAATACAAAACAGCCTCTCCTCAACAGACACAAAGTTTTGAAATTAATAGTTGGGTACATCTTTTATTGTATAGCGCAATTTGTGTAAATTATCAGATTAAGTTCTAGTAAAAAAAAGGGTTGGTATGGCTATGTGTATAATGTGAACATTTTTGTCACTGTATAAGCACTAATCTTAAGAGTTATTTGGCTAATTCAAAAAGTAGGTTTCAACAGAGAAGTATATATTTGTAAGCATATTGCCATTGTTTTCCAATCACCTTACAGGGAATAGAGAAATGAAATGCTAATAGCAAGTAATACAGCCTTATAAAAAGTATTATTTTATAATCTATTAATCTGTTTTATATCATGAAACCTAGCAAGTTAACATAGCAAATAAAACAGAGAATCTTTCAATAAACAGATCTGTAAAATATTTTTCCAACAGCAGGTGGCAATCTTTGTAAATCTGATTGCAGCTGTTCTGTTTTACCTATGCAGATGAAATGCAGTTGTGGACAGTAAACAAGCTTCCTATGTTAACACTGGTTCAGATACCTTCTAATACTGAGAGGGTCCTGCTTAATCATGCTGTTACTGTTCTAATGGAACTTTTTCTTTGGCAAAACAAATGTCTTTGTTCAAAGCTTTTTAATTCTCATGCAGTGCCGGGATTTCATAATCAATCTGTCTAGGCATCCTTTGCAGCAGAGTTTCTGTGTGCTATTTGTCTCTTATCGTTCTGAATTCACATGGCCTGAAGAATTAGCAAAACTAATTTTAGATCTCATGCCATAAGAAGCTGCTGACAAGCTGCAAAACTTGAAACTTGGCTTCTGGACCAGAGAGTGCTTGCTGCCTTGGATGAATACCCAAGGGAGGTCTTACTCTACCTAGTTGTCCTCTGACCTCGATATGTATTTTGTGGCCTGCATACCCACCCTATTTAATAATAATAATAAAGACTCTTGTTTCTGTTGTGATTATAATTTTGAACTGAGAAATTATTTTTAGTGCTATAATTATGGAGAAATGCAATGTCCCTGTTTCATGTCTATCTATAGACTTCTCTGGTGGATGTCCCACGGCTCTGGCCTCTGCAACCACCAGAAGACTCTACTACAGCTCAGGCTTTACTTTCACAGCTTCACACAGTGGTCTCCCTGAACCTCCTTGCAGGTAATCAGATTGACACACATTGCCTGGGCTTACCGACCCAGTGGCATCGTGGCACAAGCTTCTGTGACTGCTCCAATTCATATCTTTACATCTCCTCAGCAAGTACAAAGGGAGGGGTACTGCCAAGTTCGGGTTGCTAACTCCAGACAGACACAAAGGCTCTTGGTACACACTTCCATGAGCTTTTGTGAGCTGACTCCAGGGAGACTTTCCCAAATCAGTTGCTTTAAAAGAATCCTTTCAGCAACATTTTAGGCCTTCTCATTGAAATGAACCTACATTTTCAGTGGAAGGAGCCTTGGGTGGGTAAGCTCTTGCAGTAAACGCATCTTTGCTGCTGTCCCAGGACAGTGTTAAATTGCCTCCAGTGTAACTACTCTCTTCAACAATGACAAAACTTTTTGTTGTTCTTTTCTACATTTTCCTTCTCAGAAGCTTTAAACTTGTCCACACACAAATCATCATCAAAGTACATTTTTGTTTTAATACCACTCTGCTTCACTTAAAGTATTTCATTGGAAACATTATTAGCACTATTGTGTAAGTATGTCTGTGAATGCTTTTGTGTGGCTATGTGTGTGTGTTTGTGTGCATGATGCAAGAGTTTCTGTGATGTGTATATACCAATGTGGTCACATGAATGCCCTGGTGAACATACAGAGATCAGAGAACAGATGTTGAAGATCAGGTTCCCTCCTTCCACTGCGTGTCTTTTGACTAGAATCCAGGTTACCAGGATTGCATGCAAAGGAATTTTGCACACTGGGACTGTCCTTCACTTCTTGCTTTCTCCCTGTAGATGTTAATGAGCACAGTAAGCAGAAACCAGGCCCCACACTGAAAGCTATCCTGTCTGAGGTTCCTTCCACCAAATCAGTCTATTACATTCAAACTCACTCAAATACTCAGAGCATGGGCAAAATACAGCCAGATCATTTGTGAGATATTCATGCAGAATATTGCATGGATTTCCTCCAATCCAATTTCTGATGGTGCTCAAATCCACCTCCCAAACCTACGAGCCAGCCTTCTACTGTCCCCATTACTCTCCATCTTCTACTTTTCTAAATTCCCTCTTGTATGGCCCACGGTTAAGTATGTACTTTTGAGGGTTCCTGTAGATTAAAGTTCAAAAATATTCCATATCTCTTCTACTAACCAGTTCCAAAGCCCTAAGACCACAAGGTCAACTTTATCACAACAATGACTCTACTTCTTAAGGCCAACTTTCTTCATTAGTCAATAATCATGTTGCTGGGATCTAAGACTTAGTCGAAAGCAACTTAAGAAAGAAAGGGTTTATTCTGGATCACAGTTTGGCTCACAGTTTAAAGCAGCTGGTCAGCTTGTGTCCACAGTCAGGAAGCAGAGGGAGAGAGGACTTGTGGGGCTTAGTTTGCTTTCTCCTTTTTATTCTATCCAGCAGTCAGGGTGTGTCTTCCCTATTCAGCCTAACAGGCAGGCCCCGCACAGAGATTTGTTTCTAACATGATTATACAACCCTTCATATTACAATCAAACCAAACCAACACACCCATAGAATAAACACAACAGGGGACTTAGACATCACCTGAGTTCACTTCACTATGCAATTATAAGACCAGCCAAGCACTGTTTTGTATGTTTGTGTCAGTTTCGCCTATGTTACCCTGAAATCATGATTTTTCACTTATTTACTGACTTCTAGGCATGTCATCCGATCATTTTAAGGAAAAAAAAATAGCATTCTAAAGGAGTCTTTGCTAGAAATGAATAAAGCATGGACAGTGACCATGTTGTTATTTGTGCTTACATGTACACTACATTCATTAGCCATTTCATCTGACGTTTTGCTTACAGCACTTTTTTAAAGACTGAAAATCGGAAAGGAATGGGTAAATTGAGAGGTCGAAAGTCATCCATCAAGGAAACATTGATCAGTTGTTAAAAAATATAAGTATATATATATATATATATCAACATTAATTTTTCATTTCATTTGCTTAATACTTAAGCAGATTATTATTTTTTGTATTCTTAGCAAGTAAATTTCATAAAAATGGTAAAAAAGCATATTGCAATGTCATACATAAACTATTGAATCTCCTTTGTAGCCACTAAGGGCTATCTTCCATTTAGACTATCATGCATTTATTTCAATGTCACTTTACAACAAATAAATAAAAACTTATAGAACTATTTTGACATGTCCTATAACATATCAAGAGAATATGTCGTATATTATTTTTCAAAAAAACCCAAGTGTATTGTGACTGATTAGCATCAATCTTTTAATTTAGCAAGTGCTACCTTTAATTGGATACACACACACACACACACACACACACACACACACACCAGGTTATCCTTACCTGGACACCGCTGTTCACTGCATCTTCTCACTTCTTCACCTGTTCCTTCACACTGCTGTCCAGTTACACTTGCGCCCTGACAAGTCCTCACTCTCCTCTCCCAGCCTCCATCACAGGACTTGGAACATCCACTCCAGTGACCCCACTGATTCCACTGACCATTGGCTAAAAGAAAGGGGTCTTGCTTAGCAGCTGCAGTGGTCATACATTACTTTATTAATGTGCAAATATGAAGATATTACGATCCCTTCTATTTTTAATAATTTACTCTGAAGAATAAATATGTTACATACTGGCAAAACACTGTGCATTTTGTGACCAGAAGACTTATATTAGTGTGTCTATTCACAAAGAACTTATTTTTTAAAACCAGATGCATAGTGCTAAATTTTATTAACTTAGTTGTTATGCTATCTCAGAATCGCTTGACTTTTCTGACATTATTTTCACAGTGTACAGAAGAATAAACTAACTGGTTTTGTTCATAGGCTATGTAAAATTAGCCTTCATTTTATGACTGTCTGGTGCGCCTCTTTGAGGTTTTGTGAACTGTTGGTATCATGTGTACACAGGAGCTGGTCTTACCTGTACATTCAGGGTTGGAGCACTCTCTGCTTTCTGCCCACGGTCCTCTGCACTCAGAGCCTCCGTGAGCAGCTGCTGTGCACTGCCGGCTCCTCTGCTGTGTCCCATTAGAGCATGTCACTGAGCAGTGGCTCCATGAACTCCATTCCTGCCACTGTCCATCAACTAACAAAGCAGAAAGAGAGACGGCATGAGATGTTCCACCCGGGAAGGCTATGCAAGGAGCACAAGGTAACACTAACCTGAAAGAAGAATCTTAATGAAGGCTTCTGAAAATAGTTGCAGATCACACTGCATGAGACCTTTTTTTTACTACTCCACAAGATATCACTACTCTGTTATTGTTTCTATTTCATTTTGCAGGGTTTTTTTTCATCTCAGGTATCAACTTGATGGGATTTAGAAACACTAAGGCAACAAATATGTGCACGTCTGTGAGGGACGATCAAGATTTGGTTAGCAAAGCTGAAAATACCCTCCCCCCTCTTCATGTGATTAACCCTATTCTACTGACTGGGGCCCTGGACTGAGTAAATAGGAGAAAGGAAGATGAACAACTGATTCATTCCTTTTTTTTTTCCAGATGAGCCAACTCCTGTTGCTGTCACCATAACCCCCTTGGGAATGTAAACCCTACTCTCCTTAACATGTTTTTGTCAGGTATTGTATAATAGCAGTAAAACCAATGACTAAGATCCTTAATTTTATTATATGTACGCAAACTTTTAAGACTTTGAGCTAGACTTCAGAATACAGAACCAGGATAATGTAACAGAAGGGGAAAACTGGTCAACATACCACACAGATTATATTTTAGAAAAGTGCAAACTAAAACTAAACAATGCCATGCAAAACAGATCAAAATTATATAGTGTGTTGCACAGAATAATTTAAGAATGCTGTGAGATATAGGTTCCGAGGGACTGGGACATTTTGCTTGGCAATTTGATGCTCCAAGTAATCACTGAGAATAAAGAGGAAATAAATAGAATGAGTTGTCTGCAAAAGGACATGCCAAGGTCTATTAACAGGAGAAAGGTGGGCATTTCCTAGAACAAGATACACGCTGCTG
>CM053756.1:14667923-14712487 GCA_028658305.1 Pachyuromys duprasi | reverse complement strand
TGAGAAGGATCTGAGCTTGGATGACAGAAAGTTGGAAAGAATAGATAGGTAATAGAAAAATGATGCTCAGAGCAATGAAGGGAAGTAAAACGTATGGTGACTCACTCATCCTTAGAGCTTTATTCACCTGCTCATTCACTCATATGATTTTGAGAACAAGTTAGCCAATTTCTGATCGGTGTTGATGAGAGAAATAAAATGCTTAAGTTCCAACCTTAGAAATGACAACATTATACATGTAAACAAGTAACAGGTCAAAGGAAAAACTGTTCTTCACATGGTACTCAATGTTTACAGGATTCCACAGGATCCTATTTGTATAAGGGATAATTGATAGGGTGCTGAGACTTGAGTAAATTTAAACAAAAGAGATAGACTGACAAATGCTACAAAACAAAGCAGAGAATTAAACGAAAAACACCTTATTAAAATATACAAATTAGCATATGAATGCTATAAGTATGCTCTTAGATGGAGGTCTGCTTTGTCCAACATCACTCCATGTTCTTAGTTCAGTCATGGCTGCATGGGGAAATTACCTTCAATCATAAATTCTACCAGAAGCCAATATTGCCGTGAAAATCCTGCCATGTAAACCAGAGTCTCACAGAATGAGTTGGTAATTTAAACCTAACTTCAAATCTCATGTGTAGCCATTACATAGGGTTCTTTAATAGGTATCTAGCTGTACTTAATAAGCCCCCGGAGAGATTCAAAATCACAAAATACCAATTTAATCATTCCATTCATGTTATTTTAGAATCTCATTTTGTTAAAAGTACCTGATACAATCTTATCTGGCCATGTAGTACACTTACTAGACAAAATGAAAGTTCTAGTGGATCAATAGGAAATTATAATTTATCAATGTATCTTATGTTTTCATCTCTCAGGAAGAATGTAGTTTTCATTTAAGATTTTGAGAGAGAGAGAGAGAGCTCCTATTATGAACATTCGTTATTCGGAGCAATTTGAGAATGACCTGAAACATTAGGATTCATGACATGTACCTTTTTTTTTCTTTTCTGTTTGATAATGGGGTGTACAGGGTGACACCTACGGTCAGTACTCAGAAAGCAAACTAGTAGATATAAATTAGATGATGTCATTTATGCCAAAGAGGGCTGGGTCATGCAGCGCTCTCCAATTTGAGATAGTTTTAAAGCATGTTTATCCATGACGATTATAATTCAATACGCTTGACCAAAACAACAACAAACAAAACAAAACAGAACACCACACACACACAACAAAAGAGTATATTCTCAAAGAAGACATGGAAATAAGAATAAGCTTGTCAAATGTAGGCTTGAATGAAAAGATAGATAGTTGGACTATGGTTTTGTTTCTATAAGAAAAATAAATCTTGCTGAAAACAAACTAGGAAAGTGAGAGAGTCTCTACAAGGAATGTTTGACTTAATTGGGTTTTACCTCTAAGGAGATGCTGTCTTGCTATCTGTTAAAAATTAAACACTTTAATGTCATATATTCATAATGTGAGCTGTCCAGTGTTTGTTAACAGTGTACATATTTTTGGGTTACCTAACATTCAAGGATGAGTTAATATTAGAAATGTGAGGGACATTTTCAGGTTAAACACAGTCAAAATATCCATAAAACACATATTTGAAATGTGTCCAGTTTTGTTTTCAAAGTCAGTTATAACAAAATATAATAAAACTGAAGATACTTCAATGGCTTTTACTTCGACTTTTTATTCCTGTTTCATTTTACACTATGAATTAGAAGTACATTTTATTTAGTATTAGCTGAGCTGTTCTGAAATAATTGATTTGATACAGCAACTCACTGCATACAAATAAAAGGGAGAAAACTAAATAGAAAACCCAGTACAAAATTCAAGTGTGTCTTCTGGAATTCTGGTGTGTTGGCTATATAACCAGAGAAGCAGAAAATGAGTGAGAAAAGACTGACATACATCACAGATATACATGAGTTTCTTTAGTGTGAAAGTGAGGGCTCAGCGAGTTATAAGATATTCTGTTACTTGTTTTTAGTTTCACATCATACTCTGGTATTTAGAAATTAATTGCTATGTTACTCTATGGAGGACCTCTGCTCACAAGTCCCCCAGAAGCTGGTAGTCTCATTTTACTGAATGGAAACAGTGGAACACAAGCTTCTAGGAAGGAGAAATTAAGTTCTCTTCTGGACTTTTAGGCATCCCAAACAGAGCATGTACGTTACTTTTTTGGGTGTAAATGCTGTGATATTTAAAGCTAAAAGCCATTTATTAAGATACAGGCTTCTAATGACTGAAAAATTCTTCTTGGTACTGGGGAAAATACATGGATAAGTCTGTTATCTGAAATTTAAAATGGGAGAAACGTAAAGATATTAACTCTCTTTCGGTACCCATGCTGGTTTTGCACTTGACCTGCTCCAGTGGAAGGCAGCAGACAAGCAAGGCCTCTCCTTCCTTGGAATCATTCTGTGAGCTTGTCACACAGAGAAGATGAATCTCACAGAGTCACTGCAACCTGAGAAATTTGAATAGATCTCAATGATTTTGTTCTATTATAAAACTATTTCTGTTGAGCTCTGATTCATATCTGGGTATTCTGGCATGAAAATTGTTCCCTGGTAACTTAATAAAATGTAAAACTCTGAAATCTTAATGGAAGCTGATAGATAATGCACTACTAACTTAAGGATTCTGGAAAACTTATGGTGTCACTTTTCTGGATTATGGAAAGACTGCAGGTGATGAACATTGACCTAGCTCTGTTCTTATGGTATTTTCTCGTTGGCTATGAAAACTGTACATATAGGGAGGAAGAGGAGTTCCATATTGAAGTTATGATAACAATGTGATAAGCTGAGCAACTCTGTGGGGAATCAGATCTTTTGGGAGATAATAAAGGCAGATTCCCAATCACTAAAACGAGCCAGCAATGCAAAGGGAACTACAATTATATGCAACTGCAAACTTGAGGCCAGGAACATGTGTGTCAGGGAAAAGAGAGAAAGGTAGGATAAAACCAAGAAGTACAGAAGATAGATTCAGCTAATATATGGGAATCATAAATCACAAGCTACCAAAGGCCATCTGACCAAGGAACATAGGTAGCTATGAGTGAATTTGCAAGCAGACACATGAAATAATCTACATTTAAAACTTAAGTGAGTTTGTTGTTTTGTGCAAGATAAATTATACTGAGACAACACTGAGAGTAAAAAGGAATAAGGTTCCTATGATTTAGGCAAGGCTAGTAGTAGGTCAGATTCTCTGGATAGTGACTGAAAAACTATAAAGAACCAGATGACGCTTTCGCTAACTCACATGGGTAAAAGAAAGATTCTTTTATTGGGATATTTGACCAGTTTCCAAACAAGTGAGAAATATACATCCTGAAAAAGCACATTTCTATGCTTATGATACTGAATTTAGAAGTTCTACTGAGATCACTGCATTAAATAAAGTCTGTTTAAAACTGTGCCTCAGGAAGGGAAACAACTGAACGGTTAAGAATGCTAGCTGTAGTTCTGGTAGATAACCCTAGTTTGGTTTGCAGGATCTGTGTGGTACCTTACCACCTCCTGCAATTCCAGCCCTTGGAGGATCCAACAGCTCTGTCTCTATGCACATGCTTGCGTGCGCTCACACACACACACACACACACACACAGCTAAAAATAATTTAAAAGTTAAATTAAAAAACTGACATCTCTACAGTTTAAAAATGATTTTTAAGTATCCTGTTTTTTTACAATGAGCTCATTTTACCACTAAAAGTTTGCATAGGCTGAAAGTAAAAGATAGAATAAGATATTCCACATAGTGGTTTACAACAGCGGAGAAGGAGTAGCCATACCGCCTCCAAATGAAATATATTGAAATCAAAATCAGTTCTTTAAAAACAAAAGAAACAGTGGATCAAGCATTAAATCAATAATAAATTCTAAAAATTCCTCAAACAATTGAAGATAGAGACACAATGCAGCAAAGCCTGACCAGCACGCACGAAAGGAGGAAGGAGAGAGAGCTGACAGAGGTCAACCTCCAGAGCAAATAGAGCATGGGTTCCTAAAATAAACAGCACTGCACTGCCGCTCAGGGCAGCAAACAAAGGAGAACAATCTAGACCCCGATTGATTAGAAGGAAGGAAACAAGAATATCTTAGCATAAAGAAATGACAGACTTAAAACAAGCAAGGAATGAAGACAATACACCAGATTAGCAAGACAAAAATATATGACAACAACACTGCATAACCCAAAGAAATGGACAAATAGTTATCACATGTACCTTACCAAGACTGCATCATAAGAAATAGAAAACCTAAACATGCCAATGAAAATAATGATCCTGAATCAATAATCTTTTGTGAATAAACAGAGCAACAACAAACAAACCAAAGCCAACTGTATTAAAATAGGACTATTATGTCACTGCTAAGTTGTTCCAAACATTTGAAGAACTACTAAGTTTCCTCAGATTATTATGTGGAATAAAAGAAGAAAGAATTCTTAAAAACTGTGTTGGTTTTATAAGAATCCCACCACCACCACCACCAATAGGCTCATTTATGTTTTTGAATGCTTAGTCACCAAGGAGTGAAACTCTTTGAAAGAATTAGAATTAAGACTTGTGGCCTTGTTGGAGTAAGTGTGGCCTTGTAGGGAAAAGTGTGTCTCTGGGAGTGGGCTTTGAGGTTTCAAAAGACTATGCCAGGCCCAGTTTTCTCTCTCCCTGCCTACAGATCAGGATATAGAACGCTCAGCTACTGTTCTAGTGTCTTCTTGTTACACCATGCTCCCTGCAATGATGATAATGGATTATACCTCTGAAACTGTAAACAAGCCCTCCACTAAATACTTTCTGTTATGAGAATTTGCTTGGTTTTGGTATTTCTTCACAACAGCAGAACCATGACCAAGACAAAAACATTCTATGACTCCACCATTACCCTACTGCTAAAACCAGAACACACTACTGAAGGAGGTTCTCTAAGGCTAATATTCTTTTTCAACCATAGATGCAAAATTATTCAGCAGAAATACTTTGATAGTACAGAAAATCAAGTATAGTAGCACATTAAAATTAAATAGCATGCTCAAGCTGGATCCATTCCTGTGATGGAGAGTGGGCCAGAATAATCAAATCTATAAACATGACATGCCACATTAGGAGAAGGAAGGTTAGAAGCTATACTATTATCACGACAGTAGCAAAAAAACATTTGGCAAAACCCAACATCCCCGCCAGACAGAAACACTTAACATATAAGACACAGAAAGAAGGTATCTCAACATAATAGAAGGAGGGTACTTTAAAGTATAGGAGGTTACCTCAACTTAACATAAAGAGGTGACACATAATGGAAGGAGGATACCTTAATGTAATAGAAGGCACACAAAACAAGTAAATAGCTAAAATTGAACTAAAGGTATAGAGGAAGCTGAAAGCTTTGTCTTTACCATTTTTAAGAAGACAAGGATATGAACATTTTTCTATATTTGTCCAAGATAGAGTTGAAAGTCCAGACAATCAAGAAGGAACAAGAAAGAACATACATACTGGGAACAAATAAGTCAAATTCTTACTGTTCACAAATGGTCTTATTTAAATAAAATCCAAATATTCTCTCGAAAAAATAGAACAAATGAATGAACTTAGTAAAGTTGATGCTTACAAAATCATCTTATAAAAATCAGCAGTGCTGTTAAACGCCAATAGTAAATACTTGAGAAAGAATGAACAAACCATTCCCACATATAGAAACCACAAAACAGTATCCAGGAGTGAATTTGACTGAAGAGGTTAATGAAAGTTTTAGAACATTGGTGAAATAAATTGAAGAGGACACACAAAAAGACAGACATCTTGAGTTTGTGGGTTGGAATGATAAATATTGTGAAAATGTTCCATCATCCAAAGTGATTTGCAGTTTCAACACAAACCTTAGGGTGATGACTAATACTGAGAGAGTCAACTTGCTGGGACTTGAGATAATAAAGGAAAAATGTTTCAGCATCTCTGTGATAGACGATATAGATTAGGTTATTTTAAATGCAAACAGCCATTATAATATGGTCAGTGGCATTTCACAGACAGAATTCCTGGACTGAAAAGAAAAGTGTATTGAACATTAGAATAATCACCCTCTGCTTTCTGACTGTAGATACAGTATGAGCAGCTATGTCAAGCTTTTGCTGTCATATATTCCCTGCCACAATGAACTTGGTGCTAGAAAAGTGCTTGAATGCAGCAAGAAGAGCTTAATTGGTTATTCCCGGAGTGAGGTTGGAAGAAAAAAAAATGAGATAAATGTGAACCATGGAGGTCTCTCATATGGTTTAAGAGGGAAACAATGGTTGTACCAACACCTGGGTTAGGAGCTATGCATGTGTGTTCTAGTAAAGAATCTAGCTGTATTTAATCCATGGCCAGTATACTTGAGTGAGGCTAAATTTAGAGGTGATGAATTTATTTATTTGCTTGAGGGAATTTCAAGATATGTTAATGTTCAGGCTCTGTTATGATTAGCGATTAATGTTCACTGCTCCATTCCCATTCTACAATGAGAGAGACAGGAAGACAGAGAGAGAGAGAACAAAGGATAAGAAATTTATGAGGTTTCCAAAAGGAAAGGTGTTAAGAGTGAGTTTAGAGATTTGAGCAAGGGTGCAGAGGACAAAACAGCTGTAATTGTTAAACTTATTAGTGTTATAAAAGAGAAACAGTGTTTTGCACTGGGATAATAGAAATGTATCTGGGGTACAAGATCCCAGAAGCTCTGGTGTAATGAAAATGTTTGATCACTTGAAAGAAACAAGCTTGAATTGAGACAGTAATTGAAGGGCTGTCTTTCATTAAAACAAACAAACAAACAAAAAACAGTTGCATAGGAAAGTATTTCCCCAGAGCATTATTCCACAAAAGCCAATGCAACTGTGATTAAGAGGGACATGCTCAGTCCTGAGCTGATAGACGAATTTGGCACATGTTCCATGTGGCACTAGTTTTGAAGGCATGACCAATGGAAGACTGAAGGAATCACATCTTATGTGCAGATCCACAGGGCTAGAGAGACCAAGCCTTTTGTCAGACATGCGGGTCAGAGGCCCTTAAGGATGCTCCCAAAGGCCACTTTATGAAGCTCTGAAAATCAATCTGGAGTTGCAATAGTGACCCTCAGATGCCACAGACATCAAGACCATGAAGTTTCTGCCAATAAAGGCCACAGGTATGATGTGGATTTGTGTCAAGAGATAGGCAATGTTTGCTTCAGGCAACAAAGATGGAGGACTGTACACAAGACATTTGAAGCTCACATGACTCAATCAGAAGCCACAGATTCCAGACATGGGACCTACAAGATTTGGTGCCTTGATGAGGGGTTGTCTAAGAACTCTTTTCTAGGCCCCATACTTCTCTTTTGGAAATTAAATGTTTATTTCTATCATGAGATATCAGAAATATATAAACTGTTTCTATTTTGCAATTTAGACATTTATTTATTTGTTTGTATGGCATACATATGAGTGTGCACATGATGTAAGACAACTTATAGGAGTTAGTTCTCTCCTATAAGGAGTTTAGTTCTAGGGATGGAAGTGTGGTCATTGGGCTTGATGATAAGCACATTTATTTATTATCTTGTTAATCCTTGTGCCTTAATTTATAGAAGTTTATATTAAGATATTATTTTAAAGCTTAGATGAAACTTGGATGTTGTACTTACAAATCTGCTTGTGAGAGATTGTCCAGATCAGCTTATGTGAGGTAAGTAGTCCTACCTTACATTTATAACCTTGAGTATAGGACCCAGTCAGAAGACAAAAAAGAAAGCAAGCTGAGCGGTAGCATTGTGCTGTCTTTTCTGACTATAGATGCAACATGACTAGCTGCCTCTAATGTCTGTGTAAACTAAGAATTTCCCCATCATGATATATTACTGTGCTTTTGAACTCTGAGCCAAAATGAATTCTTCCTTTACAAAGTTTCCTTTGTCATTTTTTTTTCTTTTTCTTAGCAAGTTAATGAAACATCTAGCAAAATTCCAATGCTAGTTTTCGGAGACATAGGAAAAGCAAATTTAACATTTCAATGGACCACTAAAACCACAAATAATCAAAGCTCTTGATAAAAAAGAATCAAGCAAGATCACTGTACAATGTACTCAAAATGTGTTAGATAACTACAGTCATCAAACAGCATGATACTGGCACAAATACAGGTTAATAGAACAAGAAACACTTTAATAACCTAAAAGCAAATTCATGAACCTACAGCTAAAATAGCTTTTTAACTACATTTTAGGAAAATTATTGCTAAAAGGATAATCTTTTTAAGAACTATCAATGGGAAACTTGATATCCATGTGTAGTAGAATAAAACTAGACTGTCATTTTCAAAAATTAACTAGAATAGAATCAAGACTTACATGTAAAGCATGAAACTACTAGAAGAAACATAAGGGAGATTCTTCTGAATATCAAGGAGGACCCAAGGGAGGACACAAACCTCACACAGAAGGGGAAATAGAATAGACTGGGAACAAGGTAGAGGAGGGAGCACAGAGAGAAATAAGGGCAGAGATCAGACCTGGGGAAAGAAGAAGCAGGAGAGCAGAAGGCCTGCAGAGAAAGGAGGAATGGTGGATGGGAGCATCTCTGTGAAAAGCTGCAGACCTTAAGCAGAATAGGCCTCTGGGAGGTTATGAGGGGGACTCTAGCTAAGACTCCTAGTAGCAGGGGCCATGAAGCTTGAAGAGGACACCCTTTCTATAGACAAGACTCCTAGTAGACAGAGGAGATCACCAAACCACCCACAAAATAAACCTCAATCCAAAACTTGCCACACCTACAAGACCTGCAGGGACAAAGATAGAACAGATAGAGCAGAGTTTGAAGGACTGTCCAACCATGATCAGGGCCCAACACTAAGATTCATCCCATAGAAGAAAGCCAACCCCTATCACTATTGAAGATACTCTGATGTGCTTGCAGTCAGGAATCTACAAGTGTTTAGAGGCTCCACCCAGCAACAGATACTAAGACCCACAGCGAAACACTGGGCAAAGAGTAGAGAGTCTACTGGTAAGTGGGGATGAAGAATAAATGGACCTAGAGGTGACAAAAATCTCCACAAGAAGACCATCAGAGCCAGTCAACCAGGGCCTAGATGGGCCTAAGCAGTCTGAAACACCAAACAAGGACAATGCATGGTCTGGACGTAGGTCCTCTACTTATAAGAAGCCAACTGGCATCTTAGGCTTCATGTGGGCCTACTACTAAGGGGAATTGGGGGAGTATCTTTGACATGGACTATTTTGCCTACTTTTCAATCACTTTTCCCTGGTGGTACTGTCCTGCCATCTAATAGGGGAGGAAGATGAACTCAGTCCTCATGTGAATAGATGAGGTGGGGTTGTCTGGGTAGGGGGACTAACGTCTTCTGAGGAATAAGGATGCAGAAATGCAGGAGGGAGAATGGGACAGGGAGGAAAGGAGGGAAGGGCCTATGACTGAGATTGATTAATTTTTTTACAAAACTTGAATTAATTAATGTAAAAAAACTGGAAAAAAGAAAAATATCAGAACAAGCAATATTTTGATAAATGAGCTTAAATAAAACCAAGTTTTCTGCACAGTAAAATAAACAATCATGAAAGAGAACCTACTAAGTACAAAAATATTTACAATATATACACATAAGAGGGAATTAGCATCCAGAATATATATGGAGTCCCTAAATAACAAAGAACATACAACCTGAATTTTATTTTAATTATTTAATTATTTTATTTTATTTATTACAATTTATTCACTTTACATCCTCATTATACTTCCCTTTCTCACTCCTCATAGTCCCAACCACCCTCCCTCTTCTCCCTCTATGGCCTTTCCCTAGTCATCTAATAGGGGAGGACCTCTTCCCCTTCTGTCTGATGCTAGTCTAGCAGGTCTCATCAGGGCTGGCTGCATTGTTTTCCTCTATGGTCTGGTAAGGCTGCTCTCCTCAGGGTAGAGGTGGACAGAGAGCAGGCCACTGAGTTCATGTCAGAGACAGACCCTTACTAGGGAATCTGAACTTTAGAAAAACAAGCATTCTCATTATACACATCACAACAGAAGACAAACAAATTCCTAGCATGTATGTAGCGAAAGAATTAAAAAGCCTAAATCAAAACTACAATGAGATACACTTTTCACCCATTAAGAACAGATGTTACCATTCTGGTAAAAAGGGATAAGAGCATTTTACATCCTGCTGGAGGGAATACAAATTAGTATACCTATTATGGAAAATGTTGTAGATTCGCCTCAAAGGCAAACAAACAAACAAAAAACCAAAACAGAACTAGAATTATCATAATATCCAATAATTAGTAATTTGAAGAATCAGCTATACCCCTCTGCTTACTAAAGCAGTACCAAAAGAGCCAGGAGACAAGAATTGGAAAAATTTGTCTATCAAGTGACAAATGAACAACAACACCAAGAACGTGTGGCACAAACACAATCGAATATTACTCATCAGTAAAGCAAATGAAATCCTGTAGTTTGTAGAATGAATCAAACCGAAGATCATTTGGTTAAATGAAATAAACCAGACACAAAAAGATGCCTGTCATGTGACCTTGTATGTATAAAAATAAAAATATGCCGATCTTAAAAAGCAGAGGACATTGCAGCCAGTCCTGAAGAGACCTGATAAGCTAGAGTTAGATGGAAGGGGAGGAGGTCCTCCTTTTTCAGTGGACTTGGAAAGGGGTGGGGAGGAGATGAGGGAGGGATGGGGGGATAGTGAGGGAATGCAGGAGGGGGATACAGCTGGGATACAAAGTACATAACCTGTGATTAATATAAAATAAAAATGTTAAAAAAAGCAGAATCTTAGTTATCAGAGTCTCATGGACATAAGTGGAAAGTTGTATTGATAGATAATAGGTTACATTTAGGTAGTAGTAAGATGTTCTACTATGCTGTATACAGAATTCTGTGCTTTGAGAATAAGTTGCCTTTCTCTTCCCCTCATAGAAAGCCACTTTCATATGGTACACCAGACCTCATAATTTATTCTAGGAAATTCACTCAGGTTGGAGATAACATGTTATAAACCCTTTTCAAGTCCTTTTAGTTAGATGGCAAAGACCCACAGTTTGATTCTTTTTCTTTTTCTTTTTTAATATTAATCTTTCAATTTAAAAATTCCTGTTACCTGTTTCCTGTCTTCTGAACAACAGAGAACAGGACAGGAACCTTCCACAGGGGATCTCTGAATGACCCTACCCGTCAGGGTATTGATGTTGATGCTGAGACTCATAACAAACTTTGGGCAGAATGCAGGGAATCTTGTGAAAGAAGGAGGAGATAGAAAGACATGGAGGGGACAGGAGCTTGAGAGAACCAAAAAACCTGGTCGCAGGAGGACCTTCAGAGACCAATACTCCAACCAAGGACCACACATAGAGATAACCTAGAACCCCTTCACAGATGTAGCCCATGGCAGCTCAGTGTCCAAGTGGGTACCTAGTAAGGGGAACAGGGACTGTCTCTGACATGAACTCAGGGGCAGGCTCTTTGATCACCTCTCCCTGTGGGGTGCTGCTATGCCAGGCAAAAAAGAAAGCTGATGAAGCCAGGCCTGATGATACCTGATAGGCTAGGGTCAGATAGAAGGGGAGGAGGTCCTCCTCTATCAGAGGGAGGTTAATTATAATAAATAAGAATAAATATATTAATTAATTAACAAAAAATAAAATAATTCCTGTTACTTTTTGAGCCATTTTACAACAGCAGATAAGAACAGAAAACAACAACAAAAAAAGCTTTATTCTGGAACAGGAAAAATCTGAAAGATTAAGCACTCAACAATATGCAGTCACAGGACACAGCTACACTTCACTTCAACAATCTGACAAACTTCCTGATTTTTGGAGCCAGAAGAGTTACATTGGCACAGGCTGAATTGTTAGATCTCTGATATTTGAAATGGAGACTGCATCCTGCCAGACAGAAGCAAGCCAATCTAGAAGAAATAATAACTATTTCCTATTACACTTTATATAGTATGTTAGTAAATGTATTGGTTTTAGTCTATTTTCATAACTAGATCATGACTTGTGAAGAATACAGAACAGGTAGATGGATTGTGTACCCAGCCATTAAGTCTTGGATACCAACACTATTATTTCAGCAGTGGTTCTGTTTGGATGTTGCTGAATGAGTAAATCAGACAAAGAGGGGACTTGTGAGCAGAAGAATCCTGGCATCTGGCTGTAAAGCTGTCTGATTTAATGATGGAAACTCTAGAGGGCTCAGATTCATTTAGCTTGGAGTCATCAGGAATCTAAAAGATCCTTTCATAACACAAGGCTCAAATGTTTGAGAAAAGCCTGACTTGTTGCCTTGGAAATCCACAGAAAAAGAAAATCTATGTTTCCTATTTGCTATTTTAAAATGAATTTAATAAAAGAGGAATCACAACACAATAGTATTTTTAGAAGTTAAAATGAGTATGATGCAAACCCTTACACAAATAGTGTACAATTAACAGAAAAAAATTAAAAGCAAAGAACTTAAAAGATTATGGCAAAGAGTTAAAAACCCAAAATGACATAAAGCAAACATAGTCAGCCTGAATCATTAAATATTAAAATATTACAGTGACAAAATATAAATTAATTAAAAAACAGGTTAATGGGGCAGCAGTTGAATGTCAGATTGTAACATGCTCAAGCAGAGAAAACTGTAGACCTTTGAACCAAGTGCACACAGTGCTTTGCATCACCCCAATCACTGTGTCACCAGAAGGGCTCCCTGCAGAGGGACAGGCAGGCTACTCTCCTATGAATGCCAAGGATCAAAATGTTAGGTGAGTAGGACACTGAACCCAGGTCTGTTCCAGGGCAACTATCCTTTGGCCACAGCTCTCTGTCAGAATTTGCAAACATATGCAAATGTGCCTGAAAACAAGACCTGGGGAAGAGTCTCCACAGTGGGGAGTCTGGGTTCACAGGAATACATTTCTCAAACTGAATAATATAATGACACATTAGCCCCACTCACAGGCACAAGCATTTGGTGAATACTTGCACGAACCTGTGGCAAGCATCTCTGTGGCTAAAGCACTAGAGCTCAAAAATGACACCTTGAATTTATTTGCCTTATATCCTTCTATTCTACATCATTTATACTTTTTAATGTTTCTACCCAAATTTAATCTGACCATGGCTGTCATATGGATGCTGATTCATGCCACAAATGAGAAAAATAAGGAACGATGAAGGCAATAATAAATTATATTAATAAGCATCACTAATTAAGAATTGGAACTGAATGTGTTCTGGCTTCCAGACCACATTTTTCCCACTAAATTGTGTAATTAAATTTGCCTTTGTATGCTGTATACATAAAGTCTTATATAGATACTTCATTTATTTTGGTCTGCTACCTGAGTTTCACATGTTTGTTACTCTTGATCTATTTCATTTGTACTTTCTTTTGTGAAGAGTATATTTCAAATGAAAAATGCCAAAGCTGAAACAAACAACCAAAAAAGGACAATTTTGAATCATTGGTTCTTCCAGTCCTCAACTGCTAATAGGAAAATATTATTTTCAAAGCAAACTAGGTGTCTGTTAATTTTGAGGTTTTGAGTTAAAAACTTAGGATATAACGAGAATTATTTTATTTTCTAAGGAAGTCATTTTTATTTTGAAGTTATCTACCTAAATAATTTTGATAAAGGGCATACAAGATAAACGAAGGTACATCATATTTGACATAAATTTGTAGCTAAATGGCAATAAAAGTCAGAACCACTAATGACAAGATTTCCTCATTGGAATAGTGCAAATAACAGGACCGTCTGAAGATGGATTTGACATAGTTAGATCCTGACATTGTTAACAGCTCACATATGCTTGGATCTGGGCTGTGTTATCATTTCTGGACCTAACCCATCTACAAAACATTACTGTCAGACATTTTCACTTCCACATAAAAAACAAGCTTATAACTAGTCTAACCCTTTCCCAGCAACTGATAGAAACGTATGTAGAGGCTCACAGCCAAACATTAAGTGGAACATGGGTTATATTGTGGAAGCAGGGGCTCAAGGATTGAAGGAACCAGAGGGGTCAAGGACACCACAAGAAAATCTACACACTCAACTAACCTGGGCCCATCAGGGCTTGTTGGGACTGAACTGCCACTCATGAGCATGCATGGGATAGGCAACCTGATATGCCAAGGCTGGTTGATATATAGTGAGGCCACCCTCTTCTGAGGAGAAGAGGAGAAGGGATGGAATTGGGAGGGGCACAAGGTGAGACAGGGGGACTAGGAGGAGAAGAGGGAGGGGCAGCTACAATCCAGGGACGTAAAGTGAATAAATAACTCAATAAAAACATAATAAAATAAACAGTACACACACCCATAGCACAAAATATTCATTTCTCAGCTAACATGACTGACTGGTATTTTTTTAAATCAACAACAAGAGCTCTTCCCTTTTCTCTAGACAATGTATGTGATATCCAGTCAGAAAAACAACATGCAATCCAGAACAGTGCTCTTACTTCTTCACCAAATCACTTAAACCACAAGCCTGGCTCCCTAACAAGTCTCAGAAAGCAAAAATCACAGTAGAAGATATATATATATATATATGCATATATATGTATATTAGGTCCATATAAAAGTACAAAAATTCTATCACTACATCACATTAATATAATGAAACATTTCTAGAAAATATAACTAAAGCAATTGTAATGAGGTTTATAAATTTATGGATATATAGTATATAAAGATCTACATATATAAATACACAAACAGTATATGTATGCTCATTTATGTATATATATATGAAAATATGCTCACTGTATTTTTTAAATTGGAAAGAAAATGAAAATAAATTCTATATATTCATGTATGTCAGTGGTCACCATCATGGATTGAATGCAATAAGTTACAGCAACAAAATTTCAGAGAAAACAGTCAGCAAAACAAAGGAGGTTGGACTTTGTTTTATGTTTGCTTAGATGAGAAAGACAGACTACAAAGACAATTAAACAATAAGGGTATACGCAAACCCCTCCATAATAACTCTAAACAAGCTGATTCCCACTGCTGCTCCACTTTTTGCCTGTCTTCTCCATCAACAGCAGCCGCTGTTCTCAGACAAGACTTTAATGTAGTAAGGGTGATGGTGTTAATTGTGAGCTTAACGGAATCTGCAGCCACCTGGGAGAAAAGCCTGGGGGCATACCTGGGAATGATTAAGGTTAGCTTTTGAGTATGTCTCTGAAGGATTATCTTGATTGCATTAATTGATGTGGGAAGGCCCACCTTAATTATTATCAGGATGGTTTTGTGGTCAGGGGATCCCAAACTGTATAAAGTGAAGAAGCAACCTGAAAACTAGTAAAAGCATTCATTCACTACACTCTGCCTATTGACTAGATGCAATTTGATGGGATGGTTGAAACCCCTGGTGCCTTGACTTCCTGACCATGGTGGGCTGCACCTTGAACTGTGAGCCGAAATAAAACCATTCTCCTTTAAGTTGCTTTTGTGAGGGTATCTTAGAAGAGCAGCAGGGACAGAAACTAAGAGAGTAACATACAACTAAAGTAGAAACGCAGAATCTACCCTTTCCTTCCTCTCTTCCCTCTTTATTTGTATGTCAAGCAGAAGCTTTCCACCCTCAAAAGAAGTGAGAGAAACTGGATATTTCCTAGGGAAAGCAGCAGATACAATATTAACTACTTGTAGTTGTATACCAAAGTGCGTAAGTTAAAAAAATATTTCATTTCTTGATGAACATATATGTCACCTTTACAGTAGCTTACAAGGTTTAGAAACATTTCTTCTTTGTATCCATTTTAAAATTTTTATTTATTGTTTTATTACTTACAGTTTATTCACTTTTTATGTCAGCTGTAGCGTCCTCCCTAATCCCCTTCCAATCCCACCCTCCCTCATCTCCTCCCTTGCCCTCCCCAAGTCCACTGATAGGGGAGGTCCTCCTCCCCTTCCATCTGACCCTAGCCTATCAGGTCTCATCAAGATTAGCTGTATTGTCTTCTTCTATGACCTGGTAACACTGCTTGCACCTCAGGGGGAGGTGATCAAAGAGCCAGCCACTGAGTTCATGTCAGAGATAGTCCCTGTTCCCCTTACTAGGGAAGCTACTTGGACACTGAGCTTCCATGCGCTACATCTGTGCAGGGATTCTAGGTTATCTCCATGCATGGTCTTGGTTGGAGTATCAGTCTCAAAAAGGACCCCTGTGCACAGATATTTTTTTTCTCTCCTTGTGGAAGTTGTACACCCTTTAGATCTTTCTATCTCTCCATTCTTTCGTAGGATTCCCTGCTCTCTGCCCAAAGTTTGGCTATGAATCTCAGCCTCTGCTTTGATACCCTGCAGGGTAGAAACATTTCTTAATGAAAAAGGGTCTGAAATCTTTTGTTTATAGTATTTCATTGAAAAATAGCATCATATACTGCCAAGCTCACATGTTAAATATTAAAGTAGTGAGGGCAGATGCAATTTGTGGTTTTGCGTGTTTCTTCTGTCCTTGTATGCACCATATTTCAGGTCAAGCCAGTAAACTTACTGTACTAGAAACCATTTACTTTATTATTGATACACTTGCTATCTCATCTCTATATCATAAGAAAATGACAAAAGGATCCCTGATAGGAAGATTATAAGAAATGTTAGGTTAAACCTTAAAACAATTAAACTACAATATTTAATGGCACTAGGGTACTTCATTTAAAATTTTGCATGCTTATATGTGAATCTTCTTATGTTCTTGAAATTATGGAGTATGTATTATTTTTTAACAATGCCTTGTACCTAGCTGATACTGACGAAGGCTTTGTTATCAATACAGTTGGTAGAGTTTAACTATAAAAACAGAGAGAATTCTAAAGAGAATTCCTAGTGTTTGTACCTAATATGTCATATATTCTAAAATCATAATTGAACATTTTTGATACAGAATAAAAAATTTGAAAAGCTACAACTATAAGCGTTCCCATTCAGAGTAAGCAAATTAAAATACAATATAGGAATTTGCATCTTTTGTGGTATAACTCTTTTCTTCTTTTTTTAAAATTTATTTATCTTTATATCAATCACAGGTTAAGTACTTTGCATCCCAGGCATAGCCCTCTCCCTCATTCCCTCCTACTCTCCCCAACCCTCCCTCATCTCCTCCCCACCCCCTCCAAGTCCACCAATGGGGGAGGACCTCCTCCCCTTCCATCCAACCCCAGATCATCTTGTCTCCTCAGGGCTGGCTGCAATGTCCTCCCCTGGGATCTAGCCAGGCTGGTACTCCCTGGCATGTATGGGGGATGGTCAAAGAGTCAGCCATCAAGTTCATGACTGAAACAGTCCCTGTTTCCCTTACTAGGGTCTTCAGTTCGATACTGAGCTATCATGGGCCATATTTGAGCAGGGGTTCTAGGTCATATCCATATATGGTCCTTGGTTGGAGAAACTGTCTCATATAAGACCCCTGTACCCTGCTCAGTTTGGTCCTTGTGGAGCTCTTGTTCTCCCCAAGTCTTACTAACTTCCCCTATTTTTATTATTACTTCCCGCCCTCTGCCAAAGGCTTGATTGTGAGTCTTAATATCTACTTTGATACATTGCTGTATTGAATCTTTCAGAGGTCCTCTTTGGTATGCTCCTGTCCTGTTGCTTGTTTTTTCCTCCATTCAATGTCCAATCTATTTGTTCATCTAAACGAGCATTGATCATACCCACCTGGGTCCTCCTTCCTGTATATCCTCTCTAGGTGTGTAAATTTCAGCATGACCTTCCTATCCTATAGGTCTACATAAGTGAGTATATACCATATGTTTCTTTCTGCTTTTGGGATACCTCACTTAGGATGATCGTTTCCAGGTCCCACCATTTGCCTGCGAATTTCATAACTCAACCCCCAAATAAAAATAAGCAGAGAAAACTTATGATGAATTTAAGAATACAAAGACACACCCATACAGTATACTTTAAGATGAGCTAACCAAGACATCTTAAAAGGTTTGAATAAGCTTTGAAATATCTTTATAAAGGGACAATATTTCTATGACTGTATGTGAATGTGTGGGGTATGTACCTATAGACAGAATGAAGAAATACCAATGATAACATAAATGGATTTTCTGGAAATCAAACACAAAACATCCAAGAAATCAAGGACGCCATGAAAAGACGAAACCTAAAAATAATAGGAATAGATAAAAAAGAAGACTCCAGGTTCCAAGGACCGGAAAATATTTTTAAGAAAATCATAGAAGAAAATTTTCCCAATTTAAAGAAAGGAATGTCCATAAACATACAAGAACCCTTCAGAACAACAAATAGACTAGACCAGAAAAGAGATACCTCTTATCACATCATAGTCAAAACACTAAACCTACAAAACAAAGAAAACATATTAAAGGCATCAAGGGAAAAGAGTCAAGTAACATATGAAGGTAGACCGATCAGAATCACACCAGACTTCTCATCAGAAACTATGAAAGCCAGAAGGGCTTGGGCAGAGGTCATGCAGTCTTTAAGGGAACACAGATGCCAACCAAGACTACTAAACCCAGCAAAGCTTTCAATCAACATAGATGGAGAAAACAAAATGATGATGATATGACAAAATGAAATTTAAGCAATATCTACACAGCAACCCAGTCCTATAGAAGATACTAGAAGAAAAACTCCAATCCAACTACATCAAAGAAAATATAGCATACAGATAATTTCCCAACAAAAAGGGAAAAAAAGCAATGGAAGACCACCAACTCCACAATAAAAAGAACTAACAGTCATGGGTCATTATTATCTATCAACATCAATGGATCTGCACCTAATTATGATTTTGAGCTCTAATATTCACGATTGAATTGACATTGAGATATATATCTATGGAACTCATAAAGCTTTACATGGGCTAGATGAAAATTGTATTTTTAAGATATTTTTATTTATATTTTGAAAACTTCGTACATGTATGAACTGTATTTTGTATCTGTTCACCACTACTTCCTTCTGACTCCTCTAGTGGTCTCCACGGAGCCTACTATAGAGGGTCCTCTGAATGGCTCCATTCAAAAGGGGATGGAAACAGATGTTGAGACTCATGGCCAGACTATGTGTAGAGCACAGGAAGTCTTATGGAAGAAGAGAAGGGTGGAATTAGAGGGACATGGAGGGGACAGGAACAGGATAAAGAGACCAACAAAGCTAAAGTATCTAAGCCCAGGGAGTCCAGCAGATTCTGATGCACCAATGGAGGACTATGCATGGAGAGGACCTAGACCACCTGTTCAAAAGTGGCCAATTGGCAGCTCAGTCTCCATTTGGATCTCTGAGTGAGGGGAGCAGGGGCTGCCTCTATCATGAACTCAGTTAACTGCTCTTTGATCACTTGCCCCTGATGATGTGTCCTTGTCAGAACAGAAGGAAGTGGATCCAGGCAGTCCTGATGAAACTTAACAAGCTATGGGCAGATGGCAATGGTAGAGAACTCCCCCTTTCAGTGGACATGGGGAGGGATGAAGGGAAGAGGAAGAGAGGGTGGGCTGGGGAGAGGAGTTGAGGGAAGGACCTTCAATCAGGATATATAATGAATAAATTGTCAAAAAAATTATAAAAAGAATTCATAAAAAATAATAATTTCTAAAACATTATAACTAAAGACACCGACTTGAATTTATGTCCATAGAAGAAGCTGGATTTGTGTTAGAAAATATATTTACAAAAAAGCATCAATATGAGTTCCACTATACTGCTTTCATACAGAGTAGATTATAAACCAGTCTACCAACGAAACCTTCTAAAGAGCAAAGGAGAGATTTTTGTTTTAAACACTGCTTTTTGTCATTCTTGTTGCCACTTGCCATTCATGGTCTTGACTTTAGCTTCCTGATAGATTGTCATGTATTCATTTAGTAACATTCCCGAAATGTGTCCCTCTTGAAACCAGAGATTAGAATTTGTTATTCTTTATGAAACTATTTGTTTGATGTTGGACAATACTATAAAGACAGCACTGGGAGAGTAGGCAGAATTATCAAATTTAGATGATGTAGAACTAGAGTATTAGACAGAAGGAAAATGATGATGATATAAATATACTCCAAGGAAGACTATAATATGGTCTATGGTATTTCTGAGAAAATATTAGCAGTTTTCTCATGTGGTTAGTGACAAATTACTTTCTTTGACTGAATGAGTGTGAATAAATAACACTGGGAGAAACAATCCTAAGATAGGTCTTACTAGTTATACACGAAGGTAACAACTCACCTCAAGACCTTAGAATTCTTTGTGATTCTTCACAATGGGTAACACTGTATAAATAAACCTTTATTTAAAAACATTATCGTATACATATAGAGAAATATGGAAAGATGAACAGCAAATGGTTCCACGCAAGAAAATGTACATCACTATAAATAGAAACCTACGCAATTTATCTGTTTCATCCAGATAAAAGACAGTAATGAGAGAAAACATTTCCGTCAAGGCTCAATAATAGTTGTATGCTTTATGTTGGCATGTACATCAGGTAGAACATATAAAGTACATTAATGCAGGTTTTCACAAATGCCCAATATGCTTACCTGGACAGAGAGCAATATTACAAGGCTTGTGATGTGTTTCAGGTCCTTCACAGGGCCTCCCTCCATACTGAGGAGGTGTGCATGACCTGGTGCGCGTTCTTTGGCCTCGGCCACATGTAAAAGAGCACAAGCTCCATGGTGACCATTCCTCCCAAACTCCATGTACTGTAATAAAGCAAAGGAGCTTCAGACACAAAGAAGAGAATCAAAGTCAAAGACTTCTTTCTGTATAACTAAGAAAAGAAATCATCAAAGTATGAAGATATTTTGAAAACTCACTTTCACTAAGATTCTACTTAGACATAAGCTTCTAATTAAAAAAGTTATTAAAATAATAAAAAAACTGTATGTGATTTTCTTCTATAGTTGTACCATGAGTTTTAAACTATTCCATTTTTAACCTCTTTAAATGGAAACTCCCCTTTCTTTTGATAAAAGATTCATATTATTTTAAAGCATGGTCATTTAAGAAGAATAAAGAAAAATTAAATTTCTCATAACAAAGCTGAACTTTTAAATTTAAGTTTGTGTTTAAATATCTAAGGGACAATTTAATTTTGGTTCCTGTGAAGTTTCAGAAACATCCTGTGTCAGAAAATTAAAAGAAAAACTTTCCCCTGGTAATTGGTTGTATGCATTTAAAATAGATATAAAACTTGCTTTTTAATTTTTTTCATCTAAAACTTTGGAGGTACATTCACCATCTTTTGAGTAGGATATTTCAACCACTGTATCTATTCTTAAAAGGTCCTCCCTTTCCCCATTTCAAGGAGAGCAGTAAGCAAGGGAATGGATTTCTAAAAGTCATGGAACGTGAAGACGATTGATCTTCCTCCTTTGACAGTTTGATGGAACTGGAAACTCTCCTAATTATGTTTCTAAAACAGCAACAAGATCAACAGCCAAGTTATATAAAAACAGAATTAGAGTAAGTATGGACATTACAATACTTCAAATATCTCATTATCCATAATTCCAACTTGACTGAAAAAAATACTGTGTTCCTTCAGAATGAGTATTGAATGGTATGTAAATAAATATTGGTGTAATTTACACAAGCTCACTGGACCTCAAAGTTTAAATCCCTATTCTGAATGTCAGGCTACTGCTCTCCTATCTGTTATCATGGGGAATTACCTCATAAATAAAGCAAGTACAAATAAGGCAGGAGAAACGTTTGCTTGAGAATCTGCTCTCTTGATGCTGAGTCTCTCTCTCTCTCTCTCTCTCTCTCTCTCTCTCTCTCTCTCTCTCTCTCTCTCTCTCTCTCTGCCTTAGAATACTGAGAATGTCTTGAGCTCAGAAGGTTGAGGTCACTCCTGAGACCATAGGAGAGTGGCAGAGAAAAGTTAATTTCTTCCTCTGGTGGGTAGCTCTAAGCACAACCTATAAAAAATGGCATAGGTACTTTCTAAGTAAATATAGTATTTGTAAAATTTTCTTCACGTGTGTTGATCATGTTCTTACTTGAAAGCTGAAATCTAAAGGCTGGTGTGGTGGTGAATGCCTGTAATCCCAGCACTCAGGCAGGAAGAAGCAGGCAGATCTCTGTGAGTTTGGGCCCAGCCTGGTCTACAAAGAGAATCCAAGACATCCCAGGCTACACAGAGAAACCTTGTCTCAAAAAGCCGAAAACAAACAAAACCCCGAAATTTATCTAGTTAGACAGTACATTATTACAGGTTATTATTAGTTTTGTGGTAAAAGTTCTCAACATCTGATCTTTTAAGGTCTTTAAAGAATATTATATAGTTTTAAAAACTATGATAATGTTTAATCATGCCGCAGTGTATACACATACACTTCAGAACACCATAGGTACATTTTAACACACAATTTTACATGGCACTTTAAATGATCTATGACTAAATTTCAAAAGAATTCCATACACACATGCAAAGAAATGACTCCTTAATAATTGGGTAAACCATTTCATTCCATTCATGTTGTTGACTTATTGCAATAAGTTGTAAAAAGGTAATCAAACATCGAAAAAGCAACCCCATTAGAGTATTATTCAATAAAAGTCATCTAATGATTCTATAAAAGTCATTGGAAAGTCTTTTAAAAACAATATATAGAAAAAGTTCCAGGGATGAGAGAAAAGTAATATTTTTCATCTACCTCATGGCAACCTGGGAAACCAAAAGCTAATTAATATCCATTGATTACAAAATATCTAATATTTGCATACATAAGTGTTATACAGCTTTTAAAATATTTACATGTATATGTTCACATATATGTAAAGATCAGTCAAAGAATGACTTCTCAAAGAAATTTATATGAATATATTTTATTTTTTAATAATGTATATTTTAACCTATTTTTTTGCATTCATTTCCAGGTACCAGACTGGGCAAATTGTCCCACTATGTAAAGTGATAATGACAACATATAATGTTTTATCAAACTACTATATTGCTCAATGTATATAGCGCAATGCTAGAAAACATTAAACAGCTAAATTGGCAAAATTTTCTTTGTGAAATACAAATACATCCAAGAAATTTAGCAGCTTGGTTAAATAATGATACTGGAATAAGAAAAGTAATATTACTTAGCCATTTTAAGTAGTCTTTACTGTTGTATGTTGAAGTTTTGTAATTCAGTAACATCATTTAATTTCTTTATGGGACAAGAAATTATTAATAAATTGTCATTTTAGAGACTATTAAGTTGGCACAAAATTAGAACACATGCTTTATAAGGTTTAGATTCTAAAAGATTTATATCAAGAGGCTAGTCATCAGATTTTTGTTAAGATCAAGTTTTCAATTTAATGTAAAATTGTTTTGTAAGGTATTTCATTTTACAGTAAAATAAAAAATTGAATTATCTAGTAATTTTGAAAAATAGTACTAATATAGTCATTTAACTTGCATAATTTGCATAAATTTCATACGGTTTTCCAATTTTCTTCTAATTGGTACCAGATATATTGTCATAACTCTACTTGATACAAGACAAAGAGAAAATAAAATATATACAATATAAAAACATTATCACCAGGTTTAGAAATAAAAACCTAGAAATGCTCATATGATTTAGGTTGCATTATATATAAAATAATCTCTTTAAGTCTAAACGTTTTCTATGGAAATAAATGAATATAACAACTCTGAAATTCATAAAAATAAATCCCAAACTATTCTGTAGCCTATATTAACTTTTACAGATTAATTTCTGTTCAGTACAAATCAATGATTATCAGCTGGTGGTAGCTCCACCCACAGGGACATTAATTGAATTCTGTAGATTGTTTAGGTTCTATCAGTTTATAAGGGAATGAAATTATACTGGCATCAAGTGAGTAGCATCCAGGGATGCAGGTAAGCATTCCAAGGTGCAGTATGATCCTCATGAAACAAAGATTTATTAGGGCCATAATGCTGGTGCTTAATCAACAGAAGTTGACAACCCTGGTGTGAAATAGTTGAAATTTAGCTGGGACAGTAACTATATAATTAAGCATTGCTCTCTACATTTCCCAGTTTACTTTAAAAATGTTCCATAAATTTCTCTTCTGACCAAACCAAACCAAATGCACACACACACATAAAAATTGCCAGAAAATATATTGTCAAGTCAACAAATTTTCAAAAGGCCAAGTGTGTGTTTGTATTAGAGGATCTGAATAAAAGAGAAAAAAATAGGTGAGTAATAAAAAGTAACTCATTTGTAATAATGAGTTTCCTTCACAGTACAAATAATCTTGAATTCTCTCAATCCACACATTTTGCAGTTAATTTAATAGTCACCTTGTCCTTTCTTGTCCAAAGCTCACTAATAAAATAACACAAAAGTTAACATGACAACTGAGGTGTTGACATGTGAGCTAATTTAAGGAGAATTTATTATTTTAGAAAGAATTTTATATTATATATACATTATTTATATTCAAATACATCTTAAATTTTAAAGCATTTAAAGATTTAGTTCATTTTTATTGCTTTCATGATATAGCATATTTAAAAAATAACATTTACCACTTCAGTGAATTAAAAAAAAAGCAGTATATGAAAAAAGTTCCTATGTACTTATCTGAGATTTTAAAATAATTAGAATTGACCTTTTGTATTTATAAAATTTAAAAAGTCCTTAATTCAATAATCTAAAGTATAACAATGATATACTTGTCATGAGCAATATCCAACCAAAATTTAGAAAGACAAATATTTTGTATACATGAAATTAAAAGAGAAACTCTCAAATGTCCATATCCTTACACATGCTAATGTGAAGAGATTTAAGAAATCAAAACATTTGTCAAATGACATATTTCTAAATTTTGTTCACATGAGACACACAGAGAGAAAACTTAGTAATTACATGTATGTGGGAGATTCAGCTCCTCCCAATCAACCCATCCTCCTTTGGTAGAGGATGAAGACTTCCATATATCATTGTTACAAATTTGTGTAACTGATGAATGGAAAGTAAGCTATGAGTGGAGAATGGTAGAAAGTTCACTGGAATCCAATCAGATTCCCACTTGAGAATGTTTGTCATTAGATAATATTCTTTTTTATTTTATTTTTTATTTCTTAAAAATTCTTCTTCTCCCAATCCCACCATCCCTCTCCCATCTCCTCCCTTCTCCTTTCCAAGTCCACTGCTAAGGGAGGTCCTCTTCCCCATCCATCTACCCTGGCTTATCAGGTATCTTCAGGACTGGCTGCCATGACCCCTTCTGTGGCCTAGCAAGGCTGTTCCTCCCTCAGGAGGCAGGGGGAGGTAAAGGAGCCAATCATTGAATTCATGTCAGAAATAGTTTCTATTCCTTTACTAGGGTAACTCACTTGTATACTGATCTACCATGGGCTACATACGGGCAGGGGTTCTAGGTTATAGCCATACATGGTCCTTGGTTGATAATATTCTTGTCAGATGCAAAAGATCTTGACACAAAGTACTTACTTATAAGACAAATTTATATATCAATTGAATCATCACCCTTTACTGAAAGTGTCTTAAATAATGAGAACAGGGAACTCAGCCCTGTAAATCATCATGTAAATATTACAATTAGGCTTCCTGGTTAAGCAGTCTCCTAGAAGACCCATTCTATTGTTAAGCATTATGTTTGAAGTCTCAACGTTTCGCTATCACACTATCTTTCCATGCTTCTTCCTCTTCTTCCTCTAACTCTTCCTCCTAGCCCTCCTCCTTCATTTTCTTCTTCTTCTTCTTCTTCTTCTTCTTCTTCTTCTTCTTCTTCTTCTTCTTCTTCTTCCTCTTCAAGCTCCTGTCATTGAAATGAGCTTGGTCTATGACCCCAAGACTTTTGTTTGGCTTACATTTTTTTCTCTGAGTCAAATTATTCTTCATTCTATATTCTTTCTTGTCTCATGTAACCCTAACTTTCTCCTACTTATTTTTAGTAGCAATTATTGTCCCTTTGTTGATTCTTGTGTCTTCCTTTCCTCATAGTGTTAGTTCCCATTTAATTTTGACTTCATCTATTGCTCTTCTACTCTTTCATTTTGATACAAGTGTTCTCATACTTCATTAAATCATTCCTCCAATATTTCTTGCTATTTCCTTCTTTTCTCTTTCCTTGGGATTTTTTATTTTTGTTTTTATGTTTGTTTTGATTTTTCTTTGTTTTTTAACAAAAACCAACATAACATAAATTCGTTCATGGAAAATATTTTGAATTAATAATTCAGCAGTGCTGAGCATTTTCATTTGGCAGTCATACAGATGACCAGAAATGTTCAGTTTTGAAAATTTGAAGCATTATACCCATTAAATAACAGCTACCCTAGAATCTCTTAGGATGGTTACATTTGCCTGCTCATAAACTGATATTATTCCTGACTATTCTTCCAGGTCTGTCACTGTTTCTGCAAAGACTGTACATGTGATTCTAATGTCAGCTTCTGTAGTCATATAGTTTGCAGTCACCCATTCATCAAATGCTTGGGCACAACCTAAATTCTTTCCTTTGGGACTGATTCACATAAAGCCCTCACTGGTTTGAGAGGGTAAAACAATAAAACCGTACATGTCATCAAATAATACGCTTTTGATGCAACACATATTTCACCCTAACCAGCTCCCTCTCTGGCTTTTAAAGAAGTATATTGCTATGATGAGGACAATCACTTCAAGGTAGTTTATAAAATAAAATGACAGGTCATTTTGGTCTACTACATTTATTTATTGTTCTCTGATAGGGTCGGATGAATGGTAGGGGAACAGCTGAGGGAAAGCTATGTCAGTCAGTGAATGGCTACATGTCATATTTCTACTGTGCTTGACATTTTTAGTTTTCTTCGTACATGCAGACAGATATTTTTACCACCTTGAAACACAATAAAACTGAATTTTTATACTCTTTGGCATAGATACACCCATTTCAATCATATTTGCAGTAGGGACATATCACTTATATAATATGCTTACCGCTCTGAAAGAAGAACTAATCACATAGAGAATAAAACATTGCAGTTGAAAAAAATTTTACACTAATAGACTCTCATTAAATCGCCTATACCCAGATCATAGGAAAACAACAGATTGTTCCAAAATGCGTAGCATGACACAATTCAAAACAGCCACAGTCGTAGTTGCTGCTAACACTACCTGGACAGAGGGCAGTGTTATTGCAAACCCTTGATTCTCTTAATGGGCCGCTGCAGTGTGTCCCGTAAGGTGATACACAAGTTCTGGTTCGCACCTGCGACCCTTGACCGCAAGTAACTGAGCATGAGCTCCACTGGGACCAGTCTTCCACACCAGATTCACCTGCGTGCAAGACAACAAATAGACATGAAACACCGTCTTCATCATTCATCCTGGAAGCATTGTAGCAAATGGACACTGACATGCATGGATAAACGTAAACATAGGGCAGCGCATCCAAAGAAAACAGTTCATAGGAAACAGTTCCTAAGAACAAAACAGTTCATAGGCAAGTGAATTTAGAGGGATGTACACAATGCTGACACAAAGACCGTTTGCCATGACTTCGTTAACAAAACCGTTCTTTACAAAGTCTGCTAGGCTAACGCTACCGTGAAGGAAGAAATCAGTGGCGCTCAGTGAGGATAACTGTTTGCAAGAGTTTTCTTCAAGCCTATCCACGGCCGTGTACTTGATGTCAACAGAGGCAGAATGTATTCCTATGTATACTCCAAGGCTTTGGTAAGCTGAGTTGTAGTATCTAGTTCTTTGTTGCAGAATGCCCTTTCTATTGCTAAAGACTGAATGCACCTGAACTATTATGCAGATGGATAATTTATTCCAAATAGATTTCCTACTTTTTCAACCTATAATAACTATTTACCTTGTGGTAATTTATCAATATCTTTCTGCTCACCATTTCATCCCTGATTTAAGAGGTGAGGTTTGTTTTTTTTTGTTTGTTTGTTTGTTTTTTTCTACTTCAATTGAATGAAAACTGTTCATTTCTATTAGCTGAGCATAGAAGTAATATTTACTCTAAAATATGGCTCTCAGAAGCCAATTAATGTTGTGTTTCATAAACTTTCTGGTGCTTGGCATCAGATTGAATTTAGCTGTTAATTTTTTTCATTACCTAAAACCATCACATAAAAATACAGGAAGCATCAATTATTTATGAAACCACTGGGGTGGGCTAATTATATTCTGGAATCAGGTCTAGGTTAGATTTTAAAATCTGACTTGAAATTTTTCCATTGCTCTGTACCAAATTCCAGTTGAACCATATCTGGCTAGTAGCATGTATTTATGTTAAGCATGCATATAATTGTCAAAACCTTTTAGAGGGGAGGGGCTTCTCAGAACTCTGCAGCACCGATTATCCAAAGAAAGGAGCAATTTAGCTTTATGTCATGTATTCTGTTTAGAATATGCTTAGGAATATAATTCCAAAATCAGAAATTAAAGTCCCTTTGTCTATATTGTCTTGGAGAGTTGGTCAATGATTTTGAAAGTACATTACTTGCTAATCAAGGCAGCTCATCTTCAAACTGATTCTGAAGAAAAGAATGAATTTACATCAAACTGCAAGGCAAGCTATTCTTCAGTGAGAAATCTATTGTAAAATAATGATCTCACAGCTAGAAAACCTATTTGATGAAGATGTTGAATTTAATTCTGGTATAATCTGCTAATTTATTTTCTTGAGGGTTCAGAACAACTAGTTTGCAGGGAACCCCTGCTCTGTTGAAACTCTTAGAAGAATCATGAGAAATGGGTTCTTATATTACAGTCTAACATTTTGAATGGAGAGGCATAGATAACAATTCAATGACACCTAGTTATCTATTAAAGGGCACATGCTGGTATTTTGAATGACGAATCACATCAATTAGGGCTTCTTTTAAATATTGACAGTTGTGTTTAGCATGGAGGGGCAGTAATAGATCATTCTTCATTAGTTAATATTTTTGCCTTTACACATTTATTTATAACTAATTTCATAAATATCTACGGGGTTTTCTGAGTAGTGTTTTGAAGTTACATTTCAATGTTCTCTGTTATTTGAATAATATTTTAGAAAAATAAAAGTCATAATTTTATGAGATGACTTGGCCATGGTTAAAACTACACATATATTTATATATACATAATCACACTTAGTAATGAAACTGTTAAGCTTAAAATTATGGGGATGTAGTGTACTGTTAATTATATGCCAACCTGTTTGTGATGAGGCTGATTATAAATATTATGGCTATATGTTATCAAATACAAGCCAGAAAGTAAAAACAATGTGAATTCTGTAGGTGAAATGACAACATTTGTGAGTAAAATTAGTTCTATTTTGCCACAAATATAGTTTTTCTCTCTCACTTGCATTGTAATGACGAACAATCTTTAAAATTAAGCTTAGCAGTGAATTCAGACCAAGGCCCAATTTAATATACAAGCTTGTACAAGTACTTAAAAATCTGAGCTGTCTCTGCATCTCTGGTTCTGTGCAACACTGAACACAGTAAGCAGCTGTGCTGGGTCATGAGATATAAATGATGAATGTTAAGAGCTAGCCTTCCTCACACTTCATGTTGAAGATGGACAACTGAATGAAAATAAACACATGAATGGTAAATTTTATTTCAAATTTAAGAATCAAAATTTGCCACTAAAATAATGGTCTAACCATCAATTTGATCTTTCACCAATTTCAAATTGTTTTCACTGCAATTTTTGTATTGCTTTGTTTTCCCCAAAGTTGTTAAGGGTTATCTAGCAAAGCATATTGAGTTATGTTAGAAATAGTTAATATACTATATAAGGAAGGTGTTTTAATGACTCTGAAATAGTAAAGTACAAACTGAGCACCATTTCCAATATATGTATCTTTGGAGATAGAGCCAACTGATCTTATCAATATTTAATTTAGAAGAGTTGTCAAAGATCTTGTGAAAACTACTCAAGAGAAGGTCACACTGACCTGAGGCTTCGTATCCTGAAACAAAGCAGGAAAGAAAACTGGAAAAAGTATTTCAGCCAACTCTACAATGACTCTAGAGACTTGAATAGCTCCATTCATTTTTTGAAACTCTTTAATAATTTACCTACCTGAAAAGCTGCTTGTGTAAAGTGAATGAGATCACGTGGGATAGAGAATTTAAAATTATGAACAAGATTTAATATAATTTTTGTTAGTGTGTTTAAGTCATGAAATTAGAAACACATTTGGTGTTATCTTCTTCTTTTAGATCATGGATTATATATTCCTAATACAGACAATTTTCCTTATGTAATAAATGTTTACTTTTCTAAATCTGTTTATTAACTCATTTCATGCCTATGTTGCTAAAAAGTAAGCAACTTTTAGCAATATAAAGATTTCTCATTCCAGCTTATTGGCACTGAGCTTTGACATATCCCTTAAAACAGATATATTTATTGTCTTATTTCATTTTCCTTAACTGTACATACAGATGTCCGATGTACTATTTTTTATTCTATTTTATTTTATTATGCATGAGACAATTTGTCTACATGTGTGAATGTGCACTGTGTTCATTCAGTGCCCACAGGAACCAGAAGAAGGTGTTGGATACTCTAGATCAGGAGTTAACAGATGTGAGCCTCCATGTAGATTCTGGAAACTTAAAGTGGGGCCTCTGCAAGAGCTGTAAGTGTTCTTAACCACTAAGACATATCTCCATCCTAATCTTAGGCTTTTATAGTAACCTGCTTAATGTTTAGACTTGCCTCAGTTACAAGTACTAGCAATAAAACTCTAGGTATGCTGGTAAAAATAATGCTACCTTATACCAATGTCATTTTAAAAGATTCACTCACTGTGTCTCCATACAGTAAAATTTATTTTAAAATAGAAATATTTAATGATTTTATTTATTGCAGAAGCCAGTTCACTTATCTGAAAAGAAATAAGGTGTGGTGGCTTTTGATTTCTTTTTCCATTTTTAATACAATACATTGTGGTATTTTAGAATTTCATTGTTTAACTTTTCTCCTGTATCTTTTTTGCTCTCAAAACATGCTTAGCAAAGTTTATGACTGTTTATATGCAATATTAATGCCTTGATTTGAGAAATAGACAAGTTACAATTTTTTAAAGATTTATTATTATTTACTTAGCATTCTGCCTGCATGTGTGCCTGCTCACCACAAGAGGGTACCAGATCTCAGTATAGGTGGCCCCGAGCCACCATGTGGTTGCTGGGAATTGAACTCAGGACCTTTGGAAGAACAGCTAGTGTTCTTAACCTCTGAGCCATCTCTCCAGCCCCCTAGAAAAATTCTATTAATAAAATTTCATTTTATAAAATGTAACTGTTTGATACTTCTATTCATTTAGTATATGTTAACATCATAAGAACCTTAATATTTAAGAAAAAAGCTTTTACCTTTTAACTTTATAAATGCTTAGTATTCAATTATGAATCTCAAAAAATAATATAATGCATCTCCTTTCTTAGTTCAGCATGGTGATTTAATACTAAAGTAAGCACAGTGCACATCTTTATCTTTCCATATACAAGCTTGATTTAATATAAATTTATGAACCCTGTTTCTCATAAATTCAAGCATCTTTCAATAGTTTTAGAACTTTAATTTTGCCTGGCCTTTCTGAGTTATTAACATGATGTGTGAATGGTTTTAAAGTTGCTCACAGATCTCTTTAATCAGTGTGTCATCTACTTACCAAATCACTTGTTAGTGAAAAAAATACACTTTGTGTAGAAAAAGAATAATGACTGAAAAATCCAAAATAAATGTATAAATTCTGGTAACCAATTCCTCTTTTAAAAATCATTATATTTAAACATAAATATTTATATTCATATTTAAATTTGTTAAAATATTTTGGCAGAAAATGAAATTTTCTTGATTTATAGAAACACTAAAAATGGAATTTAAACAAACTCTGGATTTAATTGCATAACATTAAGTACACAAACTAATTTTACTGGATATCTGGAAATTTAAACATGGGGTTCTCCATTTCACTCCCCCTTGATGACAAGTTTCTTCAATTACAGTAAACCAATTTTTGCTATGTCTTCTGTGTAAGAAAAGATGCCTCAGTGACTGAGGGGTCAGCCTGTGTTTTATCTCCATTGAGAGCAGAAGTTTCTGAATCTCTGCTCACGAAATCAATTATTTTACTCTTGGTAGCATACCAATACACATTTAGAAATCTGAAGAATCATTTGAAACACCTTGTAATACATTTTCAAGTTGAGGAGACAACTTATAAAAATATAAACCTCCTCTTAAATTTAGGTACCCCAAAAGCAATCCAGAAAAGAAAGTTCTTTTCATTTCTGGATCAGGCCATAACATAGAATATTTTAAAAATTTAAACTGTGTACTTATAGAATTCATTGTACATATTATGACCTGACAAACTGGGTTACAATTAATATATTAAAATATACCATTAATATATTAAAATATACCTCTCGTTTATTTCCAAGAATACAATTCAACATCAGTATTATAGTTCGTAAGCAATAAATTCAGGTACAGTGTTCTAAACAAATAGTGCCACAAAGAACACATCAACTGAAGGAAACACCCATTCCTTTGGAGAGTTTCATTAAAATCAGTCTGAATATCATGTCTCAGATCTGACCATATATTTGTGGTTTCCTACTAATGCTAAAACAAACAAGAAAGGAATGCATACAAATTTTTAGTAACACAGATAAACTTAGTTGTTAGCTTTGAAGAAGAACAGTAAATGCTGAGCAAGTTTGCAATGCGGTTTTAAACATCCCCACTGGGAGAGGCTTCATGCAATGTCACTGAGCAGAATTCTTGACGACTTACGTTGAGCAGCCAAATCACCCCCACTGCAATTTGTCAAACTTTATAGATTATTAAAGCATAAATTCTACGTGGTTATATCTAGTCATGTATATTTATGAGCATCAAAAATTATGTCAAACAGTGCACTTTTCAGTCACATTCAATTTGGTAGAAGGTTTTGAAAATAGTCTTATTGATGTAGGACCAAATAATTTTATAAGCCAGAAAGCCAAATTTGTTGATATTTAATTAGATGGTCAAGTTGTTACTATTTATCTTCTGCAATGAATTTATTTTCAAATCATATATTAAATTATAAAAGCCTAACATTTCTATATTTAACAATCAAGCAATATTTATAGATGACATGAAAGAATATTTAATGTATCACATTTTCTTAAGTTAAATTTCATCATCTGAGTCCTATTTAAATTATACTTCTTGAAAGTTCCAAAAAATAATTCTTGAAAAGGGAACTTTATTGCTTTCCTTTAAAGGTGTATTGACACATTTTAGTGGTTAAGTAACAGAAAAAATAATACATAAATTCTGTGTGTCCTATACCAAAGCAATGTAAGTCTTACACATCTTTTCCATGTATTTTTCATTCACAGCTACTTTATTTATGGACTTTAACTGGTGACCAAAAAAATGGCTCAAAAAATCAGCTCCAAAAACTGACAAATGTGCAGCAAAGGATCATGAAAACATGCAGTGGTTTCATTAAATTAACAACAATAAATAGAAAAATGTAACTAACGTATTACCAGTTTGTGCCATAAATTTAGCAGCATCAGCTTGTTCCTGAGGGACCCTTTTTTCATGGACAGATCGAGGTCGCTGACTTTTAATTGTATGATCTCCCATCATTCCAAATTCTAAAGACAGAATAAAGGTATATGAAAGCCTGTGTGTAGACATTTCTCACAAATTACATTACTGTCCCATGCAATATGTTCCTCCACAGACCTAGAAGTCATGGATAAAAATACAATTCTAATTTCTCTATGCTGATCTGCTTGGAATATGTCTAAACTTAAAGTAGAAAACCTGAAATCATGAACAGCTTTCAAGAAACAATAATAACAGTCAGTAAATGATATATCCGAAGTTAAGTCAACTCAAGCAACAGAACATATTTTACTCTTCTCTGATAATGTTCTGAAGTCACATATCAGAAGAAAAAAAAATACAACCACACTACTAACTGTTGTTCCTGGGAGAATCCTGACTGGGTGTCTGCTGCCTCTGTCTAAATATTTGGCACCCACAACAAGGTTTCCTGTACCTTCAGAAGGAGTGGACAGCTCCGTTATCTAACTTTCTAAGGCAAATATTCAGACAATGGATAATTTTTTTAATCCAAAGATGAGGTAGCCTTGGTATGCTACCAAGCTCACAGAAACAAAACCTGGCAGCCTCAGTAATTTTGTTTCTTATCTTCCCTGATTGAACCAATTCCTCACTTTCTCTAACCTCATGTAAAGCAATGTTTTCTTGTTAAAAACTGTATTAAAAAGAGTTTGGGTTGTTGTTATCTAATTGTCTATAATAAAGCTATTAATAAAGACAGAAATTATCTGTGCCTAGCAGATAATTAGAAAGTGTGGAGAGAAAATTTGGTGTAGTATGTTTAAAAAGAAAAGGTCATATACCTAAAGAGATTATATGCTCAGAACTCCTGATTAGAGCTGTGCTCACTGAACTGTTATAGCAAGAAGATCTAGTAAAACACAAGTCCAGCATATGGAATATTTGATGGCTCTAATTCCTAAGTTTCAGGTAGAGAAAGGAAATCTCTAGCAAGAATAATACTATGGTACTTTTTCTTACATCATGAATGATACTGATATCTTGATATTCAACACTCAAAATTTGACAGTGAAATTTTGTCCAAAAGTTTTACTAATCAGCTCTTTGCTCATCAATTTTTAAATGTACTTATGCTAAAATACAACATATTTGCAACATATTTTGAAGTCAGCAATTCTACCAACTCTGGTCTTTTATGTAACAAAAAAGACTAGCATGTTGTCTGTTCAATCAAAATCTCAACCAACCTCAACCCCAGACAAAGCAACTTTAAAGAAATTCTTCCTAGAGCTTTCACTAAAGAGTTCACATCCTGAGATATTTGAGAAGTCTACATGTGTGGCTCTTTTTGTCACTTCGGATAATGTTGAAAATGGAAATATAAATAAAATGTCAATTTACTTGATTAAATAAAATCGTAACTATTTTTTTATACCTGCCAACATTCTTTCATTCATTCCTGTGTAAACCATGTGCTGTGTAAACCATTTCTCATTGAGCATATAAGAAGTAGCTAATTACTATTAAATTTACTATTTAGAAAGTTTAAATATAGTTATTCACTATTATATATTTAAAACTATTATGCAACTTAAATGTCATTGTATCATCAATAGAAAACAAATATTAGTGGTTAAGTTTTATTAACATTATACATTACCTTTCTACTTATAATTTAACTTGAATGTTTCACAAGTTTTTATCACTTTCAACATTTACATCAGAGGATATATTTCCATAATACTGTTGTTGGCTTTAATAATCAGACTAAGGTGTTTTGGAGCAATAATGCAAAGGATGAAAGAAAACATCTATGCCATGTATAGTACTTTTAAGTTAAAAAGTAATGACAGAACCAATTTGATGGAAGACCATTCTTAATGTCAGTGGCAGTCTGGAAATAAGCTGTATCTAGCTTCTGAGGAAAATATTGAAACTTTAAAGAAAATATGATCCTGATGCTTGATTTTGGATATTGCCAAATCACTGCTGGGATTAGCTGAAAATGTATCACATTAAATTTCTAATGATTTCTCAAATGTAAACATAACTACATTTTTTGAAATAGAATTTAGGCTCTTATTTTTATTACTAGCCCAGTAATTTCTATGTATAAAAATATTTTCAATACAAATGATACTTCCATATTCAACTTCAGTGACCCCTGCCATCAATTCTTATGTCCATGTGAATAGTAGTGATGATGTTTCTTCCTTTAGAATTGTTGATTATTGTGGTATTATAATTTAACTGGAAAGTTTTTTAAGAAGAGGATCAAATCCTGGGTCTCAATATACATTAGACAAGCTCTCTGCCACTCTGCTATATTTGAAGCCCAAAATGACAATATGTGGCCCTGTTATAAAGAAACTGTATATGCTATGTAAGATATACCACTGATTTTCTCTCTTTGAAGACAAATCAACACTACAGAAACATTTAAAAATATTCCAGGCCTATTAATCCAAAATAAAGTTATCACTGAAACTGAAACATGCTTTTATCTAAACAAGAGAGTTTTTACCCAATGTCTGCATTCTAAACTGTTAGAAAATATACATCTCTTTTGTCTTAGTTTTAGTGAAGAGTAAGATTTTGACAACAAATATTCCATATCTCCCAATAACTTATTTTCAAAACATTTATATTGTCTTTCACATCTTTCATAATGACATTATCTCTGCTTCTAATGAAAATAAAGGTCAAATGAATCATTCAAATGTAAGAGACAAAGCTATTGTACTGGTGTGCTTTCATGTGGTCAATGTAGTCTGTAGTATTATGATTTTTGGATAATATAGTCTTCCTGAGTGGTTGGTTCATATGTATACAAGTCTGCATTGGCAAAGACAATATATTACATTAGTTACACATGGAAAATAACCAAATTAAAAGATGAACTGCTTTGTTGAAAGCAATGGGAAGCAAGTTGTGAAGTCAAATGAAAAAGAGCACAGTAATAGGGCAAATGCACATATGGTTCATGGCTTATGGAAACAAAGGGCTGTTTCCTTTTTCAATACATTGATGGCATTGATGAAGTGGTGAGTAAGTAGATCTTTATGCAGAAAACCCAAAATGATGGAAGATGAATTGCAAATTTTAGGGTTTTCCCCTCAGTCATTCACTATGCTTTTTGCTAAAGGCAAGTTTCCAGAACTTATATGCATGAAAGAAAGGTGTTGAAGGTCATTTCCCTAAAGCCTAGGCCTAGGATTTGATAGGTTTAAGGTCCCTAGGAAACAAATAGACTTTAGACTAGACTTTCGATCATCAATTATCAATTATGGGACTTTCGTTTGAAAAGTAAGGGAGATACTAATATATGATTTAATTTACCAAAAGTTAAAACATGTCTACTCATTGTTTTACCATGGGTTTATTTTAAATATATGGACAAGCATATGACACTAAGCAGCAGGCATTAATACTGTCATTTAATACACAGACCGCCTTCATAATCTGCAGAATTGGTATCTCTACCAACAGCAACCTAATCCAGGGCATTATTGTTTTTCACAAAACTCCAAGAGTTATGCCTTACTCATGCAATGTTCAAACTTTACTGCTGCTTACCAGGAAACTATACCTTTTCTCAAGGTTTCCTCCAATGCAAAGGTCCTTCCCTACAGCAACATCTGTAGTAAAGGCCCTCTCTAAACTCAACTTCAGCAACAGCACCAGAAAACACTTCCACATCAACATATTGAGGAACAGCCTTTTGGTCTCCTTGAAATACTGACTTGCCTAGTACTGCTAAAGGATTTGTATTTTATCTATTATATAGATATAATGGTTTATTAAATATATATTTATATCTTATTTTTCCTTTCATATACAAACTTTTTTTCATTTTCTTTGTTTTGAAGAAGAATCTCATGTAATTCTAGATATCCTGGAACTTTTTAAATAATAAAGAACATACTTGAACTTCACTACTGAACTGCATACCCAGACCCCACAATATAACTTCAAGTAACACACCCAGAAAAATTAAATGAGATTTTATTAATCAAAATGTAACAGGAGAAATTTATCAGATTCTCCTATTGGCACATACAAAAGTCTATCACTTTGTTGCCATAAGATAATGTGGACAAGCAAATTCTGTAAAGAAGCAATAACATAATCTCTGAGGCTAGTTTATGTATTTTAGGCTTACATCTCGGCTGGTTATAATTATTTGAAAGATCTCATCTATTTTCACATTACTTAAAAATATTTGGCACAATTATTTTGTCTGTAAAGACTTTTCCATCATAATGAAGTTGAAATATATGTATACAGTAAAGAGAAACTCAGACCACCACCATTAGAATGTATTTTTCACTTCTGAGTTTTTCTAATTTTTAAAAACTTTTTCTATTGTATGTAAATTTGACACTTGCATTTTCTCACTTTATAAGCATCTGTTAAGTGCTTATGTAGCCAAACATTTTGTGAAAAAGCAGAAGGAGAAAAAGGCAAACACTGGAGTCCCCACAATCAACAGTGATTCTAGAAGCATGATGCATTAGCAAAGACTAATTATAAAAAACACCTTAATGTTATCTACTACTGATTACAAGTATTTAATTTGATAAAGAAGACAAAGAATAAAACAAATGAGTAGAACACAATTTTAAATGAACTCAAGAGTAAAAGTTGCATGATAAATTGTTAGATAATAGAAAAAACTTAAATAAAAGAAAGACATTTTAAAAAATGCAAGGAACCGGAGAAACTCGTTAACATTTGAGGTGTGAGTGGTGAATCCTTGCTATACATTATTTTCAGGTTTCATCATCATATTTGGATATTCTTATATCTGACTACAGGGATATATGTGTTATTTCTCACACTAGTAAAACAGAATCTTTGCAAATACTTTGGCTTAAGTTACCTAATCAGTTAGCTAAGATGCTTCTATAAATGGAAAAAGCATTAAACAATCATGTATGTGTTAATAGCATATTCCCAGAAGAGTTTAAATGTTTAGAATCATACATGAAGTTATAAAATTTCATAATTTATGTAATATTTTGTAAAAGTATTTTCTGAATATATTTCACACATATGCTAAATATGTATGTTAATATTTGTTGTATATTAACAAATACATGTTAAATATATGTGTTACCTTCACAGTAAGACTACACATTATTTACCTTTATTCAAAACATAAATGTTATTAAAATAAATATAGCAATGGCTGTCTCTTAACCTCTTTAAAAATATATTTGAAAATTGTATGACAATATATGTGCAAGTGCTACAGATAAACCTGTGACATACCTATTTCTATCATTTTAATCCTCATTTAGTTCATGGCCTTTCTGAAAGGTTATCAAGGAGGACATGTTGTTCCATGCTGGAAATCATCAACGTGCACAATTATATAAGGATTTTTCATTAATAATTTTTGTACATCACCCAATTTTATGGCCTTGAATCATCTCTGTATATGTGAACTACTGAATTACTATGAGCCAGTATTGCTGATTTGCTTGAGAAATATTTTTTATTGATTCATAATGAGGAGAGTAGACATATGAATACATACATAGTAAATGCAACGCTACAGTTCAAAACAATTTCAATAGTAGATGAAAGTATTTTCTTGTTCATTTATGTCAGCATACCAGTGCTTTCCTCTTGCCTATTCTAGTACATTTTACTGCAGACAAAACGTCTTATGGTATAGATTTTAATAAGCTTTGTTTTTAATGTGGCCCAACAAGGTCTTAAGAATATGAAATATAAGCAAACTGTACTGTCTTTAGAAAAAAATTTCCTTAATTTTTTCAAACTAGTGCAGAGATTGGTTTCTTTTGACCAAGTTTCTGACATAGAGAGGGGTCCTGTGTGTAGAGGCCTCAAAGGGAGCAACATGGGTATGACAATGTCCGAAAGAGTTGTCTCTCAACTTTCACGGGAAACAATGGAGCAAAAAATATCACAGAAGCAAATGAGCCAGAGGTTGTCTGGGAAGCCCTATTTTCCTAAGGAAAACAGACTGGCTTCAGAAGTGATCCAGGAACTCAAAGCTTTGGTTGGAGGATACAGGGATTTGAAGCTTAGTTTGATTCATTTCATCACAGTGTTTGCCTGTGTATGTGTGTATGGCTACCATGAGTCTGCAGTGTCTGCACAGTCCAGAGGATTCCCAGGAGTGGAGTTCCAGAGAGTGGTAGGGTGCTTGGCTGTCCTATGTTCAGGCTCAGCACTGGATTGGAGGTTCCAGTTGTTAGGCTCTTATGTGTGTGCTGTAATTCTGAGCAAAGGTCTTCACGCTTGCTCACTATATTTTTTACCAACAAAGCGTTTTCATATAAAATTCTGTCCTTTTTGTTTTTTAATTTTTAAGGTAATTTTTTAGTTTGATTTTCTGATAAGTTTTACCCTCGTATACATTACAGTGACAAATATTTTCTTAGAAATTGTAATAAAATGTTTATTCTCGATTTTAAATTATAGATCATATTCTATAGTAGTTTTAAACTTGCCAAGTTATTTCTCATTTATTATTTTAACAGGATAATTTGATTTAAAGAAATGTTGCTACATATAGAGTTACTGGAAATTTTATAAGCTCTTCCACAGAAACATATTAAGTTATTTAAGGGAATTATTTAATACGATCTTCCAAAAATGTAATTAGTATATTATATTATAAGCTATTGAGCCTTACTGCTACAATATTAATAGAAAATAAATGTTACCTAAATTTAAAATATTATATAAATGGTTGTTTGACCTAAAATTACATATATAAGCTGTAAGTAATAAATTAAATACTTCCTTTTTCATAGACATTACTGGTACCTACATCTTGAGTTGCCAGCTCTCAAGGTTTGCTGTATCGCTGGAAGGTTTTCTGTCTTTAATGTAATTGTTCTAACCTTAGTCAATATATTGATGAATAGATGTATATTGCAGAGTTCAGAAATGATAGACCTGGTGATTCTAGTCATTTCTTTTTACAAACCCTTATGTTTCTATTACTGCAGAACATTGTACTTTAACACAGTGTTGTTAACATACGTTCATTAAAATTAATATAAATTTATGAGGTACAGTGTTTGTGGTTTCCAATATAACCAGGATGCTAACTCAGTGTTTCTTAATTTTTTATGTTACTTTTCAGGGACAAATAAAAACATATGGTGAACAATCTCTGCATTTTTTTAAAGATATCAGCTACTCATAATGTCAGTTAACATTCAGTCACATGGACCTCCATAAATGGCAACATGGTTAGAAAAGTCCAATTCTATGTGGCAATCTAGGATTGATGCACATTGCCAAAGCAATAGCTAACACAGTGAAGAATATGAAGGCTGCTTTAATTGCCATGTACACTTACAGTCAGTGTGGATGAAGAGACAGGGAAATTGGCAAGGAGGAAATATTTCAGACTGCCATGCCTTAGCATGGTGCAAATACAAGTGCTGGGAAGACAATATCTAAATTCTCTTTCTGTTCTAAAATTACATTTGTTCTGAATACCAACATGGAATTCAGTCTCTGAGTGCATGGAGTATCTAGGCAGACCATGAGGTCTAGACACTTGACCAACTCCGATATAAATTATGTAGATTTACACATGTCTTCATGTGACTTTCTTAAGTACACTGTTTGGTTATTTGTAAACATTGTTTATCAAATCAGTATTTAGATGTTTTATTGATTCTTTTCTTAGAAATGATATAACATTTATATTGCCTGTAAAGCCTCAGACTTCATATGTATATTTGAGTAGATACAACAAGTATACTCCGGTAAGAGTCCACTTTGGATGAAGTTTTTCAAGAAGGGTAGCAGCTTGCAAATGTATTTGAAAATTGATGATTTTTACTATTCAACAAACACAGAATATGCATCTACTTCACCCCATATGAGACACTAAATACTGTAGCAACGGTAATAAATGAAAAAGATAATTTTATATGTGTATAATTGGCTTTGCAATTGCTCCTATTCCGATTTGTAAGACTTAGAAGTATGTATATATATATATATATATATATATATATATATATATATATAAACTTTACGAAGTAATCAGATTAACAGCTTTCAATTAATGCTTTAGTTTATAGATTATGACAATTTAGAGCTAATATAAATGTGTACCTCAACAATATTATATAATGTCTTTGTTAAATGAACATTTAAATCAAAACCATGATCGTGATATTCATTTTATCACACTTCTATTTCCTTTTTTATTTTCCTGAGTTTGTCAAGTGCTAATTTAGTCTCTGTAAACCTCATAAAAAACATTTCCTTCCTAATTGCCTATTTTCCTATCATTTAATTATTTTGTTTTGGAAAAGCACACATGGAAACATAAGTGTGCTTTAATACAGTCAGGCATAGTGATACAACTTTGTAATCTCAGTACTCGGAATGTTAGGTCAAGAGATTTGCAAATTTGAAGCCAGCCTGAGCTAATAGTGAGTTTAAAACATGGCATAGATACATAGAAAGAACATACTTCAAACAAAACCAAACAATTATAGAGAGCAAATCTGTATTCTTAGATATTTGGGGGAATGGGGAAGGCAGTTAGGAAATTGAAAATCAGCCAGAGCAACTTAATGAAGCTCTGTTTCCAAATAAAAAATAAAAGAAGGTTGAAGCTAGTAGCTGGATGGTGAATTGCTTACCTTATTTCTTGAGGTCATAAATTCAATACCAGTCCCAAACGAAATCAAAACACAATAGCATAATAGCATGTATCTATTGATGTATAATCTATCTATCTACATTTGTGTGTATACATCTCTTCCAAATATTTATCCTGCTATAATTTCCTTCAAGTAGCATAGAAAGGGAAGGCATGCATTGACATCTTCTTGGTGTATTTGATGCTTAGAAATGCTCAGCCTCTCTGTCTTGGTCAGTGCTTTCATGCTGACTCCAACTCTGTCACACACCGATGTACACTCTTGCATTGTTGCTCCCCTGAATCTGTTTTTTCAACATTTTGCTGAGTATTTGTTCTTATGCTAAATATAAATCAAGTTAGAGTTTTTGAATCACATCTGACCTTCTTCCTCTTAGTAGATGTGTTGGTTTGAATAGGAATGGCCCCCATAAACTCATGTGTTTGAATACATGCCCATAGGTGGTGGCACTATTAGGAGGTGCAGTCTTACTGGAGGAAGTATGGTACTGTTGAGGGAAACTTTGAGATCTTGTATGCTCAAGCTATGCCCAGTGAAGCACCAATCTTTTTGTGCTGGTGAAGATCAATATGAAGACCTCTCAGCTCTAACACCATATCTGTGTGACATTGCCATGCTTCCTATAGTAATGATAATGAAATATATCTCTGAAACTGTAAGCCAACCCCAGGTAAATGTTTTCCTTTTTAAGAGTTGCCATTGTCATGGCTTCTCTTCACAGCAATAAAACCCTAACTAAGTGAGTAGGAAATTTAAAGTGATTATATTTATTACTTGTATTAAAAGGTTAAACCTACTGTTACTATGAATGAGTTTCTTTTTACTAAGCCTCCCTACAATTTCACTTTTCTGTCCTTGTAATTACTTTTAGAGTGGTAGCAAATTCGATTGTTCTTCTCTCTCTCAGGATTTTTAATTTAGTTTTTCAAAATAGTGGATACTTATTGTTTCATATGCACAAAGTAATATTTTTACCTTAACAATATCTGTAATAAGTGTCTATACTACAATAAACAAAGCCCTAAGTTTAGGTGTGTTGTCCTTCCCTCTGCCTTCACACCTGTATGCTATAGAGGGGTAGGAAGGATTGTAGGAGCCAAAGGAGTCAAGGACACCAGTAGAACAAGGCTTACAGAACCAACAAAGCAGTCTTTATAGAGGCTCACAAAGACTGAAGTGGTAATCCCGGAGCCTGCATGGGTCTGTGGCAGGTCCTCTGCATATACTCTCTGGTGGTTTAGCTTGGCATTTTTGTGATACTCCTAACAGTGAGAGTGGGAATATTTCTGACTCCTTTTCCTGGTTTTGGGACTATTTTCCTCCTAGAGGGCTGAGTAGTAGGCCTTGTTATGAGGGTTTATGCATAGACTGTTGCATTCTCTTACTCTGTGTTCAGTTGATGTCCCTGGGAGGCCTGCTCTTTTCTGAAGGGAAACTGAGGAGATGCAGTGGCTCTCCAGGAGAGAGGAGGGAGTGCACAGGAGCCTTGGAGGAGTGGAGGGAAGGGAGGCTGCAGTCAGGATATATTATATGAAAGAACCAAAAACATACATCTGGACTGCTATGTACATACTTTAGACTGAAGTATTAGATCTGGCTTTATTTATTTTTCTTGAATCCATTTGGTTATTTATCTTGATTTTCCACTTCAGTACTAGGGCTAGAAATATAAGGTTAAAAATTGTGTTTTTTTCCACTAAATGCGAAGATACTTTTACCTTGATCAGTTTGTCATGAAACTATTTCTGACTTGGAGGGGGGCAGGGAGAAGATGAGGGAGGGATGGAGAGAGTAGGAGGGAATGAGGGAGGGGGCTATGGCTGGGATACAAAGAACATAACCTGTGATTAATATAAAAATAAATAAATTACTTAAAAAGTAAAATAAAATATTTAAAGAAGCTGAAAAAAAACATTTTCTATAAATGTTGCTGTGAACTGAATTTCGTATTTCTTTCTTTTTTTTCTAAATTATTTTTATATTCTCACTCCACAGCATTTTTCTTTTTTTTTTCCATTGTACTTTTTAATTAATTAATTAATTAATTAATTTATTTATTTTTATATCAATCACAGGTTAGGTACTTTGCATCCCAGGCATAGCCTCCTCCCTCATTCCCTCCCACCCTCCCGCTCCCTCCCTCATCTCCCTCCTCCCCACTCCCTCCAAGTCCACCAACAGGGGAGGACCTCCTCCCCTTCCATCCAAACCCAGCTCATCCTGTCTCCTCA
>CM053756.1:14654361-14667423 GCA_028658305.1 Pachyuromys duprasi | reverse complement strand
CAACAGAACCAAAAAATCTGGACACAGGGGTCCTTTCTGAGACTGATACTCCAACCAAGGAGCATTCATGGAGATAACCTAGAACCCTTGCACAGATGTAGTCCATGGCAGCTCAGTCTCCAAGTGGCTTCCCTAGTAATGGGAACAGGGACTGTCTCTGACATGAACTCAGTGGCTGGCTCTTGGATCACGTACTCCTGAGGGAGATGCAGCCTTGCCAGACCACAGAGGAGGACAACTCAGCCAGTCCTGATGAGAATTGATAAGCTAAGGTCAGATGGAAAGGGAGGAGGACCTCCCCTATCAGTGGACTTGGGGAGGAGCATTGAGAGGAGATGATGGAAGAAGAGTGGAATGGGAGGGAACTAGAGAGGGGGTTACAGCTCAGATACAAAGTGAATAAACTGTAAGTAATAAAAATAATAATAATTTTAGAAATACTGAGCCAGGTAAGAACAAAACAAAACAAAAAGAGTTGCAAAATTTAAAAAATAGACCCTGTTTTTAAGAGAAATGTGGAAAAAGCATGTATCCCCTGCTTCTATGTTCTATGTCATTATACATTTGAAATTATTTTAATTTTTTAACATGTTGATTTTTCAGTACAACTTTTGAAATGCTAACTTTTAACCTAATCATTCTCTTGGACATGAGTAAAATAATTGAGATGTGGCCAATATGTATGATTATTTATTACAGAAGTTCTCTGTACCAACAAATGGTTAGAAAGTAAGCAAGAACTAATAATAATGAAATTAATTTTGTTTATTATTATTATTTGCAATTTATTTATTTTGTATCTGGGTTTTAGCTCCCTCTGTCATCTCCTCCAGGTCCTATCCTCCCTCCCTCCTCTTCCCCTGCTGTCTGACCCTAGCCTATCAGGTCCCCTTAGGACCTGGATCCTCTTTCTCTGTGGGCTGGCTAGGTCTCCCCACCACAGAGAAGTGATTAAGGATCAGGCAACCAAGTTCCTGTTGCAGACTGTCTCCCCTTAATTTGAGAATTTGTTTTCCAAGATAGTCGAAGGGCTAGAAAAAAATTGCTCTTGCATTTTTGATCCTCAAAATAAATAAATACATAAATAAACCAACAAATAAATAAATGAAAACGACTACAAACAAATGAAACATAAAGGCTATAAAAACAATAAAATATAACAAAAATAAAACATGAGACTATAAACAATGTTATATATATCTTAATAATTTAATGCTATTGAAGGATTTAAAACCAGAAAAGTGATCTTTAAAACAGCCATAGTTCTGCACAATTCTAGAACATTTCCCTGAAGAGAATTACATTCGTGTATCAACAGGGACATTGGGAAAATACAGGCAATGGCCAAGTTTGTTTCTTCTATAATTTCGTGAAGAGAAAGAAGCAAATTGGGACAATGGCTGGAGGGAAGATTGGATGGAATATTTGGGAAACTTTTTAACCTAATTTGGAAAACTCATTTACAGTTTGTAGACAATCAAAGCACTGCTGTGATCAAGGCAACATGGGGCTGGTCCTCCTTCCACATGTTCCTGGGGACAGTAAGGCTGTAGATGGAGGTCGGGACCAGCCTGAAGCAGGCTGACTCTCAAGTAGGACACAAGTTGTCTGCTTGACCAACCAAGCAGAAAGGGAAGTCTGCTAGAGTTGTAATTGCTACCCAAATAAAGAAAAGCACATTCTGCTTCAACCTGCAACAATCTGCGTCCAACTATTTAACTTTTTATTCTACAATTAAGTGTTCTTGTGTAATCCCAATGGACAGCAAATAAAAATGTTTTATATTATTAAAAGAACAGGATTATATTATTATTATTTGTTGTTGTTATTAAGTTAAGAGTCTCAGAAAAGCCTTATGTTCATGTGATCTAGAGAAAGAATGAAAAAAAAAAAAACAGTAACAATAAAAACCTGAGGTTTAATGGGAGAACCCATATAAGTACACTAGGTGCTTACTTTTTCATTGTTAGAAATAATGCTTTAATAAGTCGCAACCTGGTCTCAGATTTACCATTTGGGTTATCCATGGGAATGTAAAGCTAAAGAATACTCACAGTTAGGTCATGTAAGACATTGGGGATAGCTGCAATGATTTAAGTAAGCTCTCTCTTGTTCTCTGCTTGCCTCTATCACAGTGTTCTGTGTCTCTGTCTCCATCTTTCTATCTGCCTTGCCTGCCCTCCTTCTTTATCCATGTGTGTAGGGTATATGGTATATGTCCATGCATTTGTGAGCTCCTACACACATAGAGGCAAGTGTCCACATTAGGCACCTTTCTCTATTGCTCTCTATCATACCATCTTTAACCTTTTAATTTTGACAAAATTGACAAATAAATACCAGGAAGTTGTGTAAAACCCCTAGCAATATATTAAACCTTCAAGGATTTATTGGATACTGGGATCCAGTATATATTATGTACCTAGGAACATTATATTTTATTATTAAGGGACAAGTATTGATTCTCATGTTGAGATTTAGCACAGCAAGTATCACCACTGTGTTAACACCCAACGTCTTTCTATGTGAAATAATTGTATATTTGAATACGTGAAATAGAAACAACAGAGGGGAAACCTCTAAGCGTCCAGAGGAAAATTTCTTCTCTGCTCTGTAAAATAATTGCCATTTACTGTTTCTTAAAAGCCTGTATATTTCGATAAAAGGTCAATTAAGACCAGGAACACACAAAAGAGTCCCCATTGTCATAAGTCTAAGTAAGTGCAATTGCTGATTATTATTTAGAAAGCTATTTAAATCCAGTGGTAGCTTTGTAAGTGATTATTTAAAAGGCAAGTGTTAGCAAACTGTGGCTGAGAGAGAGGTTGTTACAGCGGGAGACTCCATCGCAAGGGCCAGCTCATCTCCAGGGCACTCTGCTGGCTTTGGAAAGCTTAGCAAAAGCTATAAGTTACAATTGTTCATCATTGGTTTTTCTAGGTGATTTATTTCACAGTTAGATTACCAGTCTCACTTTCTAATAAGTTCAAGTGATAAGTAAAAAATATGGGAGTTGTGCAGCTTTAAGTATTCTGTGCCTAAAAACACACCGAAGTTTATCAGAAAATGTAGGCTATTTTGTTTGCGCCTCCTCGATGCAGAGGAATTGGACGGGAATCACAGATGCTGTGCCTTGCTGACAGCAAATTTAAAAATGGTATCAGAAGCATAACAAGTGGGTTCAGAGCACCGTTTGTCACGGGGTCCAGCACAGTCACAAGATTGGGTCCATCAGTGTTTGACAGTGCCGAGATAACTGGGGAAGTGTGGGGAGTTTATTTGCTCATCATCACAAGAAAGAATGAAATAATTATGTCAGAGGAAAGATAGTTTTCCTTCACTGTAACACCAAGATATAGAGTTAGTCTCTCCGATGTACTATTTATTTAAACATTCTTTTTTGCCTTTCCCTTTGTTCTTCCAATATTACACAACCAGTTACATATACAAACAAGTAGGCTCTTTCCTGTAACGTTACTCTGTAGAACCTCTTATTCTATGTATACTTTTAAAATTAATTATTTATTTACTTGGCATCCTGATTGCAGCTTCCTCTCACTCCCTCCCTCTAACTCCACTCTACCCTCATCCTCCTCTCCACCCTCCTCCCCTTCTCCTCAGGAAAGAGGAGGTCTCCCATAGATATCAAGCAGCCTTGGAATACCAAGTTGCGATAAGACAAGGCACAACTTCTTCTATTGAGGCTGGATAAGCAGCACACTGAGGAAAAAGGGATACAAAGGCAGGGAATATAGTCAGAGACAGCCTCTGCTCCCACTTTAGGACTCCTACATAAAGACCCAGCTGCACAACTGTCGCATTTACGCTGATGTCCTAGGTCTGTTCCAAGCAATTGGGACAGTTGGCAATTCAGTATATATGAGTCAGGTTAGCTTATTCTGTGGGTTTTCTTGTGGTGTCCTTGGCTCCTCTGGCTCCTTAAATCCTTGCTCCCCGTCTTCCACCATGTTTCCCAAGCTGCACCTAAGCATTGTAAGTATTCACTTACAAGTAGATTTTAGTCGTAAAGTACAAGATAAACCATGCTACAAACCACAGACCCAAAGAAGCTAAGTAACACGGAGGGCACAATGGTGGGATCAGTGAGTCTCCCTGAGAAAGGAAAATAGATTAGACGTCAAGGGGCAGATAGAGGGAGGGGACTGGGTGAGAGAGGGGGTAGAAATGGGAACAGAAAAACGAGGTGGGGGAAGGACAGAGGAAGAGAATACTGGGAGTAACAACTGGATTGGGAGGGGACATTTCTGGGATGAATTATAAATCTAGTACAATGGAAACTCCCAAGAATCTATGATATTGACTCTAGCTAGGACTCTTAGCAATGGACCCTGAACCATCTCCTGTAACCATCCAAGACTTCCAGTGGAGGGACTGAGATACCAACCCAGGCACAAAACCTTTGATACACAATTTGACCTGCCTATAAGATGTGCAGGGATAAAACATGGAGAAGAATTTGAAGGAAGGACCAACCAATAATGACTGGTCCAGCTTGAGACGATGCCATGAGAGGTAGTCCACCGTAATATTCTGCTATACTTGCAGACAGAACCCTAGCATGACTGTAATCAGACAGGCAACTGACAGAAACTGATGCAGAGACCCATAGCCAAATATTCTGTGTATTTTTCAGGGAAATTAATGTCTCTTTCTTTCTTTCTCTCTCTCTTTGTTTCTACTTTCCTTCCTCTCTTTTTGCATAACACTAGGGAAATGAGTAGATAATATCCTTTGTGTGGTGGTTCATAATGAAGAAAGCAAACAATCTCCAGTCTGCTGAAGAGATGACATGTTGTTTTGTGTTTAATGAAAGATAAATTAAAATCATTTGACATTGCCATATGCTAACCATCATTTCCTGAGCAGAAAGAACATTACCACAGATGGCTTGATAGATTGTCCTAAAAAGGTTGCAGGGAATAAACCCTCCGTTCTTATTATGGGTTTTGGTGTGACAATAGACATAATCTTTAGTGAATAAGATTGTTGAGTAATTATGGCTATGTCTAACATTTTAAATCAGGATCACACAATTTAACAGCTTCCATTTATTTTGGATAAATCTTTTAATATAAAGATAATAAAGCATGCAGCAAGATATTGTGTATATCCTTGTAATCTAGAAGGTAGATTTTAATGTTGCTAATAATCATACATGGATAGAAAGCCATTTAGATTTTCAGACATGCCAATTAGTGAACAGATTCTTAACATAAATTTATATATTGAGAGCAAGATATTCTTATCAATATTAACTATGACTAATATATAACAATTGCTTATTTTCTATGCATTTTTCATTATGATAGTATTACTATATTCACATCTATGCCTTAATATACAAATTTGTTTGAAATTCATTAAAATTATAAATTATTATTATAGGTAATGATAAAAGTAGGATTGTCAACATTTTCCAATTATATTTTATTCACTGATAATTATTATCCAAAATTGCTCCCAGTGCTCTGATAAATATATGTACATACACTAGACACAGAGGGCAAGAATAGCAGACATAGAATTAGGATGGTCTACCTTAATGTTTTCTTTTATTATTTTCAACCTTATGATGAGGCATGGGTAAAAGTAGAGGGCAGGAGCTCCTTGTGCTCCCAGATAAGTACTAGGGAAACCAGGAAAAGTTAAGCACACATGTTTCTGCCCACCTGAAATGCTGGGAAAAGATGTTTTGCTATCTCTAGCACAAGGCTTCACCCAAATTGCCCAGAATATTGTGTTTGTTTATTCCAGATGCCTCCACACTGATCTTGAACATCGTTTCTAGTCTCATTCTTACAACAGACATCATTTGTACTTTACAGTAGTTTAACATACTTTCTGCTCTCTTAGGGAACAGGCCAATACTGACTCTTACAGGCTATTAAGTTTACTTCAGTCATTCTCCCTACATCCTTCTCTTGAGCAGTTTCTAAATCAACAGAACCCATCTTTATAGAAGAATCCATGTGTACTTTGTAAAGAGCTTCAATGTAAACATGTCTTCAGGTTTGATGGATACTAAAGGCTGAGTTAGTTAATTAGCATCAAGAAACTTTCCAAAACTGTGTTGTGCTTAAATATGCCTAAACTATACCACCTTGTGTCAGATTCAAGAAGTTTGAACCAGCACTGGCTAACTAAAGACTTACTGAACCAATTTTCATTCCTGTCTTTCTGCAGATCATTTTTCTACTAACAATGAGACAAATGTAGGGACCTCCCCCGCAACACCCAGGTAGTGGGAATTTAGCAAAAGCCATAGTTCAATTTAAGGTTGGATCTCAAGCTATTGATATGCAGGACAATAGTAGACATTGGGCGGCGGTAGCAACACTAAGCAGCTTCTATCAGTAACGCAAGCATGAGTGAGCAGAATAAATGCTTTCCTCCATTCTATGCTTTCCTCCATCCTCCAGCTAAGTTTTCATGTTTGGTATAATATGTATTCTTGAATTAAAATATTTCCAAAGTAAGCAGCATTGTAAACACACAAAATCAGCATAAATTAAGACATATTTGTATCTATATTAGTAAAAATTAATACCACTTCTATTAACAAAACAGTTGGGGTAGGCCATATTATAGGCACACTATCGTCTCTATTGGTGGTAAATAGGTCCTCAGCACAGAGCATAGTCCCACTGTTATTAGTGAGTAAAAATGTCTGTTGCTACATTCATGTACAGCTTCTAACAGTGTCACAATTGATGCATTGTATCAATTATATCAGGAAAGGGACTGGCTGAGTTTCACAGAATGGCTCACCTAAACAGCTGGTATAATAACTGTTTTTAGTGGTGGAGTCATTCATTGGTGAGCATCCATAGGTAAGACAAATACCTTCAAATGCATTTCTTATTGAGGTGTCTATTCAAATGCCTTTTCTTCTGACCTTCTTCCTATTAATATTCAACCATGTTTTTTTTTAATGTTTTATTATGCCAGGATAGAAGCAAGGGCTTACTTTTGCTAAATGTATATTTTGTCACTGGGGGAGGGGCAGTCTTCCTCTAGCCAATCAACTATATTCTCCCTAGTCACTTAAAATATAGCCAAATGGGGTTTACATGGCTTTCACAATATCTACCAGTCACTCTTATCTGAAGTGAAGTCTTTCAGATCTACATAGAATACACCTAGGCCACTGAGGAAAACAATGCAACCACTCCTGATGAGACCTAATAGGCTAGGATCAGAAGGAAGGAAAAGAAGACCTCCCCTATCAGTGGACTTGGGGAGGGGCATGTGTGGAGAAGTGGGGAGAAGGGGGAGGAGGGGAGGACACTTGGGAAAGGAGGTAGGGCGCTACAGGGGGGATACAAAGTGAATAAAGTGTAATTAATAAAACATTTTATAAAAAGAATGCACCTAGTTTCCTTCTATGTTCTAATATGTCAATAAAACTATCACCTTCAGCTCTACTTCCCTGATAATCTTTTAAAATACTTTTCTATTATAACTGATATATTTGTAAATATTTAGAAGATCAAAATATGTTCCTTCATGTATATTGTAAACAATGATCAGCTTACATAAATTAGCTGACATATCTCCTTGTTTTTTAATTTTTTTTAATTTATTTTTATTTATTGAAATGTATTCACTTTGTGTAGCCGATTTGTGCTTTTATGTTTATAAGTGTTTATGAGTGTTTTACTCATATATTAGATGCACTATGTCTGTGCAGTGTCTATGGAGGTCAGAAGAGGATGTTGAAACTCCCAAAACTAGAATTATGGACAGTTGGGACCCTCTAGGCGAGAGCTGGGGACGAAAACCAGAATTGCAAATGCTCTTGAAACCACTGAGCCGTTTCTGCAGCCCAAGCTTAAGCTTTTTAAACTCTTTGTCCTGAGTATTCATAATTGTCTCTTAGATTTTGAGAGTTATAATGTTGATGATACTTACTCTGCTGTGCTGCTGAGCACTGAAACCTATTCTTCCTAGTAAATGATTTCTCCCTTTGCTGCTCTTCCGTATTATAACATGCATCTTTAAAATGGTGCCAGAAATAAGTTCTTGCACAAAAACAAGTACTTAGGACTTTTGTTATGACATAATGGAGGTTGAGTGTCAACTTGACGCCAATAAGGTGTGCTCAGTGGTAGAATTAATCTGGATGTCTTTGAAGAATTCTCCCCAAAGATATTATCATTGAAATAAGCAGACTGATCAGAAAATCTTTGTCCTGACAGAGAGGGTAAAGAAGCGTCCTGGCTCATGGAGGAGCTTTTGTTCACCTGGAATCAATGGAGGAAAGAGATCGTGTTGTGTCTTTTAGAAATGGTACTCTTAACTTCTGGGCACTGTTCCTCCAGGTGTTCTGTCTTTTAAAAAAAAAAAATGTGAGTGTAACGGAGAACTCTCTCTAGACACCAGCCCCTAGAACTCAAAAAGCTCCACACATCCTGCTGTTCTGCTTTTCCACACTAAAGATGTCATATTATGAGAGTTTTCTTCTTCTTGCAATATCATGTAGGGGCATTTCCACATGAACTCCCCTCCATTCATCATTGCTCAATCCTATATTTTTTCTCTGGAGGATACTGAATAATGATGGTGTTTCTATATATATTTTTGTATTAGAAAAACTCAGTCTTAAGTGTTGCTGAATAATAAAATTATGCTCATCTCTGCTATTTTTGATAGTCATTCCCCAAAGTCTAACCACACTCATTATACTATTTCTCCATTAAGGTAGTTCTGTTTTTTAGCGTGTGTCTAAGTTCCTAACCCTGGCTGACATGTGTTAAAGATTAAATTCTAACACTGATTTTATACTTTATAGGGGAGGTCCATTGTGTGAATGTTGGCCTAACTTAAGTACAAAAGAATACATTAATTTTTAACAGTCAGGATTTTTGTTTGCATATTTTTAGGCTCCAATTTCTCAAACCATGTATTAAAAATATTTTTCAATTAGTAAGACTTGGCAAGAACAAGAGCTCCATGAAGACCAAATAGATCAGGGCACAGGGGTCTTTTACAAGACTGTTTCTCCAACCAAGGACCATGTATGGATATAACCTAGAACCCCTGCTCAGATGTGGCCCATGGTAGCTCAGTATCCAACTGGAGACCCTAGTAAGGGGAACAGGGACTGTTTCAGACATGAACTCAATGGCTGGCTCTTCGACCCTCCCCTACACACACCCAGGAGGAACAGCCTAGCTAGATCTCAGAAGAGGACATTGCAGCCAGCCCTGAAGAGACACGATAAGCTAGGGCCAGATGGAAGAGGAGGAGGTCCTCCCCCATCAGTGGACTTGGAGGGAGGAGATGAGGGAGGGATGGGGAGAGTGGCAGGGAATGAGGGACTGGGATACAAAGTACCTAACCTGTGATTAATATAAAAATAAATAAATTACATTAAAAATAAAAAAATCATTTTTCCTATGCAGACTGGTGGCAAGGATATTAAATTGTATTTAGATGTGTCCTTAGCAAAGGGACATTTTTTTTTAAATCTTTGATGATTAGACCAGGTGATGATTTTTGATAATTTAACTTACAAGTGCAACATCAAATGTTTAATCCCATTTTCACTTTTCTTTCTTTCTTCCTCAGATTTACAAAAACCCCACAAGTTTATGTCACTGAAACTTGATACCTTTATGCACCTTGTAAGCACCTTTAGTACTGTGATTAAAATGGAAGAAAAAAAGTTGAACTTGGAAAAAAAAAGTTACAGGCAATTTAAAAAAAAGTAACTAGGCTCTTAGTTAAATAAAAAATGTTTTCAAAAATATATTGTTTACATCCACACATGGTCCTTGATTGTAGAAACCGTCTCATACAAGACCCCTGTGCACTGCCCAGTTAGGTCTTTGTGGAGCTCTTGTTCTCCCCAGGTCTCAACAACCTCCCCCAGATCTATCATTACTTCTCGCCCTCTGTCAGAGGTTTGATCGCGAGTCTTAATATCTGCTCTGATACATCGCTACATTGACCCCCCCTCCCCCAGAGGTCCTCTTTGGCATGCTCCTGTTCTGTTGCTTGTTTTCTCCTCCACGCACAGATGGGGCACATGATAGCTCGGTGTAGGACTGAAGACCCTACTCAGGGAAACAAGGACTGTTTCAGTCATGATCTTGATGGCTGACTCTTTGACCCTCCCCCATACAAGCCAGGGAGTGACAGACTGGCTAGATCCCAGGGGAGGACATTGCAGCCAGCCCTGAGGAGACAGGATAAGCTGGGGTTGGATGGAAGGGGAGGAGGTCCTCCCCTGTTGGTGGACATGGAGGGGGCGGGGAGGAGGGAGATGAGGGAGGGAGTGGGAGGGTAGGAGGGAATGAGGGAGGGGGCTACGCCTGGGATTCAAAGTACCTAACCTGTGATTGAGATAAAAATAAATAAATTTAAAAAAAATATTAAAAAAATATATATTGTTTAAAGTAGTATTTCAGAATTGACATTTTGAAAGTAATTCTGTTAATTATCCTTTTAAAATGTAATTGATAATATTAGTCTGAGCAGAGAGGGGTGGGGGGAAAGCATTTGCACACCATCTTAACAATTTATGACCATGGTCTCAAGGTCATTTGGATTTTTAATGTGGCCACCTTTCTACGTAGAATGCATAGGGGGATGGAAGATATTCAAACCATGTTAATTTTAGTTATATATCATGTGCTTTGTGTTTTCAAAACTCTATGTAACCATCAGGTGTCAGTTCAACAGCTTATTTGAGAAGTTCAGTTTTCAAGAAATACCCATACACAAATATCCTCTTGTTCTTGATTCCTTATGTACATTCATTTTGAAAGAACCTGACCATTTTATTTATCTTTTAAACACACACACACACACAGACACACACACACAGACACACACACACAAACACACCTACATTTCCCAAATGAAGCTACTATTTAAAATAAAGATTACCAGGTATTCACTTTGTCATTTGCCATTTGCTCCTTATCTTTATATATTTTTAATTAATTTACTTATTTATATTTATTTCATTGTATTTTCATGACCTCTCTATGTTCTTTTGACAATATTTACAGTATCAGGCATGGATTCCCTTATATTTTAATAAAAATCAGATATTTAACAATTAATACTCTGTAATTTTTTTCCTGATAGCTAGTACAGAACAGGATTGTTAAATTGGTTAAGAATACACATATTGATGAGGCCAAGTGTAGTGGTCTACTCCTGTAATCATAGCATATGGGAGATGGAGGCAGGGGAATTATTGTGAGTCAAGACTAGCTAGAGAAAAACAGCAAGATCTTATCTAAAAAAGAAAAAAACACAAATGGATAATTATTTGAGTAAAAAGGATATCCTGTGAATTCCTGTGTGCCAGGTAGATCTGGGAATTCAGATGGATTATGATATTTGCATTTTAATAAATTTACCACTGATTTTGTTTATTTTGAAATGATGCTCTGAATAGTTGGCATAAGTGTAATACATAATGGTAGTTAAACAATGTAAAGTTTTAGGAATTACACAACTGTTATTATCATGTTAAAATATATGTTTTATAAGAAAGGTGTAGTTTAGTTTAGTTTCTATTTTCATATTCAAAGATTGTGACAAATATTCTTCCTTCTCATATACAAAGACCAGATCTATGGAGCAATACATAAAAAGAGCTGTTCAACTTCACTTTCTTATTCTTTCCCAAACTTAAAAATCTCTTTTCAGGCATTGTAAAGTGTTTTGAAATTTCAAATACTAAATATGCACTTAATAAATGTGTAAAAATAAAATCAAGATAACTCACATTACAAAAGACTTCATACTTCAAAATAAGCATGACTTTTTGAAAGTTTTCAGTTGGAAATATAGTCATCTACACAGCACTGAACTGGGAAAAGAATAAATATCCTTAGTGAGGGGAACAGGTGCTGTCTCTGACATGAACTCAGTGGCTGGCTCTTTGACCACCTCCCTCTGATGGGAGAGCAGCCTTGCCAGGCCACAGAGGAAGGCAATGCAGCCAGTCCTAATGAGACCTGATAGACTAGAGTCAAAGGGAAGAGGAGGAAGACCTCCCCTGTCTGTGGACTGGGAGAGGGGCATGGGACAAGAGGAGGGATGGAGGGTGAGATTGGGAGGGAATGAGGGAGAGGGCTATAGTGGGGATGCAAAGTGAATAAAATGTAATTTAAAAAAATTAAAATTAAAAATATAAAATAAATAAATCTCAGTGGATCCAGCAGCAGATAAACTGCAATGTTGAAGGAGGAAGAAAATTATGTCAAAAATAATGTCTTCAGAGAAAAATAATTAATAGCTTAGATGACACCAGAGCACCTTCTAGAAATTTGGTCCTTATGTTTAAAAAGTATGTGTATAAAAGAGTATGGTAAATTTATGTTTTCTACAGATATTGTATACCAACTTATGAATCTTTATTTTGAAAATGTCAGGGTTTTAAGTTTAGTGTTTTTCAACCCTAATGCTTTTTTTTCGATAACTTAAAACATGTAGTCAGTTATCACAATATAAAAATGAAATCCTCTCTTATTATGCATACCAAACACTGAAATAAAAATATGTTAATTCACAAAAGCAAGTGGATTAATAGTTATTTGAAGTAACAAATTAAGCTTGTATCTTAACTCATAGAATTTGAACTGAAATGTTTATGCCAAATTACTGGGGCACACCACATGCTCCTTAGACTCATTTAAATTTCTGAGATGAGAACAAGTTCGTGTTTTGATGGAGCTATCTAAATAATTACTTCATCTGCATTTCACAGGCCATTAATGCAATTTTTTCCTACTAACCAATCCATCTGTGTATACAACATGAGTTCATAAGGTAATTATCTGCTCTCTAATATGCCCCTTTGGGCAAAAGAAGCAGATAAAGGACTCACTTGCTGTCATTTAGGGACTCATTCTGCAATTGTCACCATTTGGGAGTCATCTGTCTTTTATCTTCTCAAGTTCCCTCTACCTATGGAGGCATATCCTAGCAACAAATTAGAGGCAAAACCTGGTAACCAACTTGGTAGGGAGTCTTTAGAAGAGATGTCCTGGAAATTCAACAAGTATAGCAGATAAAATC
>CM053756.1:14641196-14654261 GCA_028658305.1 Pachyuromys duprasi | reverse complement strand
TCTTGGAGACAGATTTCCTATTTGCCTTTGTCAGAAGATATATAGCTTTGCTTCACATGCTAAGCAATATTCCTCATGTGTATAACCACTTTTATATTTAACTTTAAAATGCATACCTTAAATAGTAGCCTCTTTTAGCAAGCCTTAATGTTGCACTGTCAATTTCATTCCCAGTATAACAAAATTTATTAAAAATATCCTGTGCTTATTTAAGTGATGGAATCAGTTCAACAAGCCAGCTGCTATATTTCACTCATACAATGACAGTAAATAACTATTTTTTTTTCCTGGGGGATAAATTGGTCCTTATTTCTCCTGCCATTCCAGGCAATAACAGACTATTTTTTCTTTCTCTAATAAATTGCTAATCCAGGATCCATAGCTTTTATTTTGTTTTGGTTTCCACATGGTAAATTACAGTGGTTTTTACATTCTACCATGAAAAAAAAATTAAGAAAATACTCTAAAGTGAAATCATCCAAAGCTGCCATAGCTCGTACAACTCTAAAGAAAGCCACTGAGACCACCTGGTGAGTAAAAGATCCAAGGTGAGTGTGACTTCTAGGACCTACCTAGTGCATTGATCTCCATATGCATGCTCTGTTCTGCTCATGGCCCCATCAAACACACAGATACAGGCATGCACACTCACTCACTCACCACCACCCCCACTAAATAAATGTAATAAAATTATCTTTAAAGAAGTCTAGAGAATAAATCTGGTGTAGGTATAACAGAAATAGTCAAGAGATAAACTTACTTTAGGTTAGCAGTAAGCTACAGTGGGGCCACAAAGAACAAAGGCTTTAGACTTGGTACGTCATGAGCAACAAAAGTTATGTGACTTTCACCCCTGTTAATTACCACCCAAATAATATCTTTCAACTGATGCTATGTTATCCTTTTTGTGCAATGGGATTTTCAAGGAAAATTTTGATGTTCTGTGTAAGTTTCTCCAGGTACTCTGTGGCTAAGATTTTACAAATATATGTGTATAGACATCCACATACACACATACATAGTATGTATGTGTATGTGTGCATGTGTGTGTGAATGTTGTTTAGCAAACAAAAAAGCGAATTTGTTGAAACATCTCTTTGAAAGCTCTCTATATACTTGGTTCACACAGTTTGCCTGGTATGTATGGAGTACTCAGTCCATGCTAATGGCTGGTATACCATAGCTAAGTGGCTATAGGCATGAGAAAGACAAGCTTTCTACAGCTCTGCTCTTCAGTGGCTGAGGAAACTAAACAGGTAACGGTTATGATTTATGGCCAAAGAGTAACAAGTTGAGCGCTAAGTTTAATGGCAGAGTTTTGGCTAATTTAGATGACAGGCTTTAAGGAAGAGCTGAAAAATAGCACTTAGAGATTTGAACATTTTTTTTAATGAGCCCTGTAGAAAGTATTGAATAAATGGAGGAGAGCAAGAGATTGGTGAAAGGCCAGGAACAGTGACATGGCTGTTGCTTTTCTGCTGACACTGGGATCAGAGATACTTCCTGCTCATTGGTAGAATGAAAAATTATTAAAAAGGCAGGAAATGTCCCTGGCCTGTTTTAAGTAAAAGAATATGTTTCCAACTGCATTTTAGGGATTTCACTGGATAGCCAAGTAGAAAAGTGACTGAAGTGACACAAGGGCATTTTAACAGTCTCTGTATCTGCACCTATCAACCCAGCAGCTATGAGGTGCATGGAGTATTTTAGTTATCACATGTGGCTTCTGGCCACCCTCTGGGCAGTACATACAGGACGCTTCCCTTGTTACAGGGGCAGTTTCAGGGAAGTACTGTTCTTGACCATTTTCCATGTCTTCCTGGTCTTCGTTCTTCAGGTCTCCACTTTATCTTCTTCAGCTTCACCTTGCACATTCCTGACCATCTCTTCTGGCCACACCCATGCCTGCTACACCTTCAGCACTTTCTTCTCTTCTACAGAAGATGTAGTTTCTCAGCAAATCACTTTACAATGTCTCAGGACTATTATGGAAATGAATTGAATTCAAGATTTTATAAAATCTGTTTCCCTATGCTCATACAAACCTCTTGACTCCTCCATTGTTTAGTAAAGATTTTGTAGATCTCCAGCTCATCAACTAAAAGCCATCTAATCTGTCAATTTCATTCAGGCAGTAATTCAAAATGGCCATTCAATCATATATACTCTATACTAATTAGGTTTAATATGCTCTTATTTCTATTCTTGATTAATTGGTTATTACTTAAGTTACTTTAAGTCTCTCAGGAAAATTCTAAGTAGATTGGTTAGAAAACTATTCTTCCACCAACTTTCCAATCAAAAGCATGAAGATACATATCATTTCAATGTTGTAACAGAATCATTTAGAAAAGAAAATTATCACTTCCAATTTTATTGTTTTTCATTCCTTTTGGAGCTCTTGTTCTCATTCCAGGAACATGGTCCCTTCTCTTCCATTGCCAAGTTTTCTCATATCATTCTTTGTTACTTACTAAACTGTACATCTCAATTTATGACTGTAATTGATTACCTGTATACCACTGTGACCAAATACATGACAGAAATGACTTTAAGGGATGATAGATGTATAGATCCCAGTTTCTTAGCACAGTGTGCCAGCAAGGCGTTGAGGATTGTCACCAAGGGGAGGCAGTTGTGTATATGAGAGTGGAAATGGAAGGAAGCAGGTTCATACAGTGCAGCCCAGGAAGCAGTGAGGCTGGCTGGAGCCAGGATTGGGCATTGGAGACCAACTCTTGCTGCCCTACTTCCTAATGCAACCACCTTCTTTTAAAGCTACTGTATCCTTCAAAATAGTGTCACAAGAAGGAGAGGGAGCATTAAACAAAGGAACCTGTGGAGGACATCTCAGAATCAAACCGCTACTGCTTATAGAAACCAATTTAAAGGCAATCCCCACTGTTTATTGCTCAGTGGAATCTTATTTTAGCTTCAAAACTAGTGTTTATAGTGATCTCTACTGCATTTAAAAAACTCAGATTCCCTCTCTTAGTAATTTAATTTTGAATTTGCATACCCCTGCATTGTAGTGTTGATTTATACCTAATAACTCAAACTAAGACCAAAAATACTGTATATAGATTTATAGTCTTTAAAGTATCTAATATGGTAGTTTGAACTTTATAATATAATGTCTCTAAATGTATTAAATATTTAATTCATTTAAATAAAATATCTTTCCTTGATTTACAAAGCATCAAACTGAGTCTAAAGCCCCTGTAAATGTGGTTTAAATGTAGCTATGAAGATGTTCATTTAGAAAGCTTAGGGAAACTGAAGCTTTCATTCAAACTGAAGACACTCCAGTGGATTTCTTTTACCTGTGGAAATAAGCATAAAATGTTCTGTTTTGTCATGGCAAACGTATTTGCTAAGGATAAACTGAACAACATGCATAAAGTTCCCGAGTGACTGTACTTACCTGCAGACAAAACTTTGCCAACATTTTATTCTCAGCTTCGGTAGCCCCCCCCCCCAAATGCCTGGGAATGTCAAAACCATGATTTGTTTTGGGACATTTATCATAGTTCTTTTGATATGTTGTATACAAAATGAAAAATAAATACACTGAGAAATTGCTGAACTAAGTGCTCTTTTGATTTTTGTCCGTAAAACTTAATGAGAACAGAAATTTCAGAAAGAAACTGCCTTCTGAAATTAGGTCATAAACTATTTGAAAAAGAAATTTTAAGTATTATGATTTATATAATACTTTGAAAATATTTTGAAATTTATACTTAATCAATGCTCACAGTTAAGGGTCTCAGCAATAGTTATAATTTCCATGAAAATGCAGTCATGCATCTGTTTGGAAGGATTAGTTCTAGCCATACCCAGTCATATTCTAGTATTTCTTTGCTGGATTCTCCTGAATACAATTACATAGTATTTACATGTAACCTATGTGTAATGCTGTATACTCCAGGTTATTCATACTATCTAAAAAATTTAAGTCTTAGGTAAGCATTTATTACTCTTTAGGAAATAATTACAAGAAAGTGTATACATAAAGTGATTTTAATTTTTCTCTTTTTTAATTTAATTTTATTTATATATTTATTTATTACAATTTATTTACTTTGTATCCCAGCTGTAGTCCCCTTCCTTGTCCCCTCCCAAATGTACCCTCAGTCCCTCTTCTCTTCCCATGTGCCTCTCCCAGTCCCCTGATAGGGGAGGTCCTCCTCTCCTTCCCTCTGACCCTAGCCTATCAGGTCTCATCAGACTGGCTGCAACATCTTCCTCTGTGGCCTGGTAAAGCTGCACCAGGGGGAGGTGATCAAAGAGCTGGCCACAGAGTTCATGTAGGAGACAGTTCCGGTTCCCATTACTAGGGAACCCACTTGGAAACTGAATGGACAGGAACTTCACAAGGAGAACAACAGAGCAAATATACCTGGGTCCAAGGGTACCTACCGAGACTGATACTATTCCAGCTAAGGACCACGCATAGAGAGGACCTACATGCCCTGTTCAAAATAAGTGTTTTTTTCCTAAATATTTTCTATCTCAAGCTGGTTAAACCAAACATGTAAGATCTACTGTTAAAAAGAAGACAGATGGTCTTGGGGACAGACACAGGTACAGAGTGGGAAGGAAGGGAGAGATTGGGACCAGAGGAAGGAGGAAACTACTGGGGTATATAAGGTGAACAAAGTGTAATTAATAAAAAGTGAAAAAAAGACATGTAGATATCTAAAATCTGTATGTAGTTGTGAAATGGTAAATATTATACTCAAAAATTTGGAGTTAATCATATAAATATTATCAAGAATTCATTGTACTGATAACCTGGAAGTCAAAAAATATATTTTATATATATTAATGTGAATATACACACTCTTGTCTCAGGGCTTCCCTTGTGATTTCCACTTGCCTTTATGACTCTTCTAGAGGCACTGTTGTCCTTTAGCTACCAGAGATATTCATCTAACATCACGACCAACGCATAAGATGTTTTTAAACAATAGCATTCATTATAGAACTTGTCACGAGTCAACAAGACATGTAAAACTAAAAGGCTGCTTAAACACTCCTGGAGGTAGTAAGAATGATGCTTTTCTCTACTTCACATTCAAAGGCCATCAAGGAAAGAAACACGAAGAGTATAAAGTATCCATCTTTGAAGCCTATGAAAGGCCACATTTCTGTAACAAAATTTATATTTTATGTATGTGATTAGGATATAAGTGAGGAGCATGTTTGATAAATAGAAGTAGTGAGTAGTTATATACAATATGATTATGGTATGATTTTAATTGGAATTATCTGAATTCTCCAGTTTTCTAGCATAGAATTTATATAAATATTTATTTTAAAAAGCACCTTGAAAGATGCCTTTGAGTAAAATGACATTTTGCTTTTAGAAGATTTTATTACACTATTACTCATTATATGAAGATGAAATATACATATGTCTAACTATACTTGTGTAATGCTATTTATTAATGAATAAAAATAAAGAGGGAACATATATCCACACATATGAATAAAAGTCTTTTTGATTAATAATGTTCTACTTTTAACTTTTCTAGGCATTGAAATGATTGACAGCATCAACTAAGGTCATTACTGCCACCATGTGCTTCTTAGAATAGAGATGCTTGAAGAATTACACTAAAGAATTTCGGCCTTTCAATTGAGTATTGCATTTTGTGTGTGTGTGTGGGGGGGTGCCTACAGACATGACATTTAATAAGAGGTGCAAAACACTGGAAAATGCCCATCAGTTGTCCTAGCAGGACTAAGTATCAGAATTAGACAAGAGTTGAGATTCAGGTGCATTGGGACTGGAAAGTAACAGTCTCTGCTATAAAAGCAACGGAGGGCATAGCCTCAGTATAGACAGTGCTTCCTGTTAGCAGGCCAGCTATGCATTTTATCAGTAAGTGATGTTATTGATTTTCTGACTCACAGTTCAGCAAACATGCCAACTCATTAAGCAGTCACAACCGCCTCTCCTGAATTTATGAGGTTCAAACTTCTACTTATGTAGAACACCCCATTTTTTTCTTACATATTTACATGCCAATAATTTTGTGATACCATCTTTTCTTGCTTTTGTTTGGTTTCTCATTTATTTGATCTCTCTAAATCTTTTTTCCTTGCCAATCTCATATCCAACATCCTATGCTTTTATGGCCTCAGGCCAAGATTCTGCCTGTATATTTAACCATTTCTCTCCTCTAATCTTTGACCAAGTTTTCACTGTATCTGTGCTCTGTCAAGTTGATTCCTCTCTTTGGCTATTCTGAGGACTACAGCATGCCACTGTAACACATAAATTATAAAATAAAGTCAGTCCTCTCTAAAATTCTATACCATTTGAAAACAGTTTGTGTTCTTCCTTCCATCCCTCCCCTCCTCATATTCTGGAAAGAGCCATTCTACCCACAGCTTCTAAGTTCCTTTTTTTTTCAAATTCCAATTATAAATGAAATCACAGTGCATATTTCATTTAGGGTAAAATAAATAGTAATGCACTACATATTTTTAAATCAGTAAGTGAGATTTTAAATATTTTTATCACATCAAAAATGATAACAGAGTCTGGGGTCACAGATTAGCAGTTAAAATGCTTACTGTTCAGTGCAAGAAATATTGGTGTAAACCCCAGGCATAATATCACCTTTTTAAAAATTATTTTTTATTTATTATAATTTATTTACTTTGTATCCCATTGGTAGCTGCCTTTCTCTTTCCCTCCCTATTCCAGTCTCCATCCCTCTCCTCCTTCCGAGTCTCTCCTCCAGTTCCCTGATAGGGGAGGTCCTCCTCCCCTTCCATCTGACCCTAGCATATTGTGTCTCATCAGGACTGGATGCATTGTCTTCCTCTGTGATCTGGTAAGGCTACTCTACCCTCATGGGGAGGTAATCAAAGAGCCAGCTACTGAATTCATGTCAGAGACAGTCCCTGTTCCCCTTACAAGGTCACCCATTTGGAGAATGAGCTGTCATTGACTGTATCTGTTCAGGGGTTCTAGATCATATCCATAAATGGTCCTTGATTGGAGTATCAGTATGAGAAAAGACCCCTGAGCTCAGATATTTTGGTTCTATTGCTTTCCTTTATAATATAGGATAAACATACGAAAATCTGTACACCTAAAGAAGATAAGCAAGAAGGAGCACCCTGGGTAAGATGATCAATCCTCATTCAGAAAGGCAAATGGGAGGACCTCTGAAAGACTTTACCCAGCAGGGCATTGAAGAAGATGCTGAGACTCTTAGCCAAACTTTGGGCAGAGTGCAGGGAATCTTAGGAAAGAAAGGGGAGATAAAAGATGTGGGGGGACAGGAGCTCCACAGGAGAGCAACAGAACCAAAACATCTGGGCACAGGGGTCTTTTCTGAGACTGATACTCCAACCAAGGGCCATAATAGTGCATTTAAGAGAGAGCCATATGAGAAAAGAGGATCATGTAGCTCCCTAGCCTACCAGTGTATCCAATCATCAGGTTAAAGGTCAGTGAGAGACCCTATTTCAGAAAAAAAAAAGACAGAGAATAATACAAGAGATACAGAATGCCAGTTGGTCTACACACATATGTGTACATGCACTTACTTGAGTGTACACTAAAATATAAACATCAGCAGTAAATAGAAATTTTAAATAAAAAATTTGACTTAATGGACTTGACATGTAGGTTGATTATCACACAACAAAGTAAACCCACATTGTAACACAAAAATATGAAAATATGTACAATATATCATGACAATATGTTACATTGTTATTGTATATAACTGTAGCTATATATATATAATTGTCAAGTAAAAATAAAAACCAAGACTCCTAGATATGAAGACTGATATCTATATTCTTTCTAATCATAACATCTTTTAATCCTGTCACCAAATTGGAATCACTTTGAAATAATTTCATTACCCCCTGAAAAAAAAACAGAAAAACTCCAAATTATAATTAATAAAAAAACCTCCAATAATGTTAGTACTGGTCTTGCACACATGCTTTCAGAATATTAAAATGCTCACTCTTTAACAGACCCTACAGAATTCTTTCAACACCACAAGCTTCTTGGTAGTCAGTCTGCACAAAGATTAAACAATTCTCTATGGCAATTATGCATGGTTTGCATAGCACAGTTCCTCTGCATTGCCCTGAACTGTTATTTAAATCACCTACAATGAATTGTCTTTTCATGTGTTTGTGCCATTTCATTACACCTGGCTTGCAACTCTGAGAACCGGATATGGTTTATAGTAAAGATCTTTGACTTAGGGTATGGAAGTATGAATATTTTAAAATAATATTTTCAAGATTCTAAAACCCCACATGCATTTTGTCTATTAGGATCTCCCTAAGGACCAGACTTAAGAAAAAAGCAAATCTATGAAACAACAATAACAAAAGGTCAAATATCTTAAACTTCTGATTTTTTCCCCCTCTCTTGTGTTACAATCTCCTTATGGTCCTCCATCCTCGCTCTGAAATTTTTTTTCTGTTTATGATCAAAGCTCCAAAATTGCCTCAGGATTTCTCTGATATCATTTGGCTCTAACTTCTCCAACCTTATTCCAGACCATATCCTGGATGCTTGGGAGATAGGTTTCAGGGCTCTTCCCTAAACTTTTTCTGTGACAATAGGCTTTGCTTAGCTCGGTACAGGATTTGTTGTGTTTCACTGTAATGTTCTTACACTCAGAGGGCACCTAGAGTCCTGACTCTCAGACTACTTTCATCCTATTGTTTTTTCCCCACACACCCTCCAAGGTGTTTTTCAGCACTTATCAGAGTTCCTATTCATTGGAATAGTTACATAATGCCTGTCCTTTCCTGGACACTAAGCTTATGAGTAAAGAGGCTCTATAGCTCTCTATAAAGGGAGAGTTCACACAATATCTGATTAATATCATTAAATAGCTGAAGAATACATTTTAGTTTATATTGATGCTAAAAGTAAAATCATGTTTTATTGTTTTTACAATTAGGTGGTCCACAAAAATTATGCAAATAAAAACAGGAGTTCATTTTGGGTTTGGAGGAGTTCGGTCCCCTATGCAGTAGAAGGCAATACGGAAACCGAAGAGTAGTGTTTCCAGTTCCAGGCAAATGCTCCCTAATCCTGTTTAATATCTAACATATCATTACACAAATACTTATTGACAGAATAATAATGAAGGGAACATGCTTAAATTCTTGTTTCAATTCAAGCATCATTAGTCAAATGTTAATGTAACAAATTAGCTGCATAGAGCTTTAAAGCCATCTTACTTCTGTGCCTCTCTGTAAAATGCAGATAAGAACATCAGAATGGATGATAAAATACCTATTTATTTTTAATTTCAGCACTTTTAGAACTACGGACCTGGTCTTTCTTTTAATCATTCCCCAAAAGACAAAACATTAATGATAAACATTACACCACCATCAATAATGAAATACTTAAGAAAATTAATTCCTCTCTAGTGACTTTCTGAATAAGCAGTTTTATAGCGTGCTCAGATGAACACTCACCATAGTAATTTTCTTGATCTAAGATTGCTTATCATTTCTGACCAAAAGATCCAGTAACATAAATGATTGCTGAAAGAACTGCATCCTCACCTAGCTGTTCTTCCTATCAGAATTGTCATTACGGGGCACTTTTATAGGAGATTATTTCAAGAGGCCTTTTCTAGTTGTTGCACAATCTGCTCACTATAAAGCAGGAGCTTTGGATGAGTGTGTGTGCCTATATGCTATTGCTTGAGAAATGGAGGTGGGAGAAATGATTCATGCCATGAGCTCACTAACAATCTGGGAAATATAGCAAGGGCCACTTCTCAAAAAGAAGAGGAAAATGAAGAATGAAAATAAAGCAACCATTACCATTAACTACCAAAAGAGATATGCCACAAGGTAACAGAATGGTTCAGTAATCATTGAGGAGAAAGAAGAAAGCCCACTCAGAGAGCAAAGATAAATTGAAAGGGATATATATATATATATATATATATATGGTATGCTTATAGAATAAGGTAACATAATATAATGTAAAGGAAGTCTGCCAAACTTTTAAGATATCCATGTTAATGACAAAACTAATGATACCCAGATGACATGATTCCATACTGTTTAATAAAATGAGACAGAAATACACAGCTCTTCAGAGAATTGTTTCACGTTTACATGGAAAACTGCCAACAGGAAACGAGCAGCTCAGTATCATGTGGCTTAAGAGCTTTCCTCAACAGTTTAATAGCTATTATTTGTGTGCAAACTACATACATTACCAATATTGAATCTTCTACTTCAAAAGATTATTTTGTGAAAGACTTGGGACTCTAGAATCCAAATGTCTTTTCCCACTTGGTAATCGAGCAATTACTTATCAATAATTTTCAATAGAAACAAAATATCCATATTATATCCTCAGTGAAAGAAAACTATTAGAGAATATTTATGAGATACGAGATGAATAGGAGAGTAGCATGTCTAAATCAAAGTCAAAGAAACATAAAAATACATTAAAGTTTGCTAATGGTTCTAGATTATCAACATGTCTGAGGACACACTTGTGTCTGAAAGGATTTTCATATATTACACAGAGGCAATGAAGATTCGATTTTTATGATCACAGATCTATGCATACAAGATCAGGATGAAAACGAATAAAAATTGAAATTATAGTAATATTTAAGCATATTAAATATTTTTTTCACTTTATATGGAACAGACGAGTATGGTAACTGTATTGCATGAAATCAAGATATTATTGTAAAGGAAACAGCAGGATTTGTTCATTTATAGAAAGACATGATTCAATGCTCATTTTAAAAGACAAATATCTCCTCAAACATGAACCAAAATGCAATGCAATGAACAGTAACCTTCGAACAGGATGACACAAAATGTGAAGCCTGCTTATCCCAAATATCCAATTATACTAGCAGCTACATCTACACTGTCTGCATCATCCTTGGACTGTACCCAGTCATCCCTTGCACTTTGCTTACTCAGGAAATAGCTAATGAACTGAACTATGTTCACCTACTCAATATATATCCATCATGTACTAAAATTATGCTAGGCACTGAAAATGCAAATTCCTTGCTTTAAAGGGAACATGTGTTAGACTGCAAGTATTAGTATAATTTCAATGGAGTATACTAGAGGAGGTGCTGTTGGTTGTGAACTAACGAGTGCATTACTAGGGTAGTAAGAAAAGCCTTTCTCAGGGAAGATATAAAAGCAAAGATAGCCTTGATAAACGCAAGAACCAAGGGACATTGACTGTGGAATGCACGATAAAAATAAAAGTATGTTGTTTATTAGACTGGAAAGAAGCTCAAAATAATAAGGTATAAACCAGTAGGAAGAGATCTGGAATAAGGCTGCAGAAATGAGACAGGATCAATCATAAAGTATGTTCTCAGAAACATATCTTAAGAACAAGGGACATCTTTGAAGGTGAGAGGAGAGACACTGAAGGTTGAAAACTAGAACAGTTACCTAAATATGCTGGCCTACAGCATGGACAAAAGATAGGAAGGGAATAAGATATGTACATTTTTATTTACATGATTGTTGACTTGATGTTAAATATAAAATTATACCTCTATAATCTATGTAAGAAGTGGTAACTTAAAAATTATTTATTATAAATTCCTTCAAGATACAAAATGCCACTGCACTGGTCCATCCTTTTTTTATGTTACAATTGCTTTTTTTTCTTTTTTTAATTTTAATATTTTTTATTTTATATTAATCGTGGGTTATGCATTTTGTATCCCAGCTGTAGCTTCCTCCCGCATTCCCTTCCTATCCCCCTTTTCCCCCCCTCATCTCCTCCCTGCCCCTTTCCAAGTCCAGTGATAGGGGTGGACCTCCTCCCCTTCCATCTAACTCTAACTTATCAGGTCTCTTCAGGAATGGCTGCAATGTCCTCTTCTGTGGCCTAGCAAGGCTGCTCCTCCCTCGGGGGCTGGGGAGGTCAAAGAGCCAGCCATTGTGTTCATAGACAATTAAGAATAGTGATTCCTGAAGATCCAGCTATACCACTCCTAGGCATATATCCAAAAGATGTTCAAGTACTCAACAAGGACATTTGCTCAACTATGTTCATAGCAGCTTTATTCATAGCAGCTTTATTTGTAATAGTCAGAACCTGGAAACAACCCAGATGTCGGTCAGTTGAGGAATGGATACAGAAATTGTGGTACTTTTACACAATGGAATACTACTCAGCAATTAAAAATGAGGAAATCATGAAATTTGCACTGGTCCTTTCTTAAGAAAGTCTCATATAATTAATAGAGAAGGGATTGGACATTTTAAGCTTTGTATATTTTTTATTGATTGATTCAATTTACATATATCATAGGCACCTCCCTCTTCTCCTCCCATTCTCACCTTCCTCCTGCATCCCCTCTCCCCTATTCCTCAGAATAGGGGAACCCCCACCCAGACAGCCCAGCTTATTTACTCACATGAGGGCTGAGTTAATCTTCCTCCCCTGTGGCCTGGTAGGGAAGTCCCATCAGTGGGAGGGTGATCAAAAAGTAGGCAGCACAGTTCATGTCAGAGATATCTGCCACTCCTCTAACTAGTGGTCTGTACATTGTAGTATGTTTATCCTGTACTATATGATTGAAATCCCATGATAAGTGAGCATATACCCATGTGTGTCTTTCTGAGTCTTTGTTACCTTCCTCAGAATGATCTTTTCTAGTTCAATCGATTTGCCTGGAAATTCATGATTTCTTTGTAGTAGTATACTGAGTAGTATGCTATTATCCACTTGGATACTCAGCTGCCATGGGCTACATCCAAGTAGGGGTTCTATGTTATATCCATGCATGGTCCTTGGTTGGAGAAACAGTCTCTGAAAAGACCCCAGTGCACAGATATATTTGGTCCTTGGGTAGCTCCTGTCCTCTCTAGGTCACACTAACTACCCCTTCTTTCATATGATTTCCTGCACTCTGCTGAAGGTTTGGTTATGAGTCTCAGCATCTGCTTTGATACACTGCTACCTAACAATATATGCTGTTTTTTAATTGGATTACTTGGTTTGTTGGTGTTTAATTTCTTGAGTTCTTTATATATTCTGGATAT
>CM053756.1:14612448-14640696 GCA_028658305.1 Pachyuromys duprasi | reverse complement strand
TATTGCTCTGTAGTATAGCTTGAGGTCACGTATGGAGACACATTCAGAAGTTCTGTCATTATATAGAAATGTTCTAGGTATTCAGGGTATTTTTGTTTTTCCATATGAAGTTTAGAATTGTTCTTTCAAGGTCTGTGAAAAATTGTTTTGTTATTTTGATGGGGATTGGATTGAATCTGTAGATTGCCATTGGTAATATGTTCATTTTTTTTCCAATTTAATCCTATTGATCTACGAGCATGGGAGATCTTTTCATCTTCTGACATCTTCTTCCATCTTCTTCAGAGACTTGAAGTTCTTGTCATACAAGCCTTTATTTCCTTGGTTAGAGTAACCCCTAGATACTTTATATTATTTTTGGCTTAGGTGAAGGGTATGGTTTCCCTAATTTCTTTCTCAGCTTTTTTGTCATTTGTATACAATGACATTTGTATAGGAGGGATACTGATTTTTTTTAATTAATCTTTTATCCAGCCACTTTCCTGAAGGAGTTTGTCAGCTTCAGGAGTTGTCTGGTGGAATTTTGGGGGTTATTTATGTGTACTATCATCTGCAAAGAGGAATACTTTAACTTCTTCCTTTCTGCTTTGCATTCCCTTTGATCTCCTTTGGGTGTCTCATTTCTTTAACTAAAACTTCTAGTACTATATTGAAGAGATATGGAGAGAGTGGGCAACCTTGTCTTTTCCAAGATTTTAGTAGGATTGATTTGAGTTTCTCTCTATTTATTTTGATGTTGTCTATTGGCCTGTTTTTTATATTTAGGAATGGGCCTTGTACCCTGATATCTTCAAGACTTTTATCATGAAGGGGTGTTGGATTTTTGTCAAAGGCTTTTTCTGTATCTAGTGATATGATTATGAGATTTTTTCTTTGAGTTTGTTTATGTGGTGGGTACATTGATGGATTTTCATATGTTGGACCACCCCTGCATCCTGGAGATGAAGCCTACTTGATCAAGGTGGATGATATATTTGATGTCTTCTTGAGCTCGGTTTGTAGGTTCTTATGGAGGATTTTTGTACCAATATTCACAAGGGATATTGGTCTGAAATTTTCTTCTTTTTTGAGTCTTTGTGTGGCTTAGGTATCAGGGTGACTGTGGTTTCATAAAATGAGTTTGGTAGTATTCCTTCTATTTCTATTTTGTGGAATAGTTTGAGAGTATTTGTGTTGGCTCTTCTCTGAATGTCTGATAGAATTCCTCTGGGGTTTTTTGTTGTTGTTGTTGCTGGGAGATTTGATGGCTGTGTCTATTTCCTTGGGGGTTATAGAGCTCTTTAAGCTGATTACCTGATCTTGATTTAACTGTGGTAGGAGAAATCTATCAAGAAAACCATCCATTTCTTTTAGATTTTCCAATTTTGTTGAACACAGGCTTTTGAAGCAAGACCTAATGATTCCTTGGATTGCCTCAGTGTCTGTTGTAATGTCACCTTTTCATTTCTCACTTTGTTAATTTTGGTACTTTGTGTCTTTTAGTTAGTTGGGCAAGGGGTTTCTCTCTCTTGATTTTCTCAAAGAACCAACTCTGTTTTTTTTTTTCCTTTTGACTGTTTATCTCTCTTTGATTCTAATTTATTGATTTTAGTCCTGAGTTTGATTATTTTCTGCTGTCTACTCTTCTTGTGTGTGTTTGCTTCTTTCCTTTTTCTAGAGCTTTCAGGTGATCTGGTAAGTTGTTAATAAGTGCTCTTTCAAATTTATTTATGAAGGCACTTAGTGCTATGAACTTTCCTCAGCACTACTTTTATGGTGTCCCATAAGTTTGGGCAAGCTGTGCCCTCATTTTTATTTAATTCTAGGAAATCTTAAATTTGTTTCTTTATTTCTTTCCTTACTCAATGAACATTGAGCAGGGAATTGTAAAGTTTTCATGAGTGTGTAGGCTCTTTGTAGTTTCTGTTGTTGGGGGTCCAATTTTAATCCTTGTTAATCTGATAAAGAACTTTATGTTAATTCAATTTTCATGTATCAGTTAAGGTTTGCTTTGTGACCAAATATATAGGTTTTAGAGAAGGTTCCATGTGGTGCTGAGAAAAAAGTAAATTCTCTTCTGTTTGGGTGAAAAGTTCTGCAGACATCTATTAGGTCCATTTGATTCATGGCCTCTGTTAACTTCACAATTTCTCTATTTAGCTTCTATTTTGATGATTTGTTCATTGGTGAGAGTGAGGTGTTGAAGTCTCCCACTATTAATGTGCTGGGATCAATGTGTGATTTAAGCTTTAATAATGTTTCTTTTATGAATGTAGGTGCCCTTATATTGGAGGCACAGATGTTCAAGATTGTTATGTTCACTTGGTGGATTTTTCCTTTGTTGAGAAAAGTGTGCCTTTCTCCATCTCTTTTGATTAATTTTGTTGAGAGTCTATTTTATTAGATATTATGTTGTTTACTGAAGCTTGCTTCTTTAGTCCATTTGCTTGGAAAACATTTTTCCAGCCTGTTACTCTGAGGTAGTGTGACTACTGAATGAAGGAGAATGTTGGATCCTGTTTTTGCCACCATTCTGTTAACCTGTGTCTTTTATGTATAGTTGAATCATTTTATGTTGATAAATATTAGTGACCAGTATTTGTTAGTTCCTTGTATTGTGGAGTTGGTGGTGATAGTGTGTTTGTGTGCTCGTTTTCTTTTGGTTTTGCTGTTGGGAAATTATCTATAGCTCATATTTTCTTAGGTATAATTAACCTTGTTGGGTTGGAGTTTTCTTTCTAGTATCTTCTGTAGGGCTGGGCTGATGCACAAATATTTGGTTTTGTCATGGAATATCTTGTTTTCTATATGTATGGTGATTGAAAGATTTGCTGGGTCTAGTAGTCTGGGTTGGCATCTGTGGTCTCTTAGCATCTGTATGACATCTTTCCGGGCCCTTCTGGTTTTCAGTTTCTTTTGAAAAGTCACGTGACATTCTGATAGGTCTACATTTATAAGCCTTGTAAGCCTTTCTTAGTGTTCATTTTAAAAGATAAGACATATTTTATGAAAAGAAATATAATGTCAAAACATTATATATGTTTTGCCATATGCTAGACTGTTGAAATGAATTCCTCAAAGCATTGTTTTGTTATTAGAGACAATAGCACTCTTGACTTTTTTTCTTCCAGGATGTGCTCAATGAACAATGGCCCCATGTTCCATTTGAGCTGCAAAGTTACCTTTAAAAGCTTTTGTAATTGCCCCCTTTTAAAGGAAAAAGCCCTCAACGTGCACTGACCTAGAACTTACTTACAGGATGTCATATATTAGGAAACCTGTGGTGTCCCCAGAGTCACAGGACCCTTAGCAACCAGGAAGCCATGTTGATATAACCTGATGTAGGGAGGGATTCATGGAAGAGAAGGAGAAGAACACTGTGGTTTAAAGTCAATGCAACATGTATATTGGCATGTGGTTTCCTCTGTACAGAGAGAAGAACCTTTATGTATTTGAGAAATCCAAGGCTTCAACACAACATTTTGCTGCCATTCCTGTCTTTGGCTACTGAAATCACAAGTTGATGGGGATACCTTGCTTAAACAACTTAACCAGTTCTCTACAGTGTACTTCCATCTTTCCCAGGCAAGGCTTCTTCCTCTCTCTAATTTAAAAGTCAGGACTTGGGCACAGCAACCTTTAGGATAATATGCCAACCTCTACATTGAGGTATAAATTCATTTTAAATGATCTTCATTTTAAATTATCTGGGCATATCTAACTACAATTATCAAAATGTTATGTTATTTTTTTCCTCTACCACTTTGTGAGATGGTGGTGGTGGTGGTGGTGGTGGTTTCTCTCACTGAACCAAAAATACACCATTTGTGTAGGCAGACTGGCCAGTGAGCTCCTGAGTTATGACAGTCTCTGCACACCACTGCTGAGGTTACTGGAACAAGTACCCAGTCAGGCCTAGCATTTTCCATAGGCACTTTATGCGGGGACTCGAATTTAGATGTCTTTATTTCCAGCCCCCCGTTATCAAAGTTTTCTGTGGTAGGCTCCTGCTCTGTTACTTGTTTTCTCCTACTTCCCATGCCAACCCCATTTGTCTTTCTAAGTGAGGATTGATCATCTTACCCCAGGTTCTCTTTCTTGTTTATCTTCTTTAGGTGTACAGATTTAGATGTACAGTATGCTTATCCTATCTTATAGGTCTAGTACCCACTTATAAATGAGTATATACCATGTGTGTCTTTTGCTCCTGGGATACCTCACTCAGGATGATCTTTTCTAGATTCTACCACTTGCCTGCAAATATCATGATATCCTGGTTTTTAATTGCTGACTAGTATTACATTGTGTGAAAGTACCACAGAGACTCTACCTAGCAGTGTATCAAAGCAGACACTGAGACTCATAACTGAACCTTCAGCAGAGTACAGGGAATCACATGAAAGAAGGGGGAGTTAGTAAGACCTGGATAGGACAGGGGCTCCACAAGGACCAAATATATCTGAACACAGGGGTCTTTTATGACACTGATTCTCCAACCAAGGACCATGTATGGATATAACATAAAACCCCCACTCAGATGTAGCCCATGGTAGCTCAGTATCCAAGAGGATACTCTAGTAAGGGGGACAGAGACTATTTCTGACATGAACTCAATGGCTGGTTCTTTGAACTCCCTCCCCGGAGGGAGGAGAAGCCTTGCTAGGCCACAGAGGAGGACATTGCAGCCTATGATTAATATAAAAAATAAAAATTATAAAAAAAGAAAATGGTTTTCATTTTACCTTGGTTAGCTGACTTACTGATGCACTTTGAATGTGATTGTGACAGGCAGAAGTGCTCCAACAAAGGAGTGAAAAGCTTCAATGTCTGTTTTGTCTCATTTGTCTACAATGTTGTTTGTATACTACACACAGGTCAACTGACACTGTCAAATGACTGGAACAGTACACAAGTTAAAAATGTATGTTTGAACTAAAAAAAAATGGTTTTTAACGTATTCTGCTAATACTTTTCCAGTATCTCATAGAGTTATCAGTAATCAATACCTTCTGGCAAAGGAAACTTCATTTTTCTCTAGTAGAATATCAATGGTAAATAAACCATATCTTAAGGTAGGCCCCATGCTCAGAAATATGCTCATCACCCAAGGAACTTGATATTTTTATAGATTTTTTTGTTGCACTTTTCTATATTTGGTCATTTGGTTTTCTTTATTGGTCTTTTCATTTGCTTATTTGTTTTGATTTCACTTTTGTGGGTTTTTTGCATATGTTTCTTTTTTTTCTTTCAGTTTTTTAAGAGAAGGTACATAAATTTAGGTAGGTAGGAACATGGGAATACCCTGACAAGAATAGCTGGAGGGGGGAAATGATCAAAATATATTGTACATTTTCTATAAAAAGTTGAATAAAAATAGAACAGATTAATGGAAATAAACATTTCCTGAAAAGAAGAAAGCAAGGTTAAATCATGAAGTAATTTAGAAAAAAAAAACTCACCCATCATTATCATATTTTTCTCCTCTTTCCACATTCCCTCTCTATCATTCTCTATCACTGACTGCAATTTAATTCCAATACTTTTCAAAATAAGGGTTTAGATATTATATAGCATAACTTAGACTCACCTCAAAGTCATGGTTATTTATATTTAATGAACATACTGAGTGTTAATTTAAACTCACTTAATATATATGAAATTTAATTTTAAATAATTCTGTGACTTGCATTGGTATAAACTTTTGATTTTTTTATAAAAGGCAGCATATTCTATTCCTGTTTTAATAAATAGAAATTGCATTTGATAGTTAAGGTTTTATAGCAAATCTGCAGCTCCATGGCAATTATAGTTAAAGTAAACAGAGAGAAATTATACATTCCATAAGTATATTACCTCAAAATATCCCAATTTGGAGACTATTCACTTACTCAATAACTCCCTTTTTACAAAATTATATTTGCACAGAAATTGTAAGTGATAAATATTTCAAAATATTACACTAGAGCTCTGCCAGCATCTCATTATGCTAAAATAAAGTTGATTGGTGCAAAGCTATGACCATCAAACTATTTTAAACACAGGAGGTACATAAATTTCACTTAGTTTTACGTACATAGAATTGTGCATTATATATAAGATTAATATTTGATTTTATTACCTGTTTATTATGAAATTCATGAGCAATTAATTCATGCATCTTACTTCTAATTTTCTCCTTCAGTTTAATTTAATTATCACCTAATTTTAACAGTACTTTATGACTCTCTTAGTGTTGGCTCTTTGTCATTTATCTGAATTAGTTTTTTTTTCATTTTTGTTTTGTTTTTTAATTAAATTTTTATTTTTTACATTAATTACATTTTATTCGCTTTGAGGCCCATCTGTAGCTCCCTCTGCCATTCCTTCCCAATCTCATCCTCCCTCCCTCATCTCCTCCCTGCCTCTTTCAAAGTCCACTGATAGGGGAGGTCCTCCTCCCCTTCCATCTGACCCTACCTTATCAGGTATCTTCAGGACTGACTGCAATGTCCTCCTCTGTGTCCTGGCAAGGCTGATCTTCTCTCAAGGGCGGGGTGGAGGGTAGGAGAAGTGGTAAAGGAGCCAGCCATTGAGTTCATGTCAGAGACAGTCCCTGTTCCCCTTACTAGGGGAAAGACATCATGTTTACTTTAGGAAATCATATTTTCTCCTGCTTGGTACATGTTGTCTGGATTAAGCTAAACCTAATTCTGACCTCTGTTTGGGCTTTGTGCAGAAGTGGTTTGTTCTGGCCGACCATAGGCAAGAGTCACTTTAGCTTGATAATAAGTTTTAAGATAACTCTAGCTCAAGCTCTCAGACAAGTTCTCTAGAAATTTCATTGAGAACAAAAAGCAGCTCTTCAGAATGGCAGGAACCTTCTTTGTCATATGTTGAAAAATGCTTCATGAGATTTTTTTAATTTCATTTATTTGTCCTCAAGTATGTTTACATACAATCTGTATGAGGGAAGTTACTTTGTAAAAACAGATAGGGTGTCAGGTCCTCAGGACTGGAGTTAAAAGCAGTGTGATGGGACCAACCTTAGATTAGACGGGAGTTGGGAAGTGAACTCAGATACTATTTAATACCATCAAATGCTCTTAACTGTGGAGGCTTCTCTCCAGCTTCCAGATGTAATGAGAATAAAAGCAACAGAAAGAAAAGAAAAGAGGGAGACAGGGTCAGATTTCTGACATTACTTGAGTATCTGATTATACCGAGTCTTTAGTCCTTGAACTTTTCAGTAAATGTCGGTTAATCCTTTCCCTTGCTTAAGCCATTTTTAGAAACCTGACCAAAACAAAACAAAACAAATAAACACCTTAATATGTCACAAAGGACACAGCCCTCATGGTTGTTCTACCTCCTTGAGAACTGCAGACAGTTTAACTACAAAAGTTGACAGTATATCTATTCTATATGTTTAGATACATTCCAATTCATTAATAGTTACCATAAATACAAAATCTGAATTACGAACTACTGATTATAAAATTTTTCAATCACATAATTACATAAACTGATTTTTAAAACAAATATCCAACAATCCATAAAAGTATATAAAAGCCTTTATACACTTCAATAAAACTGATGCATTACAGGATCAAAATTATCATGTTTGTGAGTCTTCTGTTCATCTACATTTAAAAAGAGCTTTAGCTATTTTATGTGTATATTAAATAATAAATTAGGCACTTAAAATCCTCTGAACTTAAATCAGGATAAAAATATTAGAGCTGTTTCAAAAATAAATAAGAATCAAAGCCAAAAGAGGAGAAAATACATTATTTTATAGTAAACATAGTTACCCCAAAATACTTTCTTAAAAATACAAAAAATAAAATTGAGATAAATAAAGTCATTTAACATTTAAAATGATAAAAATTTAACCATGTAGCAATACGAATTACAGTCATTGAAAAGCTGATATAACACAACTTAAAACGAAAACCTAAAATTTCACAAAAGGTAACAGCTTGTAATGAGGCTGACATTTCTTTTTTTTATTAATTACACTTTATTCACTTTGTATCCCCCCATAAACCCCTCCTTCCTCCCCTCCCAATCCCACCTTCCCTCCCCCTTCTCCTCCACCCATGTCCCTCCCCAAGTCAACTGATAGGGAAGGTCTTCCTGTCCTTCTTCTCACTGATCCTAGTTTATCAGCTCTCATTAGGAGTGGCTGCATTGTCTTCTTCTGTGTCCTGGTAAGGCTGCTCCCCACTCAGGGGGAGATGATCAAAGAGCAGGCCAATCAGTTCTTGTCAGAGGCAGTCCCTCTTTCCATTACTATGGAGCCCATGTGGACACTGAGCTGCCATGGGCTTCATTTGTGCAGGGGTTCTAGGTTTTCTCCTTGCATGGTACTTGGTTGGAGTATCAGTCTCAGGAAAGTCCCCTGTGCTCAGATTGTTTGTTTCTGTTGCTCTCCTTGTGGAGCTCCTGTCCTCTCCCTATCTGGCTATTTCCCACATATTTCCTGAGATTCCATGCACTCTGCCCAACAGTTGGCCATAAGTCTCAGCATCTGCTTTGATATTATGCAGGGCAGAGCCTTTCAGAGGCCCTCTGTGACAGGCTCCTAACTTGTTTCCTGTTTTCCTCTTTTTCTGATGTCCATATACTTTGCCTTTCTGTTTGGGATTGAGCATTTTAGCCAGAGTCCTCCCTCTTGATTACTTTCTTTAGGTGTACAGATTTTAGTAGGTTCATCCTAAATTATATGTTTATATGAGTGAATATATACCATGTGTGCCTTTCAGCTTCTGGGATAGCTCACTCAGGATGATCCTTTCCAGTTCCCACCATTTACCTGCAAATTTCATGATATCCTTGTTTTTTATTGCTGAGTAATATTCCATTGTGTAGATGTACCACAATTTCTGTATCCATTCCTCAGTTGAGGGGCATCTGGGTTGTTTCCAGCTTCTGGATATTACAAATAAAGCTGCTACAAACATGGTTGAGCAAATGTCCTTATTGTGACTTGAGCTCCTTTTGGATATATGCCTAGGAGTGGTACAGCTGAATCTTTTTTTTTTAATTTTTATTATTAGTTACATTTTATTAACTCTGAATCCCACGTGAATTCCACTCCCTCATTCCCTCCCAATCCCACCCTCCCTCCTTTCCTTGTCACTCCTTGCCCCTTTCAAAGTCCACTGGTAGGGAAGGACCTCCTCTCCTTTCATCTGGCCCTGGTATATCAGGTCTTTTCAGGACTGGCTGCAAAGTACTCTGGGGCCTAGGAGGGCTGCTCCTCCCTTGCTGGGTGGGGAGGTCAAAGAGTCTGCCATTGAATTCATGTCAGGAAAAGTCCCTATTTCCCTTACTTGGGTACCCACTTGAATACTGAGCTACCATGGGCTATAGGCAAGCAGAGGTATAGCTGGATCTTGAGAAAGTACTATTCCTAGTCCTCTGAGAATGTGCCAGATTGACTTCCAGAGTGGTCATACAAGTTTACATTCCCACCAGCAGTGGAGGAGGGTTCTCCTTTCTCCACAACCTCTCCAGCATGTGTTGTCACTTGAGTTTTTGATCTTAGCCATTCTAATGGGTGCAAGGTGAAATCTCAGGGTCCTTTTGATTTGCATTTCCCTGATGGCTAATGACATTGAGTATTTCTTTAAGTGTTTCTCATTTGATATTCCTCTATTGAGAGTTCTCTGTTTAGCTCTGTTCCCCACTTTTTAATTGGATTACTTGATTTGTTCCTTTTCAACTTCTGTAGTTCTTTATATATACTGGAGATTTAGCCCTCTGTCAGATATAGGGTTGGTGAAGATTCTTTCCCAATCTGTAGTCAGTCGTTTGTTTTGATGACAGTGTCCTTTGCTTTCTAGAAGCTTTTCAGTTTCATGAGGTCCCATTTATTGATTGTTGTTCTTAGAGCCTGTGCTGTTGGTGTTCTGTTCAGGAAGTTGTCTCCTGTACCAATGAGTTCTAGGATCTTCTCCACTTTTTCTTCTAACCGATTTAATGTGTCTGGTTTTATCTTGAGGTCTTTGATCCACTTGGACTTTAGTTTTGTGCAGGGTGATAAGTATGAATCTATTTGCATTTTTCTACATGTAGACATCCTGTTAGACCAGAACCTTTTATTGAAGATGCTATCTTTTTTTCCCATTGTATGGTTTTGTCATCTTTGTCAAAAATCAGGTGTCCCTATGTGTGTGGGTTTATTTCAGGGTCTTCTATTCGGTTCCATTGATCTACCATTCTGTTTCTATGCCAGTACCATGCAATTTTTATTACTGTTGCTCTATAATACAACTTGAAATCAGGGATGAAGATCCCTCCAGAAGATCTTTCACTGTAGAGGATTGTTTTAGGAACTCTGGGTTTCTTGTTATTCCATATGAAGTTGAGAATTTTTCTTTCAAGTTCTGTAAAGAATTGTGTTGGTAATTTGGTGGCAGTTGCATTGAATCTGTAGAGTGCTTATGGTAAAATGGCCATTTTTACTGTGTTAATCCTGCCAAGGCATGAGCATGAGAGATCTTTCCATCGTCTGATATTTTCTTCTAATTCTTTCTTCAGAGACTTGAAATTTTTTTCATACAAGTCTTTGACTTGCTTGGTTAGGGTCACACCAAGGTACTTTTTGTCTTTTGTGGCAATTGTGAAGGGTGTTGTTTCCCTAATTTCTTTCTCAGCCCTTTTGTCTTTTGTATACAGGAGGGATAATGATTTTTTTGAGTTAATTTTGTATCCAGAGGCTGACATTTCTAACCTAAGTATTTCACATACAGTCTGATTCTGGTTAAGAACTTTGCTACTAAAATAAAATTGGTTTACTCTAAATTTTTTTGAAAGACCAAACAATGCTTTAACTAAAGATTAACAAACTGAATACTTTCTACAAAATTGCTTTCCAGTGATGAATATTCTGTTTCATAACTAAGATAGATTATCAACCGAAATACTTGATATCAGTGAGTTTTGAATTGTGCTTCCCTTTTCATCTCTTACTACATGTAACGCAAAGTACTTCCAAACCAATAATCACAATACAAAATTTGATACCTTTCTATCTTCAATACTTTAGACAAAAATTTCAGATATGTCTAATTACCTCAGAAGTCTGGTATAAACTTGGAACATATTCATTTCAAAATATCCTGAGTCCTGAGAAATGGCATTTCAAAAGTTACGGTTTTATATGAGAATGGAATAGCCTGTGTGGACAGGCCGGTGTTTTACAGTGTTCAAATCATGAGCCTAATCTAATGCTGTATACAATAAGGCATTGGCTATGAATAGAAACCGTACACATCTAAAGTCTTTCTTTCAAAAACAGGTATTTCATCATCTTGTAAATGGTGGCAACTTTTAATAACTATTCTCAAATGCTGCCACCTAAAGGTAAAGTTAAAAATGGCCTAACAATGTCATTTCCAAGGGATATAGTTCTGTTTTATTATTATTTATTAAAAATTATTCACTTTGTATCCAGACTGTAGCTCCCTCCCTCTTCCCTTCCCAGTCCTACCCTCCCTTCAATTCTCAATGTAGTCCACTGATAGGGGAGGTCCTCCTCCCCTCCCATCTGACCCTAGCTTATCAGGTCTCATGAGGATTGGCTGCACTGTCTTCCTCTATGGCCGGGCAAGGCTGCTCCCCTCACTACTAGGGAACCTACTTGGACAATGAGCTGCCATATTGGTGACCTATCTTTAACTAAGGGAAACCATTTGTTTCTATGCAGAGTAGATGATTTCCTTGCCTTAACGATCCATATCAAATACACAAGGTGATTTGGGCATTTATCATTAAAAAGTGGAGCTAAGACTCAATAGTGTTATGAAAACAGAGGAGGAAGATTATCATCAAGACCCAAAGGAACAGTAATTGACCCTAATTGCAACTCTGAAGCTGTACAATAACTTGCAGGTCTTTGTGTACAACATGAGCCATGAGCCATACTCTGCTACCTTTTATGGTTGGGGAATTTTATCCACACACCTGATGCTTTTTGTTCAAAGACACTCCCAATCATCTTTTATTTTTGCTGTTCATAGCTTGATATTGTTCATCAGCACACTTTGCTAAGTAAGCAATGAGCTCTATTCATATGTGTCTAAAATGAAAGTAGATAGTGTACTCTGTATCATGACGGAAAAAAAAATTGTGAGAACCTGTTTCTGAATCACTTCATTAGAATAGGAAACTCAACCTAAGGAAGTAACAGTTAGGCTGTACATAAAAATTTCATGCATGGAATTATGACTAGATATAGTTTTATAGACACTGAAATATAGACTATTTAATGTAGCTTTAGTCTTCCAAATGTTATATGGATTTACACATCCTATAAAATTAAAATTATGACTTCTCTATCTCTCTTTGTGTGTGTGTGTATGTATGTATGTTTGTGAGTGTGTATAGACATGGTTTGTGTGACCTCATGTGCCAAACTGAGTGTGTGGAAGTGGAAGAACAGCTCTCTGGAGTGGATGACTTTGGGGACAGCAGCGTGGTCTCCAGATTTGCATGCCAAATGGATTTACCTGCTGAGCCATCTTGTCAAGAGAAGACTATTTAAATCTGTGTTTAAGAGTTGCAAGTTTATAATTCATAATTCATAATATATACTCATAAGAAATTTATAGTTATGAAAGTCTATGAAATGAAGTGTTAACTGGAAATGTAATAATGAATCATGAGTACATACATTTTATGCCCAAAATGTCATGTTTTTTAAAAAAGTGGTAATATTTATATGAAATCATATATTTTTCTGCTCAGCAAGAGTACATTTTAAATGGTGGCATTTATTAAACGAAACCTTTTTGAAAGTAAGATTCCTGCAATTAGAAAGGATTGAGAAGCGTGCAGACATCTTCACTACTCAATAATTTTAGTTATACTATTTTAAAACCAATATAATTTTAGAGTTTCATTTAATATTTAGGCTATTCTGAGTTATATTAACTAATTTAGAGTGAAAATAATATATGCTAATTTGCTAATAAAATAAAACTCCAGTTCAAACGTATTGAATTACCTTTAGGGAAGTGTAATAAAAGCATTTTGAATATTTAATACCAATTCTTAGTATAATAAAGTCATCATAATTTTACTTTCCTCTCATCCCCTCACCATGAGCCAATATTTTATTAATATTATTTGTGATGAAAAAACATATATGTTGTACACTTTATTTTCTTTTTTTTTAATGTGAGTTTCAGATTCAGGGTGGAGCCTCGCAGAGGACAGCTATGCTAGGCTCTTGTCTCATAGCAAAGCAAAATATAGTTAATAGTGTCAGGGGTTGCCTCTGTCTTAGGATGTGTCTCAGTTTGTGCTAGGCATTTACTCAAACTCTGCTCCATTTTTGTCCCTGAGTATCTTATAGACAGAGTAAATTTTGGGTCAAATTTCTTGTGGGTGGGTTGGTGCTTCCCTCCCTCCACTAGCAGTCTTGTTTAGTTAGAGGGTGTCCTCTTCAGTCACTGTGACCCCAGCTAACAAAGTAGGAAAGGGAGCACAGAAAAAAATAAATGAACGTGGAAATCCGATCTGGGGAGAGCTGGGTGGGAAGGCAGACAGCCTGCAGACAAGAGAGGTCTCAGGCAAGGCACCTCTGTAACAAGCTGGAGATCTAAGACAGCATAGGCTTCTAGGAAGATATGAGTCTAGCTGAGACTCATGACTTCTTCAAGAGCACATATTTATGATGTATATAAATGAATTTCTCTTTTAATTTTATGCATATTTGTTATCACCATTGTGTATGCACTGAAGTATATGTGCATGTGCCTTGTCTATAGCAGGGAATCTTATGGAAGATGGGGGCATAGAAGGACACAGAAGGGACAGGAGCCCCACAAGGAGACCAGCAAAGCTAAAAACTTTGAGCCCATTTGGTCCTGAAGAGATTGATGCAGCAACCCAGGACTATGCATGGAGAGGACCTAGACCACCTGCTCCAATGTGTCCAATTGGCAGCTCGGTCTCCATGTGAATTTTCGAGTAAGGGGAGCAGAGGTGGCCTCTGTCGTGAACTCCAGTTGCCTGCTCTTTGATCACGTGCCCCTCACTTACCAGGCCACAGAGGAAGGGGATCACAGGCAGTCCTGATGAGACTTTATGATCTATGGGCAGATGGCATAAGAGGAGAACTCCCCCTTTCAGTGAACTAGGGGAAGGAGATGGGGGGAAAAGGAGGGAGGGTTGGACTAGGGGGAGTTGAGGAAGGGGCTTTCAGAAGGGATATATAATGAATAAATTGTAAAAAAAAATTAAAATAAAAAGTAAACAAGAAAAAAAAAACTCAGTTAAACAAAGAAAAATGCTCAAACAAGGCAAAGTGATATATAAAGACTACAAATACAAAATAATAATAATAACAAAATAGGCAGAGAGCTATTGAGGAATCAGGTGCCCAGACATTCGTGACCATGCACTTATGTGCTCTCATTAACAGGTACATACATGGCTACACATATATACACATACAAAGGAGGGGAGAGGGGAAAAGAAGAGGGGACCTGGGATAGTGAAGGGATGGGAGGCATTAGTTAATCATTCAGTTTCTTTTAGAACAAACAACCTTTACTTGCAGGCTTAATAGTCCTTATTTTAATCTCGTGCCTAATGCACTGACTCTTATTTTATCTCTGGCACATATAGAAAGCACATCTGTTGTACGAAATGCTGCCCTAGTTCTTTCTTCTCCAGGGATTAATGGCATTACATTCGAGGGATTTTCATTAGCTCTCAGAGAGAAAAATACATGAACTATGGCTGGAATCCAAGCTACAGTCTCACAAAATGCACCCAAGCCTAAAGCCAGAATATGTTCACCTGCTGCTTAGAAATTGTTTTCATCCAGATTCTTCACGATAAAGCAAATGAGGAATCTTAGTTCTATTATATACTAACACCGCATATTTTTAAGGAATCCTGAAGAAACTGTAATAATATTTGAAAATTCAAAATTCTTAGTAATTTTCTACTTCGGTTCCATTTCTTTTCAGAGATTTTAGCTTAGAATTCTGAAAATTGGAGAATGATCCACTTGAAATCGTGTTTACAGGCACCTAAAGACAATATAAACATACACATCACAACACTAGTTGTGACCAGAGTCTGGGTATGTTATTTCAAGAAGTATACACTTAATCCACATGATTAGGAAGAATAAATCACAAGATCAATAAAGAGCTCATTTGCAATGGCCTTATTTTTGGCAACTCATAATAAAGACAGTAGAGTCACTCTATTACTTAAGGTCAATAAAGAAAAATGAAAATTAAAAATGGCTGTCACAATTTGAATTCAATATAAGTTGTGCAGTCTATTTTTACCTCTCGCATCACACCTCCTTTGAAGTTAATTATCTTAGCCATTTCTACTGTTGAAATAGTAATACCTCCTTAACAACTTTTATGTTCACAATTTATTTTTTATATTCTCCTTTCAGGAAAAATCTTTACACTACAGAAAATAAATAAATTGACTAACTCATTACCTTGTGTTGTATATCTTGTCAGCAAATGCCATCTATCAAGAATTTGTCTTCAAAGATAATTTCGTATTTCATAGAAACTAACAGGAGTTGAAACTATCTTATTATAATTCCAGAATAAAATTATGGTATGCCTTCCACCTGGTCTCTAAGTACTGAAGCCTTGCATATACTAAAACTTACACGATTTTTGAATATGAAAACAACAGTAAGATTACCTAACTTATATAATTTATCCACAAAGAATTTTTTAGAAAAGAAAAGAAATTTATTTGACTGAGAGTGAATAGTTTCATAAATTGGTAACTGGATTATATTTCCAATGTGTCTGTTGAATACAAATTCTTCTTTTTCAAGAACTTTATGTTCCTTTTGCAGGATAATTGAATCGTGTGTAAACAAGTGTCCCATTATTTTTTTTTCATTCATGTAAACTGGAAAGCATTTCTTTGAGAAGAAAGCATTTTAGCTGTTGTGGAGGGAGTCGTGTTAACCTAAAAGTTAATATGTGGGATAGGGACATTTGGGAATACAAATGTTCAGCTCTTGAACAACAAGCTTAGCAACAAGAAAAATGCTTCTTTTTTAATGCTATAAATGCTTTTTGAAATTTACATGGAGCTATTTTTTTCTTAGTGTGAAATTATTTATAACCTTCTCACCCAAAATGCCCTTTCTTGATTGTGAAGAGCATAGTTCGGAAAGAGTCCATTAAATGCACCTGACCACATGAAAGAATATGTTGAACTGGGTTGAATGCATCTTCCTGCCTTCACCTTTTCTCTCAGAGACTGATTTGTTTCCTGACTCCCAAAATATTAATACTAATTACACATTATTCAAATAAAAATATAATAAGGAAATGTTTCATTCTTTTAACAGAGAACTTAAGGTTTAAATCAAAACTCATTTGTCTAGCCCAGAGGGTTTTAATTACTATTATTATTATTTAAAGGAGTAAATTATTCATAACAATTTTGCTGTTCATTTTTATTTCAGGTGATTGGGTTCCTTTAGTAATGCTGACCACCCACAGTGGTAAAAAGGAGGGATCCAACACAAACACCCAGATCAGTGGAAATCTCTCATTTTTTAGCCTTAAAAGGAGAGAGTAATCATTCAGATTTTAACTGAGGGTGTTTTGGGCTTGGAGGAGTGAAGTCTGAACTCAGCAGAAAAAGCAAAGGTATGGTTTATCCTATATTGAATGTCCATTTGAGTGAGTATATACCGTGTGTGTCTTTCTGCTTCTGGGATAGCTCACTCAGGATGATCTTTTCCAGTTCCCACCATTTATCTGCAAATTTCATGATATCCTTGTTTTTGTTTGTTTGTTTTTTTGTTTTTTGGTTTTTTTTTTTTTTTTTGCTGAGTAATATTCCATTGTGTAGATATCCCACAATTTCTGTATCCATTCCTCAGTTGAGAGGCATCTGGGTTGTTTCCAGCTTCTGGATATTACAAATAAAGCTGCTGCAAACATGGTTGAGCAAATGTCATTATTGTGTACTTTAGCCTCTTTTGTATATATGCCTAGGAGTGGTATACTAAAATCTGTACACCTAAAGAAACTAATCTAGAGGGAGGACTCTGACTAAAATGCCTAATCCCTAGCTAGAAAGGCAAAGCAGATGGACATCAGAAGGAAAAGAAAACAGGAAACAAGTTAGGAGCCTGTCACAGAGGGTCTCTGAAAGGCTCTGCCCTGCAGAATATCAAAGCAGATGCTGAGACTTATGGCCAACTGTTGGGCAGAATGCATGAAATCTTACGAAAGATGTGGGAAATAGTGAGATATGGAGAGGACAGGAGCTCCACAAGGAGAGAAACAGAACCAAAAATCTGTGCAGAGGAGTCTTTCCTGAGATTGATAGTCCAACCAAGTACCATGCATGGAGATGGCCTAGGACCCCTGCACAGATGTAGCCCATGGCAGTTCAGTGACCACATGGGCTCCATAGTAATGGGGACAGGGACTGCCTCTGACATGACCTGATTGGCCTGCCCTATGATCATCTCACCCTGATAGGGGAGCAGCCTTATCAGGCCACAGGGGAAGACAATGCAACCACTCCAGATGAGAGCTGATAGACTAGGATTAGAAGGAAGGAGAGGAAGACCTCCCCTATCAACGGACTTGGGGAGGGACATGTGTGGAGAAGTGGGAGGGAAGGTGGGATTGGGAGGGGAGGAGGGAGGGGTTTTATGGGGGGATACAAAGTAAATAAAGTGTAATTAATAAAAATTTTAAAAAAGAAAATTTAAAAGTGAAGGTACTTTATAGGATAAAAGTCAGTGATTTATGACGTTTATTCTATTGTTTCAACTTCCCTTAGTGCTGCTATATAATAGACAGTTAACAGTTCATAGAAGGTATGCGATCAGACATAAGGCATGGCTGATAACTACCACAGCAATTTTGCTCCAATATTCCAGTGTTTGTTTGATTTCGCATATATTAAAAAAAGAAATGAAACGTCACAAAAATAGATATTAGATGCAGGTTGGACCCAAGGTGCTTCTGGGCACCTACCTTTATTGTGCTATTTCCTACTGAAAATGAACCATTGTGAGGGTCAGATTCAAATTACTTCTCTCTTCATGTGTCAGATGATCCGCTGGTGATCCTAGAGTCAGAGACTAGCATCTGCATTTCCACATCCAGATGTTACCTATGTGAGTCCCTGTGACATTTTGGTAGGTGGTGTATGTGGGGATCAATGAAAGGCTGGACTAGAAAAAGGTGGTTGATTCTTGAAGTCCCCAGAAGGTCAAAGAAATAGGTGGAGTTAGCCAAAGGGCAATTTTCTAACACTTACTCCTGGTGGATAGGGTCCAAAGCTAAGCTCCTGTCTCGTGTAAATGTAGGATGTGCTATCCTTGGGCTTCACAAATTCGGTGTATCCTCCCATGCACCCAGCTTTAACCCCCAGTATTGTAAGGAATGAGGATTCTTTAAAATAAGTTCCGTAAAGATAAACCAAGATTGATTTCAGACAGATGATTATCTTTAAAAATGCTGGCCATACAGTGCAGGAGAAGCTGGGAGAAGAGACTAAACATCATCCTAAACTCTTCAGCTTTTTGGCAGTGTCTCATGTAGACCACACTGGGCTAGAACTGGATATGTAGCTAATGATGACAGTAAAATTCTGATCCTCCTGCTTCTACCTTGCAAGTTCTGGGATCCCAGATATGTGCCTCTTCACATGGTTTTTCAGTTGTAAAAGATGGACTCAATTAGGGATGAAAATGCAAATGCTTTTTAGATGTTGCTAAAGTTAAGTGAGTGCATCATACATTTTGAAAGTAAGTAAGCTAGAACAAATGTTCCCCTTCCCAGCCACTGGTTAGCTCAATCCCAACAGATGATTAGAAGAGCATGAGGTCACTGCAGCCAGTCCTGAAGAGACCTGATAGACTAGGGTCAGACAGAAGGGGAGGAGGTCCTCCCCTAACAGTGGGCTTGGAAAGGGGAAGGGAGAAGATGAGGGAGAGATGGAGGGGTTGGGAGGGAATGAGGAAAGGGCTCCCACTGGGATACAAAATACATAACCTGTGATTAATAAAAATAAATAAATACATAAATAAATACATAAATAAATAAAAAGAAGGAGACCATGAGGTTCAAGACCATCATGATTTCTCAAGAAAAGCATGGAATCAAGAATCTTAACTATTATTTCAAATTTTTCTAAATGTGCCAAAATAACTGCTTGAATTCTGACAATAAAACATTATATGATGCTGTCATTAGACAGGTTTTAAGGTTTTATCCAGAGCCATCGCTCCAATAGCATAATGAGTTAGTGGCAGAATATTTAACTATCATTCCAAATGGGAGAAAATGATGCAATTGACTTCTGACACAGGAAATGCAGTGAAAATTATAGAGCTAAATATATGAAGGAAGGAAGATAAATTTTCACAGCAAAATAATTTCCCTTTTTATTTGAAGCTGTATTTATATACATCACTTATATAAAAATATGAAATGAAATAACGGTGTGTGCTACTTATATAGGAATGCATCTACAACTCTAAATAAATGGACATGTCCCTATTTTCTCTATCTTTATAATGCTCTTGTCTGCTCTTACTTTGATTTATGAATAAAATGATCAAATTGATTTGGGTATACAAATCTCATTTGTGAGGTTTTACTGCTGGCTTTACATTCTGCTTTAAATGCTTCAGTTGTTATTCTACAGTCTTACCTTTTTTAATTCTAGATTTTCTAGTCTAGCAAATACAAGTACCCAGGAAAAATAATTATCAGTATAAATTTGAAACATTCATTTTGCATATGCAAAATAATTAGAGATATTCCTTAAATTTCCCACTTTAGAAAATCTCCAAGTAATCATAACTACAGTTGCATAATTACAAATAATGATAAGTATTAAATTATAAATTACTTAAATTTAAAAGTTATAAATATTAAAGAAGTGTGTACTTCAACTACAGAGTATTTATATTTCTGAAAGGATTATAAATCAATGAATATTATTATCCTATATTTATCAAGCAAAAGATGTAGGGATTTGGAAATTCCAAAGCTAATGTTCAAGTATTAAAATGCAAGCACTTTGTGGTCATTTCCTTCAGATATACTTTAGCTTCCAGCAGACTGGGAAGGAGGAGAATCTTTGAAATCAAATATATTAGTTTATTGGGATCTACTAGATTAGAATTATTGTCTTTTGAGATGATATCAGTAAAACCAAAGCAGAAATTTTTTGTTTTATTTATTTATTTATTTATTACAATTTATTGACTTTTTTGTTGTTTTTGTTTCTTCATTTTTTACTTTAATTTTTATTAATTATACTTTATTAACTTTGTATCCCACCATAAATCCCTCCCTCCTCCCATCCCAAACCCACCTTCCCTCCTCCTTCTCCACACATGCCCCTCCCCAAGTCCACTGATAGGGGAGGTCTTTCTTTTCTTCCTTCTGATCCTAGTCTATCACCTCTCATCTGGAGTGGTTCCATTGTCTTCCTCGGTGGCCTGGTAAGGCTGCTCCCATATCAGGGTGAGGTGATTAAAGGGCAGTCCAATCAGTTCATGTCAGAGGCAGTTCCTCTTCCCATTACTATGGAACCCACATGGACACTGAACCACCATGGGCTACATCTGTGCAGGGGTCCTAGGCCATCTACATGCATGGTACTTGGTTGGAGTATCAGTCTCAGGAAAGACCCCTGTGCTTAAATTATTTGGTTCTGTTTCTCTCCTTGTGGAGCTCCTGTACTCTCCCTATCTTACTATTTCCCACATCTTGCATAAAATTTCATGCATTCTGCCCAACAGTTGGCCATAAGTCTCAGGATCTGCTTTGATATTCTGCAGGGAAGAGGCTTTCAAGGGCCCTCTGTGACAGGCTCCTAGCTTGTTTTGTGTTTTCTTCTTCTGATGTCCATCTGCTTTGCCTTTCTGGCTGGGGATTGAGCATTTTAGCCAGAGTCCTCCCTCTTGATTATTTTCTTTAGGTGTACAGATTTTAGTAGGTTTGTCCTATTTTATATGTCTATATGAGTGGGTATATACTATGTGTGTGTTTCTGCTTCTGGGATAGCTCACTCAGCATGATCCTTTCCAAGTGGATCAAAGACCTCAACATAAAACCAGACACATTAAATCATTAGAAGAAAAAGTGGAGAAGACCCTAGAACTCATTGGTACAGGAGACAACTTCCTGAACAGAACACCAACAGCACAGGCTCTAAGAACAACAATCAATAAATGGGACCTCATGAAACTGAAAAGCTTCTTTCATCAAAACAAAACGACTGCCTACAGATTGGGAAAGAATCTTCACCAACCCTTTATCTGATAGAGGGCTAATATCCAGTATATATAAAGAACTACAGAAGTTGAAAAGCAACAAATCAAGTAATCCAATTAAAAAATGGGGAACAGAGCTAAACAGAGAACTCTCAATAGAGGAATATTGAATTGCAGAGAAACACTTAAAGAAATGCTCAATGTCATTAGCCATCAGGGAAATGCAAATCAAAAGGACCCTGAGATTCTACCTCCTACCCATCAGAATGGCTAAGATCAAAAACTCTAGTGAGAACACATCTTGGAGAGGTTGTGGAGAAAGGGGAACCCTCCTCCACTGCTGGTGGAAATGTAAACTTGTACAAACCACTCTGGTAATCTATCTGGTGCTTCCTCAGACAAAGCAGAAAATTTTAGAGATGAATGCTGATGTAAAGTTAAAACACATGGAGGTGCACACACACGCATATAGAAACACACAGTACTATCTGCAGTTTAGAATTATATTCAGAATATAGAATGTTTCCTGGTTGACACCCTTCCCAGGAGTCTGCACTATAGTACTTACCATCTTATCAGCACATATATTACATACACCAACACAGAAATACTGTACAAATATGTATCATAATATTTATTCAAAATATCTCAGAGAAAGATAATACTTAATCAAGGTTATGACAATTACCAAAACTAGATTTTCCTATAAATAGCATTTTAGACTCAGTAAAAATATTTGCTTCAGGAACAAGAGAAAAGAAATATGTATATTTAATGTCTCTTAGAAAACTAATATATAACTGCTTATACCAATATTGTGTCTTTGATTTAAGAATAATATTGTGTTAAGAAAGCATGTGATTGATTATTCGCTGTCAATACCTCGCTGAAGGTAGCATAAAGCTTATTGGGACTGGTGCCAAACTCTGACAACAGAGAATGTTCAACTAAAGCATCTTATAAAGTGAGGCGCAATTGCAGCAGATTCACCTGCCATGGCTTTCCAAGAGTCAAAAGATTAGAAAACTGTTCTTATCCCTACTTTGTAAAAGATGGATGAAACCTAGATACCATACAATTATGATGCATTATGAACTTCTGTTATCACACAATCTCCTCTCTTGGCCATGCAAGAAACTAGTAGGAAAATTCTCACTCTACTAACAAATTTGCTAAATAGATATTTATAATTGAAAAGACAGAGGAGGGAGGAGAGACAGAGTGGAGCAGGACTAGTCACTCACAAACCAAGCCTTATATGGAGGAAGATATATGCGCTTCCACGGCCAGGCTGAAATTGAGAATGGAGATCATGAGCTGCCTAACAGAAGCATCTTGACATAATAGTGGTATAACTTCTCTGGTGTTGCGTGTTCATGATGGCTACAGAACCATGTATCAGGATGATATTGTGCCTCTGCTGTTAGAATGCAGAGAAGAAATATCCTGCGGTACCCTTTGAACTACACAGTAGAAAACCTACAAGGCATTTCGTGTCTGTCTAGAAAATCTGAGTACTAAAGTGATATTCTTCCATTTGTAGCTCCCTCGGCCACTGTCAAGTTTGTGCTCCGAAAATAAGAGACAATGAGATTTTAAATTAAAATTTTGCCAAATTAGACATTCAGCAATCAAAATTACAGATTATGGCATATATTGATAGTAAACAAGTTTTAGTGGGGTGACAATGAGTAAAAGCTTAAAGAGAAGTGACCACTTAACATGTAACCCTATAACGGACTCAAAATTATTTCACAAACTTAGGTCATACTATAAACCAATAAGAATTTGTCTCATTTTAACATTATTTAATATTATTTTTAATGCATCCATAGAGAGGGAGTAGAAGAATGGAAAGTACAGAAAGAAGGAAGATCAGTCTATCATTTTTTTCAGGTCCTTAAAAGAAAAACTAAAATTACTTAAGTTTTGCAGAAAGATTCTGAATGTGAAAAAGATCAGCTATAATTAGTTACTACTGATTTATTTATAATGTCATTTAAGTTATTTTAATGACAAACACCTCTCTTTGGAAAACTCTAATGATGAATTTCAGCACTTTTTGTTAATATCCTGAGCAGAGAGGATGCTGTTTCACACTATTAACTACATTCACTTATACCTAATCTGGTCAATTAGCAGACAGGTAACATGGAGTATAGAAAAAGAGAAGCTACTGATTTTGTCCCCATTTCAACGGCCCTATTCTCATTACTACACTGTTCCTAAGATATGATCACCAACCACTCCAAGTATTTGAAGCTCTTGGCACAGTTCTTTGTGTTCTCAGTCTCAGGCTGGGGAGGGGGCTGGAAAAGACACATTGCTTTATTTAGGGTTTCCACTTGAAAACGGCATTGTCCCAAATAAAGTCCCATGACAGCTCCTCAGTAGCCATTATGGTCTCACCTGAAAATGCTAAGCTCTACTGTTTTACCTTAGAAAAATACAAAATGAAGAATAATAAAGATACAGTTCCTAAGGCTCCACATACGTGACGGATTTAACTGTACCCGCATGTAGATTTAACTATAAACAGATAGAGTACTACACAATAATTATCTTAGCTTTGTTTTTATTTCCATGAAAGGACAACATGACCAGGGAAATGTAGAGAGGAATGGTTTTATTGGGCCTTGCGATGTCAGAGAATGAGTACATGATGGTCATAGCACAGAGTATGGCAACAGGCAGAAAGTCATGGTGTTGAGACAGTAGCTCAGGGCTTACATCAGAATATAAGGCACAGAGGAGGTGGATTGGGAATGAAAGAAGGGAGGAAGGGAGGCAAAGAGAACTGCATTTGAGAATGGCATGGGTTTTTGAAACGTCAAAGCCTATTCCCAAAATGACAATCTTCCTAAATAAAGGCCACACTTCCTACAACAAAGCCACAGCCCCTAACCTTTCCCAAATAGGTTCCATCAACTGGAGACAAAGCATTCAAACATATGAGCCTATTCTCAGTCCAACCACCACAATAATTAAGTGAGAAAATGTAGTCTGAATAACCCAATAATGTTGTATTTCTACAAAGTATACTTCACATAAGAGGCCTTTACATCCTTTCTTTTCCTTTAGATTTTTCTCTCTAAAGTGTTGAAACTAATTTTATGCATAACAGAACTCATTCTGGGAAGCTCATTGGAAGTGGAAATGCAATTATTATTTTGAGGATATGTTTGTTATTTACATGTATTTAAATGTGTGTTTTTATTGAATTTCAAAAGCCTGGTACACAATTACCACACCTGTGGAGATAGAGAAAGGTATTTAGAATATATGCACTAAAAGCAGGTAGAAAAGAAATATTAGTAAAATTTAGCATTCACAAAAGAAATACTAAATTAACCCCATGATAAAGAGGAAGAAAAGGAGGAGGAAGAGGAAGAAAAGAAGAGGAAGAGGAGGAGGAAGACAGACCTTGGGCATAAAGAAAACACTGTGTTTGAATAATCTTGGAATCAGTTTCAATTCTAAAAAAATTGTCCTTCTTGGCTTTAAATCTGTAGGTAGAGGCAAGTATGGTCAAGATGCTGAATGTAAAAACGTAGGACGTGAGTTTCTGGGGTCTAACTCTTTAGGTAGAGCCAAGTATGGACAGGAAACTGAGTGTAAAAGTATAGGAAGTGAGTTTCTGGAGTGAGGCCCTTCAGGAGTAGTAATAATCACATCACAGATACTACACAGAATATCCTGCCCAGATAGAGTTGAAGAGAAAGCTGGGGAAGACTAAGATTAAGATTTTGAGAGGAAGGGAGTGAGGTATCAAATCATAAAGGTATGTTGTTAATACCGTAGGGAGAATGATGTATCACGGCATCTATGCCCAAGAGAATGGAACTTGGAGTGAGACATGCAGTGTGTAAAAGCTGACATTTGAAACCTGACAGGTATTAAGTGTTAGCATAGAAACACTTTCTCCATAGCACATCTCTTTGCTTAATGAAGTAAGGAAAGTTCCTTACATGATCAGTATCTGCTCCAGATGCTGACTTCTTCAACCTGAAAAGATGCAAAATAAACAGAGGACACAATTCTGGGAAATTATCAACCCTGACCAGAGAATGCCAAAGACTTTGCAACACAAAGAAACAAACCTGTGTACACAGGGATTGATAAAAAAAATATGGCCAAAACATAGAATGAATACAGAGATAGACATGTAGACATGGTAGGTGGATCAGAATTAGGACAATAAAAGATCTACATATGACTGGGTATAAAAAGTAAATTTTGCTTTACATATACATGGTTGGGGATATCAATGCTTTGCTCCTTGATACTAGATGGTAAGAGAAAAATCATAGTGTTCATTTTTGTTATTGCCTTCACTTTTACTTAAATTTAAATGAGCATTATAAAAACCATTCTCGGTGATTTTATTCATTGTTGCAAATTTTAGGCTGCCTTTCTGAAATATTTACTCATAACTCTTAAGCATGACTAAAATAGAGTTCAAGTTAACTAATAGCTGAGCAGGTACTAATTGTACCATTCAACAAAACAGATGTGATTAAGGGTGTTGCTTAAAATCACAATACTAAAAAAATCATTGAAGAGTTTGGGGTGAGATGTAGCTCAGTTAGAAAAGTACATGCCCCTTGCACATAAAGCCCTGGGTGTGATCCCTAGTACTGACTAAACTGGGTATAATAGCAACTGCTATAATCCCAGCACTTAGGATAGGAAAGATGATCTGATGATCAAGTTTACCCTTGGCTTAGTAAGGTCTAGGTCAGCCTGAGATATGATACTTCCCCTCATAGATATGCATGTGTGAACATTCTCTCTCTCTCTCTCTCTCTCTCTCTCTCTCTGTCTCTCTCTCTCTCTCTCTCTCTCTCACACACACACACACACACATACACACACACACACACACACATACAGAAAATAAACCAAAAACCAAAATATATTTATGCCTTCAGCCCATTTTCCCATTGCTCACAGTTACTCTGTTTAATGATATTTTTATTATTTCCTCTAATGAAAACTGTTTCAGTTTCACTTCAGAAGATAAGAAGCAGCACAGAATGAAAAAATATTTTTAATGCTTTACCAAAAAAAATGAATGAGAACATTCATTTATTTCAAACTCATGGTTATTAAATATCAGGCTTTAAAATCTCTTAGAGACAATGCAGGTTATGAAATTCACATTCAATTATAGCATATGTTAATTGCTTTTTCTCCAAAATATTCTTTTCTTTGTCATGTTATTATAGAAATATAAATCATAATTTGTTCTGCTTTGACCTATCATGATTAAATGAAAGATTAAAACTTTGCCTGTGGATAAAGCTATACTATCAACATTAATAAGTAAGATTCCGTGGAGGAAATTTCCAGATTCCTGAATGCATATAATTAATTGTAGACATTGTTTCATGTATGGGGAGAAACATCAGGCTTGGTCAGTAAAGAGTTTGGCTTTTGAGAAGTGCACATGGCTTGCTATTTAACATTCCAATCACAGAGGTAGCAAGGTTCACAGTGTCTGAAGAAGTAACTCATTATTCTATACTCAGGGCCAACATTCTCTACTTCAGACAAAATTCTAACAAACTTAAGATGATTCAAATACAGCATTAATTCACTTCCAGAAAGATTATTACTTTATCTTTGACAACCTGTGTTCAGACTGTGTGTAGCATTGAAGGCTATAGGTTCTGATTAAAGGGAAAAAGCATGCTGATAAATTTAAAAACAATGGGAAATATTCATATAGGTTTTTCCTAGTTGATTACATCATAAAATATTTAAACTTTTTATAACAAAAGGTATAATGGAATAAAAATTTATTTATTTACCTCCAAAGAATGCCAGCATATGTGATCTCTGTGAGCATTTTACAATAACTGAAGTTTCTGTCTATAATCTTGAATGATAGACATGTTACTGTATATGTACAGGCAAGATTTTCCTCAGTTTTTATGATAAAATGTGAGTACTTTAATAAACATCTATTACAATGTTTCATTTCTCTTAATGTAGCCAACATGTGGTAATTTTATTATATACTTATTTCCCAACTCTTAAAAATCCTTGAGTATTTATTAAGAATAAAAGACTAAAATAACAAATATGTTCTTTACACAGTATTAAAGGCTATCACTAAATAACTAGATAAATCTGAGCATTCACAATTAAGATACATTGTTAATGGAAAGTACATAAGATACCATTTTTAATTTATAAGCGGAAAAAATTGTTAGCTTTGTATGAATGTGGTAAATTTCCAAATATATTAAAGTGCGAGGGTTTAAAAACCCAGAGCAATAAATCAAAATGGCCAATGTTAACACAGATAAGCAAGAAATAGTATGTGTGTGATCATAAAACTGAAGAAAACAGCTCCTTGAGTTGCTGCAAATTAAACTCCAAATTTTTGTTAATTGACAATTGTAGAAAAAGTATAACTGCATCTGTGAGATCAAAAATTCACCTAATTACTATGTTTAAAGTTTTTGAAAGTATTTTAACTCCATGAAGTACAGAGGAATAATTCTGGCATCTATTTAAATTCCATGCTAATGCAACACAATGTATTTCTGTTATTAATGATAGGTGCATTAATTTTGACTGAAGGACTCATTCTGTAGGCAAGGTTGTCACTGAATCATTATCATTCAGCATTTTGAGTGGTATGGTTACAGGTCTTTACCACTTTTTCTAACCATAAGAGAAATTTTAAAAATTAAAAAAAATTGATGCCATGTATCCGCCAGAATAACTGTCTCAGAAACCTGATAATCATTAAAACATAAGTGTTATCTGTGGGGAATCATTTTAAAAGTATACATAGAACCTAAAATATCAGCACAGTAACTTTTTGGTTAATGTGGTAAAAAAAAAAAGTTCCGAATATCAGAATTTGCTTCACCAAATAAAATGAGCAGTAAGAAACACAACTCAAGAGATAAATAAAATAGATACACAGAGACAGGGCACATTCAGACCATAGCTTTGAAAGACAACTAGTCTGAGAAATACAGAATGAAAGTCAACATGCCACTGAT
>CM053756.1:14582356-14612348 GCA_028658305.1 Pachyuromys duprasi | reverse complement strand
CTAACTCTTCCTCCCCTTTTATCTGACCCTATCCTATCATGTCTCATAAGGACCATCTGCATTGTCTTCCTCTGTGGCCTCCCAAGACTGCACACACCACCCCCCAGGGGGAAGTGATCAGAGATCCTGCCACTGGGTTCATGTCATAGATTGAGCTGCTATGGGCTACATCTGGACAGGGGTCAAGGTCCTCTCCAATCATGGTCCTTGGTTGGAGTATATGTCTCTCCTGGCCATCTTGGGCCTAGATATTTTGGCTCTGTTGGTCTCCTTGTGGAGCACCTGTCTCCTCCAGGTCTCTCTGTCTCCCCTTTCTTCCATAAGATTCCCTGTAGTCTGCCCAAAGTTTGATTACAAGTCTTAGCATCACATACATTTAAAGAAATGCTCAATGCCACTAAAATTTTTCTAGAGCATACAGAAATGTTTCATATAGCTCCTCAGTGTACTGAAAACAAATACAAAAACAAAAACAAAAACCAACAACAAACAGAAAGGAAGGCCAAGGTTCCAACAGAAGAAAAATAAAGCATGGCTCAACAAAAGAATTTTTCACAAGTATTTGTAGTAAAAATAATGTAGTAATCATATGAATTATATAAAAAGGAACTCAACTACAATGGGAAACAAATAAAGTTAATGAACAATTCTCAATATGTTCTCATACTGAAAATCCAATCTTTTTATTTATGTAGCAGTACATAAGTAGAGATATTACGAACAAGACTGACTTGTTTGAAAGTCAAATAAGTGACGTGGAGGATAATGCTGCGGTTTATATAGTGAGCTATAGTTTTATTTTTCAATAAAAGTATTATAAACAAGCAAGTAAATTGAAAATGAGAGAAATATAATACATCAAAAATGTAATTTGTGTCCAAAAATTAGAGACTCTACAAATGTGAGAAATATATTTTCAACCTGCAATTGTCCCATATAAAGAAATGAATCTAAAAATCAAAGGACATACCATGTTTCATGCTAATCTGTTATTTAATGGTCAGCGTCCATATTGCCTATACAATCTACTTAATGTCATGACTCACAAGATCTCTGAAACACAAAATAAAACAACAACATCCAGTACTGAAAGGAAGAAAGAATGAAACTGTATCCGCCCATGGGGAAATGAACCAAAAAAATCTATAAACGTCCCAAATAGATATACCGTTTATCTTTAATTATAACAGACACATATTCTCAAAAATAAGAATTAACAGAGATACAATGTTTCTCTTTCGTGAAAAAATGCTTAAGTAATTATGAAACACAACAAATTAAAAGGTAAATGAATAAATATTCAGAGACCCGGGGTTTTACTGTGGAAGAAATGATGAAGCATCCTGAACTCAGTTCCACAGAGAACTACTTTAAAATAACACTCAATATTGTTAACATGAAGAAAAGCAGTTGTATAAAAAGTAGTGTAAACAGGGTTAAAATTTAACTGGGCGACTAGAAAACTGACTCATAAAATATTCTTGTACTGACTTTCCTTTTCTTTTTGTCCATATTCTTTTGATTTCTTTGCTCTATTCCTGCTACCTACCTATCATCTCTACTTGTCCCTCTCATTTTCCCATTAAATGTAGCAGCTTTGTTGTCTTTTGAATAACTCAAGGGAAACTGAAGCGTGCACGTGTATTCTGAAATAATGTACATGTTATGATTTCCTCAAAATCAATCAACCCTGTGTGCTTATTCATCTGTCCACCTGTCTAAATGTGCAAAGATCTTGCTGTGGTTTTGAAGACATGGCTAGATTTGTAGTTATGAGAACTGCAAAGATAGTGTTCAGCTAGTGTTAAAATAGTGGCATCAGGGGTTCTGGCTTATCTCCAGGAATGGTCCTCGGGTTGGAGTATCAGTCTCAGAAAAGACCGCTGGGCCTAGATTTTTGTTTTCCTCCTTGTGGAGTTCCTGTCCCCTCCAGATGGAGGGAGGGAGAGATTGGGAGGGAATTGGGGAGCGGTTACAGCTGGGATATTAGGTCAATAAACTGGAATTAATAAAAAATAAATAAATTTTAAAAATTAAAAAAATAGTGGTGTCAGAAAGAAGGGTTTATGTTTCCATATTTAAGTTTTCAGTATTATTTATGTTTTAAAAGCAACTTTTTATTTAGGAACTAGAAGGAAATGTGCATTAAAAAGCTAATGTCCCAGTGTACAGTAGCTGACCTCAATTAAAGATGATCTCCAAATGTTCTCTGGATAATTCAGGTGTTGAACACCAATGCATATCTTGTGATTGATATGCATGACTAGGTCATTTAGTCACCACAGGATTTTCCTGTACTATAGATAAAAGAGAAGAATGTCAGTGAACTTTTAAATTGTAAGTATGTAAGTTAGAAGATAGACTTTTCCGTGGCTTTTCCTGTAAATTTCCTACAGAGCATTTTTAAAGGTATTAAAAGTTATGATTCATTTCCACTGGTGACAATTTAGTTCAAGGATGCTGAATTTTTCTTGCAGCCCTTTTGTATGATTCAAGAGCAGCTCTCACCTGAGATCAAAGCAAATATTAAGCTTTTGCAAAACCTTGACAAACAACTCAAACAGTTCAGTCATGGCTAAGCTTTAGCACTTAACTTATATATTTCTCAATAACCAAGCTGGCAGAGAAGGCTTCTGTGCCTTTCCCTCTCTCCACAAACAAACTTCAGATATGGCCTTTTCCTTAACAGGGAAGATACTTCAAAAGTAAAGAATATTTTTGAACTGTCAATCTTCCAAAAATCAATGGAAAACCTATAGAATACTAATGCAATCTCTAAAAGACTACTATTTGCAAATAAGCAATGGTTCCTCATTTTAATACATTTAGAAAGGAGTGATGACATAAAATATTAACCTACAAGATGAGCAACATTTTGGCAAATGAAACCAAAATGCTGGCTATATAATTTTGATCTTCAGTCTGAATGTTTCTTTGTTGTATTGGTTTAGAAGTCATGATATAATATATTGTCCTGAAATGTCTAAAAATGATTTAGTATCATTATATAAGATTTCATGGAAAAATATTATGGGTCTGAGAAACTCTAAACCCACAAATGAAACACTATACATGGTTCTCAAGCAATACAAAATAACACTGTCTTATAACTATGATCTTTTCACTCTGGGACTAATGTACTTTTACTAAAAACATTTTCATTTTTTATTCATATTTTATGTTTCTGATGTATATATTGTGCATGTACAGCATTGCAGAGGGCATGAGGTCCTTGTGCTCACAAATGCACTAGGGAGATCAGGAATGTTAAATATGCAGGGGTTCCTCTTCAGTAAAGAGATGTTTTCTACCCACAAGCTTGGGTATGGATGTTGTTAATAGCCTGGTGAGCTGTACTATAAGTCCACACCTGTACTATAAGATCACACCTGACTCTCCCAGACTCTTCTGAATAAGGAAGACTCTTCCTCCCTAGACCTTTATCTTCAGTATTGCTTATCAGTCAATAAAACCCATCCTGATGAGAGATGTCACATGCAATTTACAATAACCCATGTGATCTCCATGCTATCCATTGGGCTACGTCTCACCTTGCTTTCCCATGCTGCTATGTTTATTTGAGTTATTCTCCCTAAACCCTATCTTGGACATTGTTTCCCAGTCAATAGAACACATCTTTATGGAAGAAGTTATATACACTTTGTAAAAAGTTTCAATGTAAACATTCTTTTTCTGTTGTTTTCTTTTTATTTATTTTTTTTGTATTAATTACAGTTCACTTACTTTGTATTACAGCTGTAGCCCCCTCCTTCATTCCCTCCCAATCCTACCTTTCCTCCCTCATCTCCTTCCTGCCCTTCTCTAAGTCAACTTATAGCGGAGGTCCTCCTCCTCTTCCATCTGACCCTAGCTTATCAGGTCTCACCAGGACTGGTGGCAATGTCCTCCTCTGTGGCCTAGCTAAGCTGCTCCTCCCATGGTGGCGTAAGGAGGCCAAAGAGCTAGCCATAGAGTTCATACCAGAGACTGTCCCTGTTCCCCTTACTAGGGAAGCCACTTGTGTACTGAGCTGCCATGGGCTACGTCCAAGAAGGGATTCTAGGTTATATCCATGCATGCTCCCCAATGTAAACATTCTTAAGCTTGTTGTAGATACTGGATTTAGTATCATCTGGAGGCTTGTTTCCAAAATTGTGCCATGTTTAAACATGTCTAAAAGGAACTGCTCCGTGTCAGCTCTTGATGTTTGAAATAGCACTGCCTACTGATTCATGTTGAACCAGATTTCCTTCTTGTCTCACATGAATCTACACTCTGTTAGCTGTAGTATTTGCAGTGAACGTGACCCCCCTGTTAACTCCTCCCACCCCCCACACAGTATAGGTACATTTAGGTGTAGATTTGTGGGTGTGGAGGTCAGAGGGCAACCTTTGTTGTCATTTTCACATCCACTTTGTTAGAGTCAGGGCTTCTCTTTTCCAGGGCTTTGGATGTGAGACCACATGCCCTGTAAGCCTCCTATGACTCCTCTGCCTCTGTTGCCCATCTCCATGGGGAAAGTTGCAGTAACATTACAGATGCCTCCACTACTTTAGCTTTTCTGTCAGTGCTGGGACTTTAAACTCAGGTTCTCACTTGTATAATAAGTGCTTTACTTCTGGGACCATCTGCCCATCCATAATAACCCTTTTTTAAAGAGATACTTTTAAATTGTGAATTGTACATGTTTCATGGTTTAATATTTCTTCAAAGTGGAATTATTTTCCTTCTGATTTTTAGAAACGCTGTTGTTAATATTGCTGTTAGTAGCAAAACTGCAATTATGCCTTTGTAATTATTCATTGCAAAGGTGCAAGATAAATTCAATAGAACCTTGAACTAAGTAACTGGCAAGAAAGATTTATGGTTTTCCTCTTATAGTCTCCTACTGCTTTTTCTTAAGGTAATTAAAAAATAATTCCCATGCTTATATGCTAAAAATGTATACACTTATGACTTTTATTTAATAACTGGTTATTTAGAAGCATGATATTGTTAACAAATATTAGCTTATATTTTTAAGGAATTATGTATGTGATTGCTTTTAATTTCTCAACTGTATAACTTAAATTATTCAGGCCTTTTGGTTTCAGTTTGTTTTGTTTTCCAAGACAGGGTTTCTCTCTGTAACCTTGGCTGTCCTAGACTTGCTTTGTAGACCCAGCTGGCCTGGAACTCATAGAGATCCGCCTGCCTCTGCCTCCCACAGTTCTGGGATTACAGGTGTGTAGCAATGTGCATGGCTAATTATTCATGCTTTTAATATCACTTTTCCACCTTTCTAGTTTTCTTTCTTCCTTCTTCATTAACTTACCCTTTCCAAATATAATTTTCTACCCATTCCTTTTGAACTTACCATATAAAATTCACCTGATCTTCTGATTTCATTTGCTTATGTTGAAACAGAAAGTAGCTGAGAAAGGAGAATGGTACTTGGCGCTTTAGAGAAAATTGTTGGATTAAAATTCCCAAGAGTAAAGAGTAGAAACTGTTTAATTTACATCATATACCAGGAAAGTTAAGACTTTATATTGTATAGCATCAAGGAATATAGAAGCATTCTTAATTTGTACCATCCCACTGATGGCTAGCCACAGGGGAAAAAAAGATGCTGAAGCAAGCATGTATGTCTCTCACATTCATGAACATGTAAATTAATAAGTTTTTTGTTTGTTTGTTGTTTTTGAACTTCTAGAAACCAGCCAATTTGTCTCCACTTTGCTTGCTTATTTTTTAACATTTGTTTTGTTTGGTGGCTTTGAATTTATGTTGGTTTTTTTGGTTTGTTTTGGTTTCTTTGTTGTTGTGTTGTTTTGATACAGGGTCTTGTTATAAATACCAAGATGACCTCATACTTGCAATGGATCAATCTACTACAGCCTTGCTTGTGCTGGAATTGCAAGCAAAAGTGGCTATATTTAGCCTTGTTATACTTTTAGTTAAGTCCTTGCCATTACTTCATTTTGATTAGTATTTTATGTGTCTTCATAGGATACTCTTTGATGACAAGAGATGAGTCGTGGAAATAAATGCAAGCAGACACAGGAAGCAATCTGCACCAGTTGTTTACTATTGTGTTATGGATAAAATGTTACTAATAGTCTCAATCATTGGGATACTTGGTCTTCAGGTGGTGGTTGTTTGAAGAGGCTTGGGAAGTGTGGGCTTGAAGAAGGAAGTATTGTCACTGGGTCCAGGCTATGAGAATCCAAAGATTCAGGCCATTCTTAGTTGTCTCTGCTTTCTGTGGACAGTTTGAAATGTGAGCTCTTCAGCGGCTGCTCCAGCCAGTCTGACTACATGCTGCCTTGCTTCGTTCCCCAATACGATGGTGATGGACTTTTATCCCTCTGGAACCATAAACACGAAATGAACCCTTTCTGTTGTTTAAGTTGCCGAGGTCACGGTGTTTTATCACAGCAACAGAAAAGAAACTAATACAGTTATCTGAGCTGAAAGATCAGATTCACGTTGCAGGTCAGTGTATAAGTTAAGAAAAGGTATACAATGTATATAAACCAAACAGGCAAATTGGCCAGAAATCAACAACTCAAAATCTTTGATCCTGATCCTTACCTTAAAAATGATTTTTTTTCTGTAAAATCATTTGACTAGACTACAACAATTTATTTTTAAAAACAAGATAGTTGACTATCCAAAGCCACTTTATTACTTTTCCTAACAATGTGGCTACACATGTGGCTACAGTTGGAAAAAAAGATATCATTGTAGAACCAAAGGATAAAATGAGAAATGCAGTATGTTCATGAGAAATTTTTGTTTTTGTCATTGTTATGTCTTGTAATACAAACAAAGCCATGCTTCTCTAGTTTCATGGCAAACAGTTAATCCACCTACTTGTCAAGGTGAGAAAGCAGCCATGGCAATATTCACCTAGGCATATATGGTGTATTCCTAATCTGTTAGTGACAATTGCTTTATTAAATAAGACAGGGGAAATGAGTTGGAGTCATACAGGAAGCTTTTACCCACATCCTGCAGTGGTGCTTGCTGGCCTTCCTCTTGATTTTCTAAGCTAACATTGTCTTTGTGCATGTTTTCGTTCCAAATACTGTTTCTTTCCTCCCTGTTTTTTGAATAACATAAAAGTAGAAACTTTAGTGTTGAAAATTTCAAGATCCAGAATCTAGGCAATGACTATCAAAATGGCGTTAGAAACTCACTTTGATGAGCTTCCTCACAGCACACCTGAAGATAAGGTTTGGCAGTTGTTACAACAGATATATTTAAAACCTTGTTAAGTCCCTTGACTGTGGCATTCTGCTTGAGGAAAGATTGCGAAGTAAAGTGCCTGGGTGATTCTGAACTATAAATCCTCTCAGGGGGCAGTTTGGCATGCAGAAACCCAGCAATGACCCCTTAGGTCACCAAAGCACTTTTTCAAAGTAAAACATAATCCCAGCTTGGAAAAACTGCCTTTAAACCTGTATCTATTTCTTCAGGTTGGCCATGAACTATCCCTGAGTGATGGAGCTTGGTTTCTAGCATACAAAGATCGTCAAAAAGAGCAAATGAAAGTTTTATCAACAACCTCCCTTTTATCCCATTTCTTTATAGAGGGCATGGACTTCAAGAGTCTTTCCTTTATCTACTTTATATGATGACAACAAGAGATTAAGTTTAACACATTATATACAAAGACATGAGAATATTGTATAAGCAGCAATATTACTAGCTATGATAAGTATAATATAAATTTAGTAATTTAATAAATTACAATTCGAGAATTTAAAACTGCTGCTGATCATTCACTCTTTATTCTAACTTTCCTACTTTACTACTATCTTAACTTTTATATTTTCAAATACATCATGAAATAGTATCAGCCTTAGAAACAAGGGCTGTTGATTATTTCCTGCACAAAGGGAAAGGTTAATATTCAGAAAGCTAATTACATAGAAAGGGCTTTAGTTGTTGTTGCCATTTATTTATTTGGTTTTTTGTTTCTTTTAAATACAGATCCAGGTATTTGCAATATATATGATAATAGTGAGGAATGCGTTTTTTCATCAAAGGGTTTGAGTATGACAGACTCAAGAGAGGGCCAGTAGTTAGACTGATAGGTAGAAGTTGTCAATGAGAAAGCTTATTAGAATTTTAATTTCTCTAAACTAATCTTCCAAAGCGAGGTTACATTTACTTTCTCGATATAAACTATTACTACATTTAATAATAGAGTAAGAAATAATTTTGAAGTTGACGGCTTCATAGTTTCATATATAATTTCCTTTCTCAGACATGTTACTATTAATTTATGTGGAGGGCAAAGAGAACAACAGGACCAAAAATGTGGGCAGAGATCTTTGTTGAGACTGATACTCCAACCAGGGGCCATGGATGGAGAAAACCTAGAACCTCTGCTCAGATATAGTCCATGGCAGCTCAGTGTCCAAATGGGTACCAGAGTAAGGGGAACAGAGACTGTCTCTGACATGAACTCAGTGGCTGGCTCTTTCATCAACTTCCTCCTGAGGGGATTGCAGCTTTACCAGGCCACAGAGAAAGACAATACAGCCAGTCTCGATTGAGACCTGAGAAGCTAGGATGAGATGAAGGGGAGGAGGACCTCCCCAATCAGTGGACTTGGGTAGGGGCATGGGAGGAGAAGAGGGTGGGAAGGCAGGATTGGGAAAGGGCTACAGCTGGGAGACAAAGTGAATAAATCGTAATCATTAAAAAATAAAAAAAAATCTAGATTATGTTTTGTGAAAAAAGTAGTTGTGGAAGTCAAAGTTTATGCATTATGTCTCCCTACCCAAAACATTTATTAGTACAGGTTGTAGCTAGCGCATCTGAATTTAAAAGGTCATTTATTACAGTTAAGCATAATCCAGAGATTACATTTAAAGATTGTGAAGTAGAAGGCTCTACAACGGCTTCTCCTTTTTGCAAAAAGAAAAAAAGGTACAGGGAAGAAAATCCTATCTTAGGTGAAATGAGAAAATGGCTAGAAATAAAACCACAACTAGGAAAACATGTTGTCAAAAACAATGAACATTAGACATGGTTCAGAGGAATGGTTATCATATGGTATCATATTTTCGTCTCATAAATAGGTAGCCATTATACTACAGCGCTCAAAAACACTTTAGAGATAAACTTGTGTCCTTTGCCTAGAGAGGTAAAGTCCAGGTATATGGGCAGGAATGTGAAAAATCCCTGAGCCTCTTATTCAATGAAGAAACAAGGCTGGGTGAAAATATGTTCAAGATATTTCTCATATTTTTTTTCATTTTAAAACACAGAGGAGGAAAAAAAGTCATCTCTACAGCTATACTTTCGATTCAATAAGACAGAGAACAAGACACAACAACATGATATGCAAAGCGTATCTCTGTCCATCATACTTGCCAACCAGCTGAATAGACCATCTCCTACCAATTCACAGGCTTAAATGTGGCATTAAAAACTAATCTCCAATCAGATCATACCGAAGTTGTTCTTCAAAAGTCAAAAATACTCTCCACTAAAATATGAAATACTCTAACAAAATAAAAAGGAAGAAAATATAATCCCCTAAGACAAAAGAACATGAAAATATAAATCAGAATGAAAATCCCATACAAGAATCTTTTCCCTCAATGGTGACAACAGCTTTAAAGAGACACCTTAACATCTGTTTAATTGTATCCCTTGTAACCTTTCTAAAAGAGTAAAATCTAAAATCTCTTGCAAGTGTTCAAAGAGGAAAACATCATAAATGAGCTATAGAGCAAAAGCAAAAAGAAAGGAAAAGGGGGAAAAGATAATGGGATCCTACAACATGTGTATGTGAATTTGGGATGGAATTTGGTCCCTTTTTAACACCATTTAAAAATCATTCAAAGGTTAATGAAAAAAATAGATTAAAAAAAAACCTACCAAGGAAATAATGAAATTTTCGGGCAAATGGATAAAACTAGAAAAGATCATCCTGAGTGAGGTAACCCAGAAGCAGAAAGACACCTTTGTATATACACTTATAAGTGGATATTAGTTGTATAATATAGGATAAACAAACTAAAATCTATAGTCCTAAAGAAGCTAAACAACAATGAGGACCCTAGGGAAGAGGCTGAAACCTTATTCAGAGGGGCAAACAGTATAGATATCAGAAGTAGGAGAAGACAGGGAACAAGACAGGAGCCTTCCACAGAGGGCCTCCGAAAGACTATCCAGCAGGATATTGAAGCAGATGCTGAGACTCATAGCCAAACTTTGGGCAGATTACCAGAATCCTTGTGGAAGAAGAAGGAACTAGAAAGACCTGGAGGGAACAGGAGTTCTACAAGGAAAACAATATGAACAAAATAACTGGGCCCAGCGGGCCTGTAGAGACTGATACTCCAACCAAGGACCATGCATGGAGAGAACCTAGACTCCCCTGCTCAGATGAAGCCCATAGGCTGCTCAAGTTTCAAGTGGGTTTTCTAGTAAGGGGTACAGGGGCTGTCTCTGACATGAACTCAGTGGCTGGCTCTTTGATCACCTCCCCCTGGGGAGTGCAGCTTTCCTTGCCAGGCCACAGAGGAAGATTATGCAGCCAGCCCTGAAGAGACCTGATAGGCTAGGGTCCAATAGAAGTTGAGGAAGTCCCATATGAGTGAAGTAGGATAGGGGCATAGAGGGAGAAGAAGGAGGCAGGGTGGGACTGGAAGGAAATGTGTGTGTGTGTGGGGGGGGGGGACATACACAGGATATAAGGCGAATAAATTGTAAGTAATCAATCAATTCCTTTTTATAAGAAAGTACATACATTCTTTGAACATATTTTGTGTTTATGAACTCCATCAAAAGTGCACATCAACTACTTTATATATACCCTGCACTGGTAGGTTTTATGTCAACTTGATGCAAGCAAGCTAGAGTCATTTGAGAAAGGAAACCTCAGTTGAAGAAATACCTCGATCATATCGGCCTCTGGGTTATCTTATGATGCTTTTTCATAACAAGTGATTGATTTGGGAGTTCCTAGTTTCCTGTGGGCAGTGCTACAACCAGACTGGTGGTCCTGGGTGCTATAAGAAAGCAGGCTGAATAGTTTTTATTTGCTGAATAGTATTTCATTGTGTAACTATACCACAATTTCTGTATCCATTCCTCTGTTGAGGGACATGTGGATTGTTTCCAGATTCTGGCTGTTATGAATAAAGCTGCTATGAACATGGTTGAGCAAATATCCTTGTTGTGTACTTGAGCATATTTTGGATATATGTCTAGGAGTGGTATAGCTGTATCTTGAGGAAGCACTATTCCTAATTGTCTGAGAAGGGAGACAGAAAGACCTGGAAGAGACAGGAGCTCCACGAGGAAAGCAACAGAACCAAAAAATCTGGCACAGGGGTCATTTCTGGGACCGTTTCTCCAACCAAGGACCATGCATGGAGATAACCTAGAACTCCTGCACTGATATAGCCCATGGCAGCTCAGTCTCCAAGTGGGTTCCCTAGTTATGGGAACAGGGACTGTCTCTGACATGAACTCAGTGGCTGGTTATTTGATCACCTCCCTCTAAGGGGGGAGGTGGGGGGAGCTGCCATACCAGGCCTCAGAAAAAGACAGTGCAGCCAGACCTCATGAAATGTGATAGGTTAGGGTCAGCTGGAAGGGGAGGAGGACCTCCCAATCAGTGGACTTAAGGAGGGGCATGGAAGGAGATAAGGGAACGAGGGCAGGATTGGGAGGTGACAAAGTGAATGAACTGTAATTAATTTAAAAAATAAATATTTTTTAAGGAAGGAAAAGAATAAAGACAAAAGGCGGGCTGAGTAACCCATAAGGAACAAGACAACGAGCAGCACTCCTTGGCTTTGGTTTCAGTCCTTGTTTCTTGGTTCAAGTCTTGAGATGAAACATGAGGTACCTTAGTGATAGTTTAATCTGTGTAGTTGAAATAAGCCTTTTTTTCCTAGTTGCCTTTGTCATTGTTTTTTGTTTTGTTTTGTTTTTTTCTCAGCAGTAGAATCCTAGCTGAGTTAAAAAGATTATACTGGGCCACAAAGACCATTGAAATTTCCAGACCCCTTCTGAGACTGGGCTTAGGCTTCCTCACAAAAAATTAGCATCTTCACAGAAAGGTGATGTTCACTTATTTTAACACACCAGTTGTTTGCCCTATAGTGTCATTGTTTTATTTCATAGCTTAAAGTATTCTGATGATGACAGAACTTACTGAATTTTTTGCCCAAAATTGTCCTTGAGTAGGGCATGTGGAATATTTTTACGGCTGAAATTCTATATATAAATATGTTAAGTAGTAGAATTTTATTTATCTCTTCCAGTGCAGGGAATTGAACTCCGGCCTTGTACTTGGTAGACGAGTACCCCACCACTGACCTACATCCGCAGCAGAATCTTGCAGTTTATTTAGTAGACAGTATTTCATATGCCTGCCTTGCTAAATTCAGGCATGACCTTCGTACTTTCCACTAACTCATCAGATTGGAGTTAGTGGCCACAAATAAATATAATCATCCAGCCTGTGTCTGCACAGAACAGATGGATATCCACGAATACACTCAGAAAACCTAACTGGGAATTTTAAAGAGTGAGAAGCACTGTTAAAGCTTTCCGTTATTGAAGATTGCAACTCAGCTGCAATCTTCTGGGTTTCTGGCACTTCACAGGATATGGCCTTTGTGTTCTTATTTTTAGTTGTTTTATTGTATCTCTTTGAATTCAGCTCAGCTATTCACAAATGGAAATGACTACCTTCGGCTATTTGTATTCTGGGTTTTCAAAAGTAATTCCTATATCCACACACATAATCCCAATTATAATGCTATTGTTACATGCACAGAAAAATATTTTACCCGGGTTTAAACACTATTGGTCCCATTCAGGCAATCATGAGGTTGAATAATTTTTCTTCGGAGTTATTTATTGGCTTTGTGTTGATCCACGCACACCTTCACTCTGACCTCTTCATATTCAGAATCAAAGGTACAGTCCACTGAGGATCTTTATGGCTTACAAGTGAGATACACTTGAAATAGGAAATCCATCAGAGTTGAATCGGAGGATCTCAGAGAGTTTAAAATTTAGAATAGGTTTACATGTTACTTTTCGTTACATAGCATGATCATTTTGATTGGGAACAGGAGTTGCTTTCCTGAGAATGACATGCATTTTTTTACTCATGTGAAGTGCCTTATAACTGCATGTTAATATAAGCACTGCATGAGGTAAGAAAATATTGCAGAGAAGAAAGCATACAAAGCCGAGGCTCATACAGTATCTCTGTTCCATAAAGAAAACATTTTCTATTGAGATTTCTGTGTAAATTTTGGAATATTTCTCAAGTCCTATTAAGAAAGCTGCTCTCATTCTTTTAGGTTTAATACATACACATGTTCTCTCAGTAATATTAGTATCAGCTCAACTTAAAATTATGAATTTACTTCAACAGTGGTTGTTGAAGAAATGGAGTTTTTCATGGTTTAAATACATCGTGAGATTATTAATTATTGTAATAAAGCATATTTTAGCTAATTGATAAACTGATTTCAGTAAAACGTGAAGAGAGGTTCTGACTACAAACACATCTGCATTCTCAAAGAATACTTAACTAGCAAAATTACAAGGGAAGTTTTTATTTTCATTGCTTGACAATGAACAACATAACATTTTAGTTTAATTTTTATAATTTCAAGGCTTCACAAAGCCACAAGCTGACTTGGTATACTGTGTTACTTTCACACAAAATGAAACTGAAGTTACCAAGAATTAAAAAAAAAAATTAAACAACTACAGTATTATAAAATCCTGCAGTCTTCTAATCCCATTCAAGTGTCAATTTACATGTACATAGTAAAATATATACTCTTTAAGAACGTTTTTGTATTCTTTGTAAAGTAAGTAAATAAGTTTCACTTGCAAAATAGTTTCATTAAACAATTCCGGATGAAAATTGGCACATGTGAAGATGATTAAGATGCATAAGGATAGCTTTGGGGTTTTGATTGTACACACGTATTTTCTACACAGAAAAAAAATCCTATTTTTTTTAGAAAGCTATAAACCTTTGAAATAAGTGTGTCTGTAAAACTGTGTTCTCTAGACGGTTTTATCATAGATATGCATTAATCATGTTTTTGACCTCTCTTTTTTTTAATAACAAGGGTACAGAGTGAGCAGATGTTAACAAGCCAATATGTGTGTGTGTGTGTGTGTGTGTGTGTGTGTGTGTGTGTTCAGATAGCAAGTCTGGGAAAAGGAATACTGTGTTTCTCCTCAAGGTCAAACAGGCTACCAGTACCAATACAAACAGAGTAGGCAACGCTCTTTCCTAGGGACATAAAGGAGCTGAGTCTTAGTGATTTTTTTTCCATATTGAATCTATTCATGTATTTTACTTTTCATGTTGTTGGAGACATAGTCTTGCTCTCAAGTTTCCGCTGGTTTCCAGACAATGATGATTCTGCTTCTGCTTCCAGCTGAAAAGTCACAACCTTCATGTACAAACAATATTGTACAGATGAAAGTGCAGCCAAGATATAAGTGAAGAGAGATAGACAGGGAAATGTATTATTTAAAATTCCAAGCATTAATTGCTATTTCTGTCATGAAATGATTTATCTAATACTGTAATAAATAATAGTAATTTCAAAAGCCTATTTGAAAAATTGAAAACACTAAAATGTGAAGTATAATTGAAACATGGGAAAACTGATCTTATCAAAGCAGATATATGTTCTAGAATATTTGCTAATATGATATTTGAGGAAACAGCTACCACTTCTCTACTTTTGAATTTTTTGAATTTCGTATCTAGAAGCAAGCACAATGGAAAATTCAGATACATGTCTGTCAATCATTAATCTTTTTTACTAAGAAAACTAAGTCTAGTGGAGGAGGTAAATGGCTAGTCTTGTAATTTAAAAGAAGACAGAACATTATATATCATTAAATTTTGTTTAAAATTGGGTAAACACACACTCATGCCCCAGCATAGATGAGGGCATCTGATGCCAACACGGTGATTTTGTTATCTCCTTCCACCTTTACAACCAGTACATGGGTTCAGAGAATTGAATTCTGGTTTATGGGCTTGTGACATAGCCCTTAAGCCTCTGAGCCATCATGACTCTGAAAAATGGTATTGTCACTGAAACAAGAATAATACAACATTTTAGGTAAATGAAATACAGTAATTTTTTATGCATCTTTACAAAAGCAGCTATTTTAACAAATTAAGCAATAATTATTACAAATGTTTCCTAAATGTATTTTTGTTGTTTAGGTTAACATTCTTATTACGTCCCATGTTGATTTTCTTGAGGATAGCTAAATTGTAGATTTTGAATAGAATATATTCTTTCAGATATGTTTTGGCAAGTAACACATCTTATTAAAATGGTGTAGCAGTGAAGTTTTAAAGAGATGACTGAGTTCATATATAGGCATTCCTTGTGATACTGTCAACAATGTTAGCACTGAAGCAGGCAGTAGGTCCATTACTGCTCTAGTAACTGTAATGTGGATGAAAACACTTCATGATGGGAGTGAAATTTTTTTATCACGCTTACTGTTTGTCATACTAACCATGATGGGTGGAAATACAGTTTAAGGCAGAACATGTAATCAAGATAAAATCACTATAATAATATTCCCCTGTTCTTTAGAGTATAACTTATTTTCATTTCGGACTTCTGCCTCATGTGTCCTTTTAAGACTCCTTCCTCCTCTATATTTCAATGTTTCTGTATCTTCTGCCCACCATATTGATGACCCTGAATCAATAGTTTTCCTAAGCTTCAATGGTCCATTAAATTTTAGATTACAGTCAAAGTGTTTTATTGCTAACTTTCCTAACACAAATAATATGGGAAGGTGTGAGCCAGGGCAGAAGGTCCACATTCCATACGTGGTTTGCAGACACAGACTTTGTTAGATGAAGAGCCTAGGAAAAAGGAAAAGTAGCTGCAAGTGGCAAACTATAATTCTGAGTATGCACATCGCTTTACTTTCAGTCTGTCTTCCGCCCCCCCCCATATAGCATTTTACTGTCTGTGTGATAGTAAAGGACGAGACATTTCCAGTTCTGATAACATTATAGATTTGAAAATGTCAAAAATAACACTTGCTAATAGTGACTATTAAGTGACTCTTCTTATGGAAATGGATTCCTAAGATACAATACTAAAATCAACTTTGTCAGCCTCATTTTTCCTGAAAATGAAGATTTAAATACAACATGTTTTGCATGCCTTGTTAATGAGATTTTAGCTACTTACTGCTTTACTTCAAGAAGGCATAGTTCAAACCAATGATAATTTGGCAAACTCATTTTGTCTGAACAACAGAAATAGCTATTTGTTTCCAAATATTCACTATTAATTTATTCCATGGCATCATTTTGTTTCTGTTTCCAAAACCAGTAAATTACATTCAAAACATTATTTTATATTCTATCCAAAGTGAAAAAACAGATTTGGTACACAATAATGAAATAACTTAAATGTGATTGTAGAAAAATGAATTCAGATGACATTTCAGTGAAGTTTTTTGATTCTATTTCGATTAAAAGCAGTTGACACAAAAAGGAATATATAAGTGAACTTACTAAATATGTGTCATTAACACTTGTCCTGTTTTATATTAATTAAAATATGTCTGGGAAAGTAACTGTTTTATTAAAATAATAGTGAATAATTAATATCTTCTTGAAACTCATTAAATTATTATATAACAGCAAATCACTAGTTATAACACTTTGAAATAGTTCACTTTGATTCAATGCATGTCACAGACTCTACTGTAGCATTTGACCCATCAAAATATATTCTAAGCTAAGTGTGCCTTTGAAAATTCATGAATTCTTCAGAGCACAACATTGTAAATGTGATTTGCTCTAAGTAGGAAAAAATAAAAATATTCCCCTTAACAATAACAATGTGACAAGGAAGCTTGAACTAAAGATCTAAGTGCTATGCAACACAGTATCCCACATTTATTTCCTCATGCATTTGATATTACGTCAGAAAAAAAAATTTGATAAAGACTCTTTCAAGAGGTAGTTCAACTTTGGCGCCGCAGTCATGATATTGTAACAGTTAAGTGAGCGGGCCGTGTGAAATGATTTATCTATGAAAGTTGGGACAGCAGCTGAAAGAATGATACTGGTCTCAAAGTTGCACATTTATACTATTAAATATCAATAGTAGTCATGAAGACTTAGCAACCTCCTTCTGTGCAACACTTTATATTTCTGCCATTTTTTACATTTTATTTATTTACTTATTTATTACAATTTATTCACTGTGTATCCCAGCTGTAGCCCCTTTCATCATCCTCTCCCAATCCTGCCCTCCCTCCCTCCCATGCGCCTCCCCCACTAATACAGGAGGTCCTCCTCCTCTTCCCTCTCACTCTAGCCTATCAGGTCTCATCACTACTGGCTGCATTGTCTTCCTCTGTGGCTTAGTAAGGCTGCTCCCTCCTCAGAGGGAAGTGATCAAAGAGCCAGCCACTGAGTTCATGTCAGAGATGGTCCCTGTTGCCCTTAATAGGGCACCCACTTGGAGACTGAGCTGCCATGGTCTACATCTGTGCAGGGGTTCTAAGTTATCTCCATGCATGGTTGGGAGTATCATCTCAGAAAAAAACACTGGGCCCATTTTATCTCATATTCTCCTTGTGGAGCTCCAGACCCTTCCAGGTCTTTCTATCTCTCCCTTCTTACATAAGATTCCCTGCACTCTGCCCAAATTTTAGCTGAGTCTCAGCATCTGCTTCAATACCCTGCTGGGTATATTTCTGTCTTATAAATAAATGTTGGTCATACAGTGGCCGTACATAAATAGATCCTACCACTTTGGTTGTTCACTTATGCTACTGATGTCAAAGTTTTGCATGGCCCTGTTGATAATTACAGGAGATCAACAATGGGTACAAACTTGTTAGTTTCATTTGATTCCTAAGAAGTTTAGTTTTAACTGAAAATTATGTGATTGAATAATTCTAGTAAATTTTAGTCAGCCACTTTCTTTAATTCTTGCTTTATTGGTTATATACACATGAGTAAATGTATTGAGTCACTCATACATATTTATTTTGCTTAATGATTTGCATCACTCTTTTCCCACAGCTCTCACCACTTTTCAGCACCAACATCACTGTGATCATCAACATGTTTTCAGAAACCAGTTACCATTTTATTTTTATGAGTAAAAAATACAAGTACTTGAGGTGGTGTTGGATCAAAGATACGGGAGCATAGCTAAACGTTCTAAAATTTAAGCTTAGGTTCAAATGTTCAAACAACATTTTCTACATGGATACAGTTTGTTCTTTTTTTCTTTACTTATTTATTTATTTATTTTTATTAATTACACTTTTTTCACTTTGTATCCCCCCATAAACCCCCCCTCTCCTCCCCTCCTAATCCCACCTTCCCTTCCACTTCTCCACACATGCCCCTCCCCAAGTCCACTGATAAGGGAGGTCTTCCTTTCCTTCCTTCTGATCCTAGTCTATCAGCTCTTATCAGGAATGGCTGCATTATCTTCCTCTGTAGCCTGGTAAGACTGCTCCCCCATCAGGGTGAAGTGATCAAAGGGCAGGCCAATCAGTTCATGTTAGAGGCAGTCTCTGTTCCCATTATTATGGAACCCACTTAGACACTGAACTCCCATGGGCTACATCTGCGCAGGGGTTCTAGGCCGTTTCCATGCATGGTACTTAGTTGGACTATCAGTCTCAGGAAAGACCCCTGTACTCAGATTTTTTGGTTCTGTTGCTCCCCTTGTGGAGCTCCTGTCCTCTCGCTATCTTACTATTTCCCACATCTTTCATAAGATTCCATGCACTCTGCCCAACAGTTGGCCATAATTCTCAGCATCTGCTTTGATATTCTGTCGGTCAGAGCTTTTTCGGGGGGCCTCTGTGACACGCTTCTAGCTTGTTTCCTGTTTTCTTCTTCTGATGTCCATCTGCTTTGCCTTTCTGGCTGGGGATTGAACATTTAGCCTCTTGATTAGTTTCTTTATGTGTACAGATTTTAATAGGTTTATCTTATTTTATATGTCTATATGAGTGAGTATTTACCATGCGTGTCTTTCTGCTTCTGGGATAGCTCACTCAGGATGATCCTTTCCAGTTCCAACCATTTACCTACAAATTTCATGATCCAAAAGAGGCTCAAGTACACAATAAGGACATTTGCTCAACCATGTTTGTAGCAGCATTATTTGTAATAGCCAGAAGCTGGAAACAACCCAGATGCCCCTCAACTGAAGAATGGATACAGAAATTGTGGAACATCTACACAATGGAATATTACTCAGCGGTTTGTTCTTTTTAAAAGGAAAAAAAATAATCCTGAATGTTTTCTCTTGGAATATTATTTTCTGACTTTATTCAGATTACAGTCAGCTTACTTGTTTTATCCCTACAGCACCGCCTAATTATGATGATGATTTTAGCCTGTACTCTACATAGGCAGCCAAAGCCAGTGACAGGAGCACCTGCAGCAGTACTTTGACACCACTTAACAATAAATTCAGTATATTAAAAAATATTAAGTTAACAATATGCTCGTCAGGTTACTTGATTCTGAGACTTAGCTACCAACCAGAGAACAGGCATGGGACAGATCTAGGCCCTCCACACATATTTAACAAATATACAGCTTGGTCCTTATATGGGACCTCCATCAACAGGAGCAGGGGCTGTCTCTGACTCTATTGCCTGCCTTTGGATCTCTTTACCCTAATGAGATGCCTTGTCTAGCCTCAGTAGAAGGAGATGCTCCCAGTCCTACTTGATATGCCAAGGTGGGTTGATACCCATGAGGCATCAAAGAGGGAGGCGAGGGGAGGGTAGAGGAAGGAACTGGGAAGAGAAGAGAGAGGAGAGGTTCCTACTGGGATGTAAAGCATATTAATCAATCAATTAATTAATAGAACATTAAAATATGCTTGTGAAATCATAAAACCCATTTTCAGTTTTTACTATCTAGGATTCATGATATGTCTTGAATATACTTCAAGAGACTTGGTCCTAGCCTTTTAAGATTGAAGTCCAACAATAAAGACTATTGTTAATCAGGTGAGAACATAAAGAAATACAGTTGGATCTGTGGAATATATTAGGATGACCAAAATAAACCATGGAGTGGCTGCCACACAAGATAGAATCCTCAAGGGCACCATGGTGAGACTGGGTAGGAAGTACTCACCACATATAAGGCCCTGGGACTGGATTGTCACTAGAAAGGGGCAGAAGAAACAGCTCTTTAGTGCTGCATAATAACATCACCCTTAAAGACTCACAGTCTTCCTGACAACATTGCAAATTGCATTCAAACATCCTTTTAAGTCAAGACTTGCTAGGAAGTTAGATGCTGCTCTGCCTCCAGTAAGAACATCACTCACCCATTTTCCTATACTCCAGAACAGAACAGTTCAACCTTCTTTCCCTTGCATCATAATTTTTATATCTCAATTTCTTCCTTCTACATCCTTTTTATTTTTAATAAAAATTTAAACTTAATGTTTTTTAAATAAAATATCATAAATAAAACACACATTACACTAAAAAAAATCACTGGGAGACAGGTATATACCACTCCCTGAACACGTTTATAGTTTAGGGTTGCCATGCAGAACAGAAGCTGTGGGGTTTTACATTGGAAACTATCAATTATATTTCACTATGAAATATATTTCTATGCACTTATCCACTACCATTAACAAAGACTCTATAATCATAACCGTGTTACAACTAGAAAACCAAAATAAACAGCAACAACAAAACAAGCAAAAGGTTTCTATCCTCTTTCATAGCTCATTTACATCCTTTTGATTGGTCTTTTCTACATGTTATAATGTATCCACATGTATGTATAATTGTTTACGTATACAAATATATTATTAGATGGATTTCTCAGATGAGGGAGAACATGTTTGTGCTTCCCTTGTTTTTATATTGTGAAAGAAAAAACTTTTATCAGTACCCCCCTCTCTATCTACACTCCATTTTCACACTTTATTTAAAAGAGAAAATCACCTGAGTTCTTCCCATTTTCTGCTGAATGCAATCCAATTAGCTTCTTTATCTGCTTCCAAATTACAATTATCTTCTTGGTCAAAGTACAACCCCTCACTTACCCAGTGTTTACCACTGGACACACCTGATCGCTCTATCAGTGTCCTAACTTCTGGGATTCATTTTCTCTCTACCTAATGGGTTGCTTAATTTCAATCTGCTTTTCTGCTTACCTGGCATCTTGTGTGTCCCACCATAAGAGCCCCTTGGGACTCAGCCATTACCATCCATCTTGTTTCTGTTCATTCACGATTGTGGGGAGTGATTGCAGCATCAGAGTTTAAATCAAAATCTACATACTGATCTAGGCAAATCCACATCTCTTAGCTTACATCTCTTTGAAGATCTAGTTGATTTCTTTTTTCTTCTTTGTTTATTGAGATAAGGTCTCACTGTGCATCCATGGCTGGCTGGGAACTCACTTTGCAAAACATATGGCTACCAACTCAGAGAGATCTTCCTTTTCTGCCTCTCACATGCTTTCACACCAGCCTGAATTGTGTATTTGAATCTTGAGTAGGATTGATTCATAGGTCCCACCGACCTAATATAAGCAAAACTCATATCTACAAATTCTTCTCATGTTGTCTTTGTTCCCATCTCAGTTATAGGTACACACAACCTACTAGTTATTACTAAAGTGATATAGTCCATCTCTATTGCCTCCTACCTTCCCTCCATTCCTCCGAATCTTCCTTCTTTGCTATCTTCCTTCCCTTTGCTATCTTTTTCTACTACCGTCCTTTCTCTCTCATTTGTTCATCTATGTATTCTGTCATTCTTTCTTTTAGACAGAGTCTCATTATGCAGGCCTGGCTGACCTCAAATTCCTGACATTGGTGTTTCAGATTCTTCAGTTTTAGCAGTAGGAAAAGACTTGTGTCACCTGGACTGGCTAAATGCAGTCACTTTTCAACTCCCATATGATACTTCAGACTTAATGTAGCAACGAAATCCTGTAGGCTATGCCTTGAAGGCACTTCCAGGACTTCCCCCCAGGCTCCACTAAACTGATAGGGCTCCTGGAAAGCCACCATTATTTTTCTCTGAATTGTTATTACTGGTGGTAATTCCTATTTTTATCTTTGACAATTCCAGTTGATTGTAACAAAGGGGCCAGGCAGATCTTTTTCAGCTTAAGTAAGATGGACACCATTTCTACCCTAAAAATATCTCAGGCTTCTAGGAACCACAGAGAGAGACAGTAAAGTTTCTCTTGATGACTGCCTGCCCTAACTTTTCCTGCCATCACCCACACCAGGTAAGTCCAGTCCCCAGTTTTCCCTGTCTGTAGCCTATACTTTAACACATTTGGTTTTACCACCTCCTGTACCCGGGCATCTTTCATAAAATTTCACTGCTCACTGGTCTTCACACTTAAGTTTTCATATATCCTCTTTTGAGGTGTAATTCGTGTCCCTAGTGACATTCCTTATACCCTATTTCTAAGTTATTTGACACAGTTAGCTTATCATATACACAATTTATCTCTTTTAGCTGTTGTCACTTCTAGAATGGAAACTCTCAAAGGGCAGGGGTTGTTTTTTGTTTTTAAATGTACACACTCTTCTCAGCATTTGGTATTATATCTGGAACATGGTGGCCATTCAGTAAATATCTGTTGAAAACATAAATAGAACATTTGTGGCAGAAAAAAAATAATCTAAAGAAATTTTTAAAAAAGGTAATCAGGCCCTAAAAGTTATCATGGACATAGAACGTGTAAAACTTTTTTATTTTAAAGAGATTTTTTTTCTTTTTTAGTGCTGTGTGTATGCATGTGCACAATGTGTAAGTGTGTGAATGTGTGTATATGTGGTTGGAAGAGTATATGTCATAGTACATATGTGGATAGCAGAAGAAAACTATGTGGTGTCATTGCTAGGCCTCCACTTTCATGTGGGTTCTAGAAACCAAACTCTGAGCTTCCAGGAAAAGTGCTTTCCCTGACTGAGTTATCTTAGTCCAGAGAATGTACACGCATATCCATATGTATGCAGGGATAATAAAATTTCTCCACATACTTATGGATATGTGTGCACATGTTCTTTCACATATGAAAAATTTTGTATATATTGAAGACATGAACCAATAAGAACATTTCAGAATCTTCCACATTTATGGGACACCTTGTAAAAATATTACATAAATCATGAAATATGTATCTATATACCTAACTAGATGGGACATAGATGCTAGTCAATCAGCTCAATATGCTACTTCATTTTAAAAGTAAGTTTAAGTTGTTTTGTGCATCAAAAGCATTTTAAGTTCAAAACACAAACAAAATTAAACAAAAGTGCAAATGTTCCCACAGTGATATGGCTTTTTTCCTATGCATGAGTTCTGGACCAATAAACCACGTACTATAGGATTCTTTGATCTTTCCTTCATCATACCATTATCATCACCAGCAGGCATCTTTTAGTGAATTCATAATATTCACTACGCAATTGTGCAACTTCTGGCTCTCACTGGCTGTGGAAATCTTCTGTTATAGTGAGTTATTTGTCTAAGTGGTAATTGCTGTAAGTTTTGTGCTTTACATTTAGTTTACATGTTTAGGTTTCTCAGAGCAGATGCAAATATACCCTGCTTATTATAAATGAACACAGATTTCTTGTGGGGTGTAAAAGGAAGAGATGCTTCCAAAAGCTCTAGGAGGCAACACAGCTACGCAAATTGTCAGTAACTTAAATGACCGGAGTCATTTTATCCCGATCCTAAAATGAAGTGCCTCATAAAATGCTTGGATGACAATTTCTATTTCTTAAGATCATTTCAGGGTTCTTAAGCTAGACTTCAAGTCTCTAAAATGGAAACATTATGTAATAAACTTAAAAAAAAAATCTTCATGATAGCTCTCCCTTTAGTATGAGATCTTATGTTTCAGAGAGACATGAGAAGGACCTTGGAAGTGAGCTTCTGAATTTTAATAAGAAGAACTGCGAAGCACTAGAGAGACTGGCCTTCAAACGTACAATAACTCTAATTGAAGTCATTTTAATCTCGTGTCAGCACATCTGCTGCAATATACAAATAAATTATAAGACAGATATTGAACACAAGAGGAGACAGAAAGATTGTAAGAGGTAGAGGTAGTGAATGACTCCATGGAAACAGCATCATTTAAATACAACAGCACTGAGGCGCACACACAAACTCACAGAGACTCTGAAAGTGTGCAAAGACCTGCACAGCTTCGGTGCAGACAATATCACAACACTGGAGAGAAGTGGTCACCTCCTGCCACAGTAGCTATCTGCAACTAATCTCTGTTGGAAAGGGAAAAAACCATTTCGTTACTGATGGAGTGTCACAGAACATAATATCCACATTCCAGGGTAGGCTTCAAGCCTTACCTGGCCAACGAAATAGAAACTCTTGTGTGTATTTGCACACTATTTTTTTATTTGTCTTGTCTGTTTTTTTGTTGTTGTTGCTCTTGTATTGATTTTTTGTAATTTTAATCTTTTTTACTTTCATTGTTTTTCATTGGTTTTTGAGGGGCGTAGGTAAAGAGAATCTAGAAGTGAGTAATATGGGGAAGTGAGTGAATATGATCAAAATATATTGTATGAAAAAATATTTGGTATGCAAAAAGAGAGGGAAAAGAGTATGACTTAAAGGGAAATGATAAAATTATATTATAATCTCAAAAATAAAAGAAATAATTAAAATATATCATATAAAAATTGTTTTAAAAAATAAGGAAAAAATGCAGTTTTCTCATGTGGAAGAAATACGAAAAAAGAAAACAAGCCAAAGGAATCAGAACGTCTGACATCACAGCAAGAACACACTGCCACACTGCCTTTGCCTATCCCACAAGCGCTGGCTACACAGGACTCCGCCATTGTGTCTGCTCTAATGAACATGAACAGTAGTGTTGAATTCAGACTTTCAAGTAACCAGTTGCATCAGAGATTTAACTGGCTTCATTTTCCATAAAATAAATGTAAGAGATGTGTGATTAACTATGCAACAAGTGTTTATATAAAACAATTTAGCTTTTCTTGAAATTAGGAATTCTTTTCCAAATCTTTTCAATTTATAACAGCAGTCTAGATTTGTTAAAATTTATTTATTTTTTATTAATTACAGTTTATTCACTTTGTAACCCCTCCCTCCTCTCCTCTCAATCACACCCTCCCTTGCTGCTCATCTCCTTCCATGCTCCATTCTTCCCTCTGACCCTAGCCTATCAGGTCTCATCAGGAGTGGCTGCATTGTCTTCCTCTGTGGCCTGGTAAGGCTGTTCCCCCCTCGGGGCGGGGGAGGAGGGAGGGAAGTGATCAAAGCTCAGGCCAATCAGTTCATGTCAGAGACAGACTAGATTTTTAAAGAAACATTAAAATAAAGAGCTGTACTATATACATTGACACCTTCCTTTATCCCCTCCCCCTCCCTCTCGATCACACTCCTTGTGTATATACCTGCCTGTGCCCATTCGTGTGTGTATGTTGTGTATGCCCATGAGAATGTGGGTGCACATGTCCATGCACACATGAGTGGAGCCCCGAGGAAGATGGCCGCTGGCCTGCTTTACCATTCCTGAACATATTCCTCCGAGACTAGAAATCTCACTGAACCTAGAACTAGCATGGTGTTTTGCAAATCATAGCAATCTGTCCTTCTCTGCCCTCTATGATGCTATAGCATGTGCTCATCTGTAGCCATGCCCAGCTCTTCCCATGTCTTCTGTGGTCTGAGCACAGTCCCTCATGTCAACATTGCAAGCACTTTACCCCATTAAGCACCCACTCAGGTCTCAAATGCGGGGTTTTTGTTGTTATTGTTGTTGTTCCTGTTTGGCTGGTTGGTTTTTTGTAGAAATGGGTAAGTTGGTGAGTCCATTAAGTCACTCGCTGCCATTATAAAGAGGCAACATGAGGCCACTTCCAAATCAGGACCAGAATAGTGACTTTTACAAGGTTGAAAACATATTAAGATAGATATAAATGAATATCACTCATTAAATTCACTAAATATTTGAGAGTAATATATTTTGAACTAAACACAATAAGAATATAAAATAAGTGGTATAAATTTATAGCTTATACACTAAATAGAATATAAATATAAATATACAGAAACATAGGAATAATTACAGAATAATATAAGTACCACAGAACTAGTAGCTTCAATCTATCATTTCATTAAGATTTATATTAAAATCACAGCTGAGTGTAGTTTAGTGACAAAGCATCTAGCATGCATGTCTTGGGTTTAAGCCCCCAGACTACAAAGAAGTTCACTTTGACTTGTCCCTAAAGTGTATGGATCTAAAAACAAATTTCACAATGGCAAAATAATTGGCTCTATAAACTTTTTATTCATGCTGGAGTCTGAAATATGTGGCCAAGTGACAAAAAAGATGTTCCTGGAAAACTTGACATTCCAAGAAAGCATTTGACAAACAGAGCACTACCGCATTGGACAGCTCCACACTTCATGCTCTTCACAATAAGGACAGCAGCTGTTCCAGTCACGTAATTTATTACATATATAATATGTATATTATATACAATAAGAAGATAAATACTAAATTAAAACGTGGGTGAGGGGGTGGCAGGGTGCATCAGCAGGTTAAGGCACTTATCTCCTTATCTGGTAACCTGAGTTTCATCAATGAACACCCATGGTGAAAGGAGAAAACTGAATCCAGAGGGCTGCCCTTTCTCCTTTCACGCGTACGCTGGCAGATGCAAGAACATGCATTACACACAGAAATAAACAGGCACGCACACATACACATGCATATATACATTAGGTAAATGAATATGGAAATAGAGGTCTTTGTGCACTTTCAAAGCTCAAAATCTATGAACAAGACAAAAAAAATTAAGATGAAATAAAGTTCCATGGGGGGGGGGATGCATTTGCGTAGAAACTTTAAGCTCTAGAGTCCTAGAGTGGTGGACCCCTAGGGAAAATAGACCCTGGCACAGCATTAAATGCAGACTTTTGAGTCAGGAATGCTAGCGGTACAATTAAAGCTTGGTTTTTCGTACTGAGCGAATACCATGTAAGACAGTTTACATGGGCGTGGATCATTTGAAAACTGTAGTTGGGATGCATATGGGAACAGAAAGGCAGGTTAATAATGCAGACAAGGAGTGAGGAGTTAGAAGGAGAATGAAAGAGCACATGCAGAAGAACATAGAAACAGAAGTAGAGGAAGCATGATGTAGGAAACAAGATAAAACACAAAGATACAGAGAGATGTAGGTTGGGGGAAATGAAAAGTAACCCAGGAGTTAGACAGCCATTCAAATGGGAACCAGAATTTTCTTTTTTGGTTTGTCTTAATTTTTTATTTAATATTTTTATTTTTAATAATTACAGTTTATTCACTTTGTATCCTCCCTGTACCTCCCTCTATCCTCCCCTCCCAATCCCACCCTCCCTCTTCCCCACCTGTGTTTCTCTCCCAGTCCATTGAAAAGGGTGGTCCTCCTCCCCTTCCCTCTGATCCTAGTCTATCAGGTCTCATCAGGAGTGCCTGCATTGTCTTCTGTGGCCTGGTAAGGCTGCTCCCCCTTCAGGGGTTGGTGATCAAAGACCAGACCAATCAGTTCCTGTCAGAGACAGTCCCTGTCCCCATTTCTCTGGATACTGAACTGCCATAGGCTACCTCTGTGCAGGGGTTCCATGCCATCTCCATGAGTGGTCCTTGGCTGGAGTATCAGTTTCAGAAAAGACCCCTGTGCCCAGACTTTTTGGATCTGTTGCTGTCCTTGTGGAGCAACTGTCCTCTCCAGGTCTTACAATCTCCCACTTCTTTCATAAGATTCCCTGTATTCTGCCCAAAGTTTGGCTATAAATCTCAGCATCTGCCTGGATACCCTGAAGGGTAGAGCCTTTCAGGGGCCCTCTGTGGTAGGCTTCTGTCCTGTTGCCTGTTTTCTCCCTCCAGAACTTTCAATGGTGTTACCACAACAAAAAAAACCAAAAACAAAAAAGGGCCTTGCTTCTAGGCATGAAGTTTGGGGAAGGAGGCTCATCTAGCAACTAAAGACTAGATAATCTTCTGCGTGGGATAAACAATATTCCACTTATTCAGTGATTGTCACCGCCCAGATGACAGCTGTGGATCTTCATGATAAAGCAGCGTCTGTCTTGTGTTGTTCCCTTTTATTCAAATGCTTCACAGAGTGAAACATACGCTTGTCAATCTTTTATAGAAATACTGTGCTTCTTGCTCTCAAATTTATCTTTCCTCGGAGAGTTGGTTTTCCTTTAAAGTCTTGAGAAACAGAAAGTCTGAGAGATTATGTAAAACATCAAGAGACTTTCTTGTCCTTGAATTTTCCCTATTTCAGATTTTTTTGTGTGTATTGGCAAAATAAAATAACTTTGTTTTCTCTTTGCTTGCCTGAGGGAAAGGTTTGGAAGCCTCATTTTGGACTAGATAGAACTGCAACTGATAAATAATTAAATCTACCTTTCATCTGAGAGAGAAAAAAAATGGGTTTATAAAAATGTTTGAAGGCCCAAGAATGCATAGCTCTGAGGACAAAAGTAGAATGTAACTTCTTTCCCTTCTATGAGCAATCTCATGCTAAGAAGACAGTGACTCAAAAGTTAATATTCCAACCCTTTCAAACAGCTTCCTTTCCTAAGTACTTTCACACATCAGGGCAAATGGAGGAAGGGTTGGGAATGGAGAGGGAGGAAAATGTGTCTAGAGATCTGCCTGCTAGATACTCTTAGCTGTGGGCTTCTTCCTCATTAATGCAAATGGTAAGGGGGGTGGTATTTCACATGACATTCCAGTGACATTAAAAGAATGGGTTTGAAGGTCTAACTCCCAACAATGTTTTGTCGCACTTGAACTGTGTTGGGGGTGTGCAGCTGGAAAAGGTGAATTCACACCCAGAGAACCCCACTTTTGGTATGTTTTTCTCATTTCCTTAACAGCATGTGGGTTGAGAGCCTTACTATAGCAAAATGTGAAGGGAGGGTTCTTAGTTACAAGAACAGACAGTAACTACTCCCTGAATTTGCAGCTTTCACCTTTGGTCAGAGAAACAACTTCTTCCTTCTTGTCCAGCTCCTCCTCCTCCTGTTCCTCCTCCTCCTCCTCCCCTTTCCTCCCACTGGTAGTCAGTAGTAGTTACTATAGAGATAGTTCTGAGAAAAACTGAAGGTTGAAAGCTCAGCCTTAAATGGCACATCTCTACCACTCCCATCAAGACTCAAGGAACAAACGATGCAGAAATATGTGAGAGTCAGAGGGTGTGGGGGAGTGTGGTGGAATGCTGTCTTCTAGACATGATAAGCCCATTGCACTGAGGACATCACAGAACAATTAACGTGGGAGGATCTGCGCAAGACTGGTTCACCAATATTTCATCATAAGACTTGGGAGCTCAGAAAGTCCCACCTCTCTTTCTTGAGGACACATAGTTAATGCTTGCAGGAGGTGAGCAAGACATTGCTTTCAAAGGTATGGCTACTAGTAAGTTGTCCATGACCTTGTAAATAACCCCTCACTTGCTCATGCAAGAAACACTAAATCATGGAGCCACCACATACACACACAAGAAAAATAATAAAAGGTATAGGGGGAAAAGGCTAGTTCGTCAGAGGAAAGTATCAGGAGTGGAGTAAGAAAGAGTATAAATATGATTCAAATACATTATATATACAATGAAAATGTCCTATTGAAAACCATTATTACATAAAATTAATACATGCTAATTAAAATAAGAGAAATGAACATAAGGATGGTAATTCATCTGACCATATTCACTTGCACTGTGGCTTGTTTATTCAGTGTTCCTTACAAACAAGAAAGGAATACAGCTATAGCTACAACTTATTAATGACCTCCTACGAATCCTCAGTTCTGTGCCAGATATTTGCAAGTATTTTTGTCAAGCCTTTCAATTATCATGAGGAGTTTTATATGTTAGTGCTAGAGTTGCTTTGTATGTAC
>CM053756.1:14537837-14581856 GCA_028658305.1 Pachyuromys duprasi | reverse complement strand
CTAGACCTGAATTCTCACAATGCTTTAAAGTGAAGATTTGCTTTTAGCTTTCTTGCAGCACATAAATTCAAACAAGTGTTTATACTCACAGTTGCCAACTGGAAAAGAGTACTCAAACGTGAAAAAAAATATCCAGAAGAATAATATTATTAACTTAAGGTGAACATGTCTAAAATATAGAATCCTAAATTTTATATGTACAAGTATAAATTTATGAATGAAATATTTGTCATTAATAAACCTCTCAGCCTGGCGCGGGTGAGCACATCTATAACCTCAGAACTCAGGGAGTCAGAGGAAGGAGGATATCTGTGTGTTCGAGGCCAGTGTTCTACAAATCATGTCCAGACCAGCCAAGGGTACGCAGAGAAACCCTTTCTCATAATATCCAAACAATAAAAATTAAAAAATCACTCAAATTTTATAAAATAAGCCCTTGGAGATATATATTATATATATAATATATATTTATATTTATTTAATATATTAATATATATGTAACTTTATATATATAAACTTTATATATGACTATAGATACATATACACCCTTTTTTTATTAGTTGGAAAATTTTTATTTGAGGAATATAAAGGAGAAAAAACAGATGTTGCTAACTTCAAAGATTATAGTCTTACAAGGGAAAAAGAAATAAAAAATATATATGTGCATGTATATACATAGACATAGATGTCTGACTTTGTGAAGTTGTTATAGAAGTCTGTTTACAGGACAGGAAATTTCTCCAAATATTTCTCCAATGGTATCTGAGGAAATTCCGTGGAGCAGGTCCATGTCATATCAAGAATAGGGCAGTGGGAAAGGAATAAGGAAATGGGATCTGGCTGGATTGAGTTTTGTGGGTGCATTGGGAATCAGGAAAGTCAAGTTCAGACTCTGGAGGAAGAGGATAGGTTTCCTGGTGGGGGGCCAATGGTGCTGATGCAGTCTGTGCCTACCGAAGCTTCTGGTGTCTGAAGAGGACTGAGATAAGATGATAAAACGGAATAGAAATGCTTATCAAACCATGCTTCATAGATTTACATAGAGTTGAGGCTTTTTATTTTCCTTTACTCATTGTGACTTTGTGTAATTACACTGATAATTACCTTCTGTGTAGTTACACTCTAAGGCAAAGTATGACAACAGAAACCTCCACAGAATGGAGCACATGGTTTAGGAGTCATGGCTACCCAATGATAAATAGAGTATTTGTTTCGTAAATAAGGATTTGTAAACCAAAGTAATTACGGCAGAGAGAAACAAGCTTTCCTTTTGAATATGGTTGTCATTAATATAGCAAAAAATATTTCAGTATCCCTGTAGAAACAATTACAAATCAATTTTATGTAATTAGTTATTAATATTCCCTGCTACATTTTCTAATAACTCATTTAACAGTGTCATAGCTCAGAATAGATCTTTAATCATTTTAATGAAAATAAATAATCATATTATTTATTCCAAGTAGCACTGGCTACTAGTTCCAAGCTAAATATATCTAGATCTATTTCATAATCAATGTGTTTCAATATATTAATGAGTGTTGAACTAAGTTACTTGAAGTAAAATTAGCTTATTCATTATTTAAAACAAATCAAACAACAAAATGCTTCTTTCATACTACAGTAACTAATTTTTGGATTTCCCATTAGAAGCTTTTGCCCATTGCATTTATATTATCATGAATTTTATGCCATCATGCCTTCAGGAATGCAATTGTTTGCTTTCTTTGAGACTTCTGAATGCTTTCAAAATGGGCAAAGGTTTTCTAAGACAGTGTTTTTAGATACAATATGCTATTTGGGATGCTGATTCAAGACATTGGTCTTAGGAAAAATATTTCAAGTAAAACACAGATTAAAAGTGGAAGCCATCTGACCCTAGCCTATCAGATCTCATCAGGACTGGCTGTATTGTCTTCCTCTGTGGCTTGGTAAGGCTGCTTCCCCCTCAGAGGAAAGTGATCAAAAAGGAGGCCTATCAGTTAATGCCAGAGACAGCACCTGTTCTCAGTGGACTGGGGGAAGAGCATGGGAGGAGAAGAGGGAAGGAGAGCAGGATTGGAAGGGGATTAAAGAGGGGCTGCAGCTGGGACAGAAAGTGAATAAATTATAAGAAATATAAAATAAATAAATTTTTTAAAAGAACAAAAAGTGGAAGCCAAAGCACCCGAAGAACCTATGATAAAAGCTTCTTATTTTCAATCTTATTAGATAAATTGTAATGTCAAAAGTTGCAAGTCTCCCATTAGGTTATTTTAAAACTCATTTTATATAAATTTATATGACATATTGGACCATGAAAATTTTTAGAGAAACTGTAAAAGATTTGGATCTTCTTATCCTGAGAATGGCTGAAAAGCTTAATATTGCTCATTGCATAAAATAATTTAAAAGACTTGTGAAGGAATATGTCATATGGAATATACTAAATATATGAAATATTAAATTTAGAAATGTGTCAAAATATAGCATAACATACATTATCCAAATTATTACAGGAAAAACATAGAGCAATGTGAACGCTAAAGTTATTTTGAAGAATTTACATCTTCAGCATATCTTTGGGGGCAAGTCACATATGTAAAATGTATTTAAAACCAATAAATGTTCCCTGAATGAGTATGATAACTCACGATGAGTTTTTGTGTTACCATTTTTAGCAGAATCTACATATCTATGTACATGCTATAGACAGAAATATTCATGATCATCCAATCAATCATAAAAGACATATGGTTAGCAGTAAAGCTGATAATTACTAAGAATATAATATTAATAAAATAAATCTTCTCTTTTGGAAAGTAGTTAAGATGGGTCAGCTACAAAGTATAATTCAATAAAATTACATAGTATGCTGCTGATGGGTTTATTGCATAAATAATAGATTATTTCCTTTTACTTCTACAAGCTTACCTCTTAATTAATAATTTGGTGCTCTAGTTACCTTACACAAAAACAAAGGAATCAGGCCCAACTAGAAATTCAGCATAGAGTTTGTGAGTACTACTGATATAAAATATTCATCATTTGTTAGTACTGTGAAATTAAAAATAGCAGCTAAGCTTGTAACTTAATCTAGATTGCTCACAGCAGTTGAACAAATGTTTTTCAATACAGGCTAAATTCTCCCTGTAACAACTACCACCTTTAACATAGGCTCATAAATCCAGCCTACTGCAGGGCATGTGTTGCCAGAGGAAGGTCTCCATTGTGCTTAGATTTCCCAGGCTCATTAAAGAAATATTTTACAGTATCATATATGAATGTAGCATAGTTTAGGTGCTTTCACGACACAAACATTCCCCTCTTTCATGCCTCCTCCCTCTCAGGCTTAATTATAAAGACTCCTGGCAGTAACCTTGTCCTATAACATTGTGGGAGCAATATCCACAATTAAGTATCTATTAGAGGATTTCTGTGTTGAGAAGAACGTTCATGAGGAAGCCATTTGATTGTATACTATTTCCAGGGGCATTGGTCATGTAAGTGAGGTAGAGCTGATAAATATTATAATAGTATGCTACCAATAGTTACAAAGTGTTAAATGTCAGTATGTACTGTAACTTGCATGTAATGGAGCAAATAAAATCCTGAGTGAATGTGTATTGTTGACCTGGGCAAGGCCATTTCAAGGGCCAATGCATTATGCCCAAGAGAAGGCAAAGCCTCTTCTGGGCTCAGCTCAGAGGAGTTCAGAAGTTCACAGTTGTTTCAGAAAATGTCCGCTCTTGTTCCCTCGCCCCTTGGATATACATAGCCTGAAGACTTTCCCCCATAGAGACTGCCCCTACCAAGATTAGCTAAGCCTGCCTCCTCTTTCAACCACATAATATAACTCTGTTTGCTTGTTTATGTGTTTGTAATAACACTGACTCCCTCTTCCTCTGATTATATGTTATAAATATTCTGGGTGCCCAGGATGCTGAGCCTTTTCCATCAGAGTCCAGCCCACCTGATGGAAGCTGTTCTGTATACCAATGTGTTTGTGCTTTCTTCCTTGCCTCACCATCTAAGTAAGGCCAATCCCTGGAACTGTGCAGGAGGCATAACGTGTGAAATTGTCTAAGAACACATTTAATTAATTAAAAGAAATCTTGCATCAGAAACCTAAAATAAGAAAGGGGTATTGCAATTTATAGGAAATGATGAAAAATCATTGTTAAAAATACATAAAGAAGACATACTTTATTTTTTAAACTTTATTATTTTAAATCATTTTTATTAGTTACAGTTTATTCACTTTGTATCCCAGCTGTATTCCCTCCCTCACCCCCTCCCAATCCCACCCTCCCTCCCTCATATCCTCCCATGCCCCTCCCCCAGTCCACTGATAAGGGAGGGCCTCCTCCCCTTCCCCCTGACCCTAGCCTATCAGGTCTCATCATGACTGGCTGCATCATATTCCTCTGTGGCCAAGTAAGGCTGCTTCCCCCTCAAGGGGAAGTGATCAAAAAGGCAGCCACTGAGTTCATGTCAGAGACAGTCCCTGTTCCCCTTACTAGGAAACCCACTTGGTCACTGAGCTGCCATGGGCTACATCTGAGCAGGAATTCTAGGTTATCTCCATGAATGGTCCTTGGTTGGAGATTTTTTTGGCTCTTTGGTCTCCTTGTGTTGTTCCTGTCCCCTCAAGGTCTTTCTATCTCCCCCTTCTTTCATAAGATCCCCTGCACTCAGCCCAAAGATTGGCTATGATTTTCAGCATCTGCTTTGATACCTTGCTGGGTAGAGTCTCTCAGAGGCCTTCTGTGGTAAACTCCTGTCCTGTTTCCATTTTCTCCCTCTTCCCATGTTCTTCCCATTTCCCTTTCTCAGTAAGGACTGATCATCTTACACAGGGTCCTCCTTCATCCTTAGCTTCTTTGGGTGTACAGATTTTAGTACATTTACCCTGTATTATCTGTCTAATATCCACTTACATACCATGTTTGTCTATCTGCTTTTGGGGTATCTGACTTTGGATGATCTTTTCTAATTCCCACCACTTACTTACAAATTTCATGATTTTCTTGTTTTTAGTTGCTGAGTAGTATTCCATACTTTAAAAACACATTTTTTTATAACTTGATTAAATTACTTTTAAATACTTGCAGAAAATTCAAAATATGCTGCCATGCTTTGTTTTACTCGATGCCTGCATCAAATGGAACGCATTATCTTGTTCTTTCAAAATGATGCTTTCATTTGAACCCATTTGCTTATTGTTAAATCTGCTTATTTTCCATGCCAAATGTTTCATGTTTTGATTTTAAATATATTTCCAATTGCACTTTCTTCAACTTGATGTACTTTTAAATTTAAGTGTCTAATTGCTGTCTGTCTTATCACCATATATTTTGGGTTTTTCATGCCATGCACTTTGCAGCCTTTGAAAAACTAACAATATAATGAAACCTATGTCAAAACATTTCTTCTCAAAAATAAATAAAGGCCCAGGAAACATCTGTCACTTTTCTCAATTTTAAAGTCCTGTCCAAAATCCAGCCACCAAACAGACTTAGCAGTCACTTTCCATTATATCATGTGTCCACTGAGTTTCAACATGAGGTAACTATTTTTGCTTAAGTACCTACTTCATGGGAGGCCTTGTTAAGAAAAACTTGCCCAAGGTGACTCCATTGCTTGACCAAGGTAAACATTCTCAAATTTGGCTGGTGTAATGATAGTAATGATGATGGTTATTTTCATAAGCATTTGTGCTATAATTTTAATTACACACAGACTCATTCTATTGGTATAATGACTTTGACATAACCTACAAATGAAAGAAATCATGTTAATTATTGGTTAGGCATAATGTGGCTCTTGACCATTGATCAACTGGGCAGTTTCCCATTTCTGTTCATACAAATGATAACACTGTGAGTACTGGACTCTCTGATAGGGAAACCACAGTAAGAAAACATACTGGGTACCAAGGCAGGAAAAACCAAATATTACCATCTTTGGGTGACTGAAAGGAGCTTAAATGCACTGAAGCATATGGGCTTAGCCAGAGACCATAAGATTTCCTCCAAAGATTACAACACTTTTGCAGAAAAATAAAAATGAACTTTTCACAAAATAATGTATGCTAAAATATGTATTTTCTGACATTAAATTTTCAGAGCTTTGGGAAAGAACTTCTCTTGATTTGAATAATCTACTTGTGTTACAATTCAACCTCAAACACTGAAGGGGAAAAAAGTAAGAAAATAATGTTAACACAGATTAAAATGCACATGTCAAAATCAGCTTCATAAAAAATCTATTATTCATTAATTAATAATTTTGTCACTGGTATTATTTTTATGATGGAGCTATAAAATTAACAACTGACTGTGGAACTGAATTCATCTGTTATACTTTTTACACTTCTTTTTCCTAGAAAAGAAAAAGTTATTTAAATTATATAAATACAAGTATAATCTTGGAAGGCTTAATTAAAACATAATTGTAAACATATACTCTATAGTTCATGGAAATTGATATACACATCAGTCAATACCATTATCTATTGCTTAGACTATTTACAATGTTTGTCTGGGATAATATATATCAATACCAATCACTTTATAGGAATACGCTAGCATGTAAATAGTGAATAGTTTGCAGAGTCTTAAAATTTGGTTGTTTGTCTATACATGTTAATCTTATTTTTATTTAAGTATTTATTTCAATCACCATCCAAATAATGTTTAAAATACTAAGTAAAACCTTTTGTGCCTTAACATCCCTAACTCCTCTTGTCATGTCAAAGAGCAATGAACAGTCAAAATGCTTTTATTAGCTTTTACTTTTTTTTTCTTAAAGTACATATGTTTTGTGATCCTTAAATGTTAATCATTAGCATGCATAGATTATTTTTAAGATAATACCATTAAAAAAATAAAACAGGCCAGAGGTCAGAATTTGCAATTCTTTAGGCATTAATGAATGTTTAACTCTTCTTTAATGTTTGTTAAAAATCTTGAACCACGGATCAGAAACATGGTGTAGCCTGGTGCAATGCATGCTTATAAATCACAAGGACCTGGAGTAATATGCATGCTAGCACATACACGTGCACAGAAAGCATCATGAGCCCCATCAGTAAGTAGTACTAGCTACAAGCTAACAGGCAAGAATCTCATTTTTCATCATGCACAGTGTTACCCTTTTTCAAGCAATATTGTTTTTACAATTGAAGAAAAACTGCTATAAATAGTTATCTGCTAATAGCTATCCTCAATCACAATAATTAAAAGGCCCACACTTATTTGTTGGTTATTCATTATTTCTCCTCCTCCTTCTTAATTATCCCTTCCTTCTACCTCTTCCTGAAAATTTCTACCACTAAGAAATGCATTGTATACAAATCTTCAACTATAAGCCATTTTCGAGATATTAAATATATAACTGTTATATAAAACTTAATTTGACATTTCCATTTTATTCTATTTGTAACATATAGAATATGTTCCCCAACCCTTATATATTTGATGGAATGTTATTCCAGCTGCATGGCTTTGAGGCTGACTAGATCTGAAAATAGTCTTAAATGTAGCACCTAAACAGTTAAGGGTGGCAAAGCAAGGCTTTGAGAAGTGGAGGTTTTTCCCTTACTGGAGTCCAAGTCCACAAGTCTGACTGTTCAAATAATGTTATCTGAGGTAGAAGCACAATGTCTGCTCTTTACCCGGATGACAAGGTGATGGATGGTCCTGCCACAACAAGCGCCACACTCTCAGATTGAACTTTTGAAGCCACTAAATGCAGATCGGAAACAACCATATAGGAACCCTGGGAGTCTGATTCAATTTTATGTGGCTTCATCTTTCCCGGAGTTAAAGGAAATTAGATCCATCTGACCTTAAAATATTATTATTGAACTAGTGCTACAAACATTTTAGAGCTCTGTAAAGACCGTTGGATATTAAACTCCGGGAACTCAAGGGGACTATGCACACATAGTACATGGTTCAATAATATTCAGTCTATGACAGTTTTGCAACTATTAACAAATGATTAGCTCAAGCAACTGACCTGTGTCCTGTAGTTTCACAGGATAAAGTTTCACAGGTCTGAGTTTTCACTGGAGTGAAGTACATACAAACATTTAAAAAATACTCAATTCGGGACAGGAGCTCCACAAGGAGAGCAACAGAACCAAAAAAATCTGGGCCCAACTTCAGGAGAACATGGTCTAGACAGGCAGTTGCACTCATGCCCACATACGACCCTTTTACATACCTTTAATTTAAAAAGTCTTAAGTGGTTAATTTGAAAGAACTGTCTACAAATTACTGGCAACTGTGTGCAGTTGTATATACATCATTAACCTTGTCTTTTTCTGTTTTGAATTTGTGATCTAGAGGGAAGCAAAGGCTCTATAACTGTTGGGATCTGCTCTTTGTGCCATGGACAGGATACATTCTGCATAACACCTAGGTAGCTTGGAGAACACTGGGACTCCATAAAACCCCCATCATAACCAAAACCATGTCAAAGACAAGAAGTAACACAACCAGGGGACAACTAGTAGTCAGGAGAGTGAGATACAAGTGTCATCGTATACAACGCATTGCTTCATGGTAGAAGTTTCGGAGGAGGTAAAAGGAAAGGATAATTAAGAAGGACGAGGGAAAATAATGAATAGCCAGCCTTCTAATTATTGTGATTGAGAATAGCTGCTAGCAGATAAGTAATAGAAAACTAAATCTGTTTCCAGGAATGCTAGTATTCAATAACTGCCCCAATATTTACATATATATATACATACATACATATATATACATATATATATATACTTATGGGAAGTCAAAGTATTAATACCCATTTGTAATTTTGTTTGTTTGTTATATAGTTTCATAATAACTCAAAATGTTTTTTCAGTAAGTATATAACAGCATTGAATAAAATTTTGAATGTTAAATTACAGACCATTATGTCATTAAGTTGATAAATTAAAAAGATTTGGGAAACATGGACATTTTTTCAGGCAGTAGGTGGATATGCAGAATAGAATGTTTTAAATATTTTCTAAGTCCACCTCAGTGCTATCAGAGTTACCAGGTGCAAAAGATGGAAATGGAAACTAGTGATTTACAAAGTTATAGATTTAGGTTTATATTTGTTCTTCTCCACATTAAATGTTAAGAGCATTGCATAATGTTGTTTGTAAAATAACTTTTCAATGGGTGTGTACATGCAAAGAACTAATGTGTAAATATTAGATTTTCACAGGGTTCACACATTCATTAATTCTGAACATCTTGTAAATAGGCTAGGTCCCTATTGACTACCGAGCGAGAAATCTGGATTTAACTATGTGAGATGCAAACTGATGAAAGTTAAAACTTATGCCACCAAGGGCACCTATGTCTCCAACTAAAGGTAATGTATGGTGGGTGGTGAATGGAAAGACGTGTAGCTGTAGCTGCTACACGTACTGAGGTACTGGGGATTAGTGATTACTGAACACTCATCGTGATGCACATCATTTATTCCAGTCTTTATAAGGATGAGGAACACAGCAGAGTTAGCAGAAAGAATGGAAGAGCTGTACGATAGTGAGACAGACTGTGAAGTTCAAACACAACTCTAGCAAACGCTGGTGCCTTCACCGGGACTGAACAAGGCGGGGCCTATCAACTGTCAGTTATAGACTAGGGAGAGATCACTGGTCCAATTCTGTGTACTGAGCTACTGTTTACTGGTGGACTGGGGGAAAAAAAAAAAAAAAAAACAAAAAACAATCATTGTCTTCAATATGTTCCTAATGGTGAGGCCACAAAGCTCCAGGGGATTGTTCTGAATCGATGGTCACACAAATGGCCCTAGCTTAATACTGTGAGTCATGTTAGAAAACAAAACAAGCAAACAAACAAATAAAACCCAAAGATGTTGGAAAGTACTTATGGAAAGAATGGGAGAAGGAATGGGAGAGAGATAACAGAAGTTGGGAGTGAGGGTAATCAGAAAGCATTATATAAATGTATGAACTTATCAGAGAATAAATTTAATTAATAAAATATTTACTAATAAACTATTTTAAATTTAGTAGACAATGTTCTATCGTATCAAGAACATTGACTTCAGGCATCCCCAAAATCTTAATGACACAAGAATCAGACTGTAATGAGCTTATAAACATGACAGCTCTCACCCATTCACTTGCAAACATTTATTAGATCGTCCTACTCTTGTGCTTGGCTCTATCACATGACATTATATCTTACTCAGTCACAGAAGATATGGTCCCTGACATTTAAACAACAGGTTCTGGTCAGTGAACGTTTATCACAAACCCTTTACACAGTTCAGACATTGTGTAGATATTCTGAACTTTTTTCTTTTGTAAAGATGAAATGTTTTTAGAGCTTGCATAATGTTTTTATTTATTAAGACCTCCCTTATCAGTAGACTTGGGGAGGGGCATGCGTGGAGAAGGGGGAGTGAAGGTAGGATTGGGAGAAGAGGAGGTAGGGGCTTATGGAGGGATACAAAGTGAATAAAGTATAATTAATAACAATTTTTTTTAAAAATTTAAATTTTTTTGGTTATTACAATTTATTCACTTTGGATCCCAGCTGTAGCATCCTCCCTCTTCCTCTCCCAATTCTACCCTTCTTCTCTCTTCTCCCATGCCCCACCCTAAGTCCGCTGATAGGGGAAATCCTCCTTCCCTTCTATTTAACACTAGCCTATGGTGGGAACTAGAAAAGATCATCCTGAGTGAGGTGACCCAGAAGCAGAAAGACACACATGGTAAATATTCACTTATAAGTGGATATTAGTCATATAATACAGGATAAACATTCTAAAATCTATACTCCTAAAGAGGCTAAACAAGAAGGAGGACCCTAGTGAAGTTGCTCAATCCTGACTCAGAAAGCAAATGGGATAGACATTGGAAGTGGGAGAAATCAGGGAACAGGACAGGAGCCTGCTACAGAGGGCCTCCGAAAGACTCTACACAGCAGGATATCAAAACATATGCTGAGGCTCATAGCCAAACTTTGGGAAGAGTGCAGGGAATCTTATGAAAGAAGGGAGAGATAGAAAGACCTGGAGGGGACAGGAGCTCCACAAGGAGCGAAACAGAACCAAAAAGTCTGGGCACAGGAGTCTTTGGAAGACCAATACTCCAACCAAGGATCATACATAGAGCTAACCCAGACCACTGAACAGATGTAGCCCATGGCAGCTCAGCCTCCAAGTGGGTAAGGGGAGCAGGGACTGTCTCTGATATGAAATCAGTGTCTGGCTCTTTGATCACCTCCCCCTTGGGGGAGTATAGCTGTACCAGGCCACTGAGGAAGACAATACAGCCATCTCATATTCTGAACTTTTAGCTCTGGTTTTGAGACCAGTGGTGAATAACCATTCCAGAATGTTCCTTGAAGAATAGGAGAGCCTTTCAGTGGGTGAGGAAAAAGAGAACTGAGTTTACATACATAGTTGTCTTACTGAATCACTCAATTACACTACCTGAGAGATGGAGTTCAATAGGGAGAAAAATGGTAAATTATCTTGCAGAAAAATCACCTGCGAGATGAACATCCCTTATTTGCGGAAAATGAAATCATGAGAAAGGCTCACATTCTATTTCATAGTGATACTGGCAGAGGCTCCTTCTCATGTGTCAGTTTTTCAGAACTGCACTCGACACATTTTAATACAACATGCAAATCTAGAGAAAAGTTAGATATGAAAAAAATCAAGTAATATGGAAAACCAGAGTTACAGTAATCCATTTCGAATGATCAGATATATAAATATTGTGGAACGATATTTTGAAATATCAATTTAAACATTTAATTTTCTTTCTACAAAAGTCATCGCCTTCACTCATTACTATGAACTAATTGAAATTGCAGAAAATTATTTCTAGTAAGTTTTTCTGCTGGTTTATTTTATAGATATAAGCAATAAAGAGCTATTATAGAACTTCCCCCATCAAAAGAAAGACAATAAATAATACTTGATGGTAAAAGCATATCAATACTTACTGTTTACTTACACTACACTCTCCCCTGTGAATGAGATTAGTTGCTGTAAACACTAACCTAGGGCGAAACTGCTGTAACCTTAGGCATCTGAGAACAAATTTCAGTATATTTTATTTGACACTTCTAAAGCCTTCTAGGGCATATAATACAGTAAAGAAACACAAAGGCAACTGCTGATTATTCCTCTAACAACCAAGGAAGGCAAGTGGCACAGTGGGGAGATACCAGGGAGATAAATTGCAGATAAGCACAGCTTTCTAAAGTTGCAAAGTGTGAAATAGCATTCCAGAGTGCAGAATTTCCAAAGCTCTAAGATATAATGTGTGTGGTACTTTCAAGGTCTTCTGAAGTGGCTGCTACAAAGTTGCATAAAAGACAGATTTGCTAAGACTGTGGAAGAGAGCCACTGACCAGATTTCATGGCTAGGAGCAAGCTATATCTGTTCTCAAGTCAGACTTTAAGCGCCTAAGAAACAAGACATAAGTTAAAACAGTAAGAGATTCAGAAAGATCCATAGCCTTAAAGATGGCCCTGCTTCAGGGAAGACCTGGTATTTAGTGGCATTAATGGTGGATGAAAGTAAAGACACTCAGGATGAAGAGGAAAAGATTAAAGCAAGGCCGAAGAGCCCATTTAGATGTTCAGTGGAAATAACCTAAAATACACAGAAGTGAAAGTGAACAGAACTACAAGGACATGCTTATCAGCTCTCTCCACATTAATGTTTATGGACTGAAAAGCAAGTGAAGGGAAAGATGAGGAGTATGGGGAAGAAGCTAAGATTTGGAGAAAGAGTTAAAATGCTGAGGGAATTCTGCAAAGAAAGTAGAGCAACATTAGGAAAGATACCAAAGGCATGAGAATAAGACCCTCTAACAGATTAAAGAATGAATGTAAAAAAAAAAAACACAAATGAGTAAGGAAGGAGATTATTATTATTTGCGCCTGAGAAGAAGGCTGAATCGGATTTTTACACTGGCTGGCTGACTGACATGTGAAGTGAATGTTGGAAGATGTCTTATAAGCATGAGAAAATCATTAGAAATTTATGCCATTATGGTTCTACAGGAAGGAAGGTTGTGACGTGAACCACAGAAATTGAATTATTGAAAAAACAAGTACAGAGAACGTTGGAAACGGAGGGATGGAATGGCAAGAGAGGACAGCTAGACAGAAGAATGAGAACAAGATCCTGTGACAGCCTCGGAGAGATAAGCTGAAGTAGATGGCATAACTGTCACATAAAGAAGTTTGAAATCCATTCTGTTGGAAACAGGACGCACTCAGAGGCTTCTAATAAGGCAACTGAATTACTCTGGTGGTTTTATAAAGATAATCCTAGAAGCAATCGTAGAACCCATATTGGAGTGATAGAGACTGCATTTATCTAATGATATGAAACCATAGTCAGACTTATACAAGCAAGTTCTAAAAGCGCTAACAATTTATTCACACAGACATGAGTTCTGATCAAGCTGATTTGTTAACCAAGCAATTAGTTCATTTAGATTTATATTAAACTGATCACATATTTCAATAAATACAAATTACTTTGAATAACCAGTTATTCTATTAAACAGGAAATTAAGACTCAGAAATGGAATACTAATGTGTTTCATTTTTTTTATCAGTATTTGAGGTCTCCATTATTTTCAGAGGATTTACTCAAAAATAGTTTCTCCATAACAAAAAAATAAATACAAAATATGGAGACCTTAATAAGTAAGATTTACACTTTTGTTTCTTCATCCATAACATGATTAACTCGTGTGTTACAATATATTTCTCACCATCTAAAACTAAGATCTTATTTACTAGTATGGATTGTAATGTATCTTTTTAATGGGAAGAATTATAGTGTAGAAAAAATTATCCTGTGGTGTGCTGGGGGGGGAGGAGAGTGGGATATGTGGGTTTTGGGATGTGTGTGCATACATGTGTGTGTACTATATTCTTTTAAAAGAGGAAATTAAAGTTCAAGTCTGATTTCTGCAAATTTGAGTGTTGTATCTGTAGTTTGGATAGGAATGGCCCCAGTAGGTCCATATATTTGAATACTTGGTCAATAGGAGCTGTGACCTGGTAGGAGGAAGTGTGTCACTGGAGGTTTCAAATGTTCAAGCCAGGTTCCATGCCTCTCTCTGCCTGCTGCCTGCAGATCAGTTCCGTACAGCTCTTGGCTCTCTCCAGTACCATGTCTGCCTATGCCACCATGCACCTTGCCATGACAATAATGGACCAAGTCTCTTAAACTGTAAGCAAGCCACAATTAAACGCTTTCTTTTGTAAAAGCTGCTGTTGCCATGGTGTCTAACTAAAACAGTGTCCTCAGGTGAGTATTTGAAATTATATAATTTTGCTTTCTTCAGGTGGAGAATGAAGGGGTTAGGCTTTCCTTGCCCAAGGTACTTCTTTTTTCAGGGTTATATTTTATTCATTACCGAATGCTTTCAATCATCTCATCATGTAAGAGAGAGTTCAACTTGATCTTTACCCTTGGCCATTGCCTACAGTAATATATGGTAATCCAGTGAGACAGAATAGGGAAAGCTTATTAATGTACTCTGAGCATTTCCTTTCAGTTTCTCAAGAATGGCTGATAATTACAAGGTTGATGCCTGTCCCAGTTTGCTTTCTATAGCATGACCGAAAAAAGGGGGGGGGGGAGGTTATTAACTGAACAGTCCATCATGATAGAAACTCATGGTAAAATCCAGGAAAAAACCTGAGGGCAGGAACTGAAGCAGGAACTAAAGAGAGACAATTATTACTTATTCATAGGTTGCTCCTCTTGCTTTTCTGTACAACCCAGGACCATGTGTCCAAGGGTGTCACCACCCACTCGTGGCTTAATCGTTCTTTATTAGGTGTTAATCAAGCAGACGTCCTGCAGGCTTATCCGCACACTGATCTTATGAAGGTATCTACTCAACTGAGGTTCTCTACTGCCAGATGATAAACTAACATGTCAAGTTAAACATACACACACACAGATACACACACACACACCAACAATAACCTGGTGCAGTTCCTGAATATGGGAATGAAGGAACATTAAGGACAAGTAAAACAGTGAGAGGAGAGACCATTTGATTACAAGTTTGAAGCCGATTGGACAATGCCATCTCAAACTGGAGCAGAGTGAAAGTTAGGGTTGCTAGCAAGCCCAGTACTGAATAGGGAAGATAGCTATTTCTGTTAAGAAGAATTTTATCTGAGTCACCTACATCATGGCGATCATTGAAATAGCACTGGACAAAAGTTGGTGGCTGTTTACCTCAAACACATGGGGTACAGGCCAGTGAAAATGGAAAGAAATGCCATGGATTTTAATTAAGTCTATACACAGAGGTGAAGAATTGGAGAAAAAAGATCAAAGCGAATTTGGACATTATTTTTTCACCAAAGAACCCTTCTCCTTTGTATCTGAGGATATACCTGTGTGCAGCAAAAGCCAGTCTAAAGTGTCTCAAGTCACTGTTTCCAACAGTAGCGCTTGCCTGCAGAGGTTGTTTGTTTGTTTGTTTGTTTTTGTTTATTTGTGCCTCTCTGCCCCATTTAAACAGAATTCTCTACTGTATTCTGAACATAGCAGTTTGTACCTGTCATTTTGGACAACAATTTTGCATGTGCAGATATCAACATCTACTGTATAAACTAGTTCATGGAGAGGCTGAGGTTGGCTAATTTTCAAAATTTAACACCCCGCAGAGACTAACTGATGCCATCTTTCCACAGCAGCTGATGGTTCTCAGAACCTCTCTACTTCTATTTATCTTCCTGAAATAGATACAAAGTTTCCCCGTGTCTGCTTTCTTCTCTGTATCCTTGGCTACAACCGGCTAACTTCCCTGTTTTCCAGTCTCAACACTTCTCTGCTGTTTCCCCATCTGCTTCACTCCTCCACTCAAGGTGATCCCACATACTCATATGTTGGTTAAGTCCCACGTTTAATTCTCCAACTTGAACTCTCTCATAATTCCAGAAGATGACAGCTTCCTTTGTACCTGATAGTTCCTTGTGCTTGCTCAGGGGTCACAGATTTAATATAGCTTTAACAGACTTAACATTCTTTTTCCCAAATAATTTCCCAAATTCCTCTCAGGTCCTCAATACTAACCAAGTTTAAGACACTATGGTATTCCTCCAAGCCGTTTACCCTACTTTACCAGGGAAGTTTCTGGGTCTATTTTTACCTCCAGAATTCGTTGAAAAAATATTCAGCAGTAAGGTGATGTTTTTAAAACATACCTCAAATATTGTCTCTTAATAATTTCATCTTCAATGGCACAGACATAAATCCTTGCCATTATAATACTACTTTCAACATTCCTGAAACTCATTTTCTGTTACCCCACTTACCCCCATTTCCCAACTATAGCTTTGCTACTTATATCTCACTCTGCTTTTCTGCTGCTATGAAGAAAAAAAATAAAAACACTGACCAAGGCAACTTGGGATGAAAATGGTTCATGAGGCTTACAGGTTATTATAGTCAACCTTTCAGAGAAGTCAGGGCAGGAATTCAGGACAGGAATCTTGAGAGAGTAACTTAAGCAGGACCATGGAGAGCCCATGTTTACTGGCTTGTTTCCCTTGTCCTTCTTATACAGCCTAGACCCACCTCTATGAGGGGCCCTCCTATATCATCAATGTAGCAAGTAAGGATGGGTCACAGATGTGGTTACAGGCCAATGTGATTGAAGTACTTTTGCAATTGAGGTTCCCTCTTCCAATGTGGCTCTAGGTTTATATCTAGTTGACTGCTGACTCTAACAATGACAACATTCGATGGAAATGACTCTGCAAGGGACACGGTCTTTCAGATCATCACATGGTATTGTCTCACTCACTTCTTCCATTAAATACAGCTTCTTAAAGGGGCCTTTCTTCTACTCATTTTACCTGTAACACATATCCAGGCTTTGGCTTTTCTCTACTTAATCATCTACCTTCTTTCTCTCTAAAACACTTAGTACCTCCTGAAATTATATGGGCTCCCTATGCAAAAAGAAGGTCTGGTTTGGGTATGTATATTTAACACTTAAAGAAATGTTGGAATAACTGATTTCTCGGTGATATTTGTTAAAGAAATAATGACAGTTGCTTCTAAGTCTCTGTAGTTCCTGAATGGTAGAAACCTCAAATATTCTAAACGTGGAAGTAATCTTGCTCTGTGTTATTTTCCTTCTCAAATGCAGCATTTAAATTGCTTTTCACTATTTCTCTCAAAAAGTTCTCCCCTGCCTCACTTCTCTATGGCATTCCTGTAATGGTGTCTATTCCTCCAGTGGGTATACTGTGTGTTTTTGAATTCTAAAGTTGTTTTCTAATTTTAGATACTTTATACAAATGTATGCTCCTTGCCCTAACCCACCCACTAGTATTTTTTTTCTTTTTTTTCCAGGACAGGATTTCTCTAGTTAGTCCTTGCTGTCTTGTAATTCATTCAGCAGGCCAGGTTAGCACTGAACTCATAAATCTTCCGGTCTCTATGTCCTCCAAATGCTAGGATTAAGGGCACATGCCACCACTGCCTAGCTTAAACTATTCCTTCAATTTAAAAGTACTTATGTTTTCTACAAATGTATCCCAGGTATCTGAACACTAAATACTTCATTGTGTTCCTTAGCCTCCGGGACGAAGCTTAAGAAAGCTGTTGTATATAAAAGCCATTTTAAATACAACTTTACGAGAACCCTGGAGCTTATTCACATTTGAAGTTTCTGAAAAGGCCAATTCAATATTTCAGAGTAATTTATGCATTTCAACCCCACCCAATATCATTGCACAGGATGCCCTTTCACCTTGAGCAATTTGTACATGCTTTAGAAGACACCTTTGCAGTTTTTTATTGACTTATTTATTTGACAATGTTTGGGCTTGCACCCTAGGTTCTACACAAGCCAAGTAATGCTTTGCAGTTTTTAGACATAATGAGATTCCTTTTGTCAAGATATAGTGTTTCCCATGGCTCATGCGTTCCTATGTGTACCTCCTCTCACTAGACAGTTGAGGACTCGCATATTCTCCTCCTGTCTGCGCTGAAGAATTCCGGCACTCTTTTTGACCCATGCTAGACACAATGCCTAGGTGGGTGTGGAATGAATGGGTGTGGGCATAGCAAACATGGGCTGTCTTTGTGGCTTATCCACTTCTGAGTCAGGGGTTATACTTGGACACTAGTCGAGCATTCAGACAAGAGAAGACTATATCCTAGCCAAACAATGTTTCTCCCTGAAACAAAACCACAGAAAAATTAGGGAAATATGCATTTTCCATATCTGTGGAAATACGTTTCATATAGTCTCACTATGACTTAAGAGCTTCTATTCCTTGAGTTTGCAAAGGACAATGATTAGCACAAACATAAGCATATAATAGCCATAGTCTCTTCTACTAATTTTACCCTGACGTCATTATATATAAATAACCCCACCATGGTCAACAAATACCACTTTTTCTTTCTGTTGTGTTGAAGCTGTTCTAAATAGAAAAAAAAATCCTGGAATAATTGTATCTAAAGTTATAGAAGCAAACATTTCACTTGATAGGATTGTGAATTTAGGTCAAAATAGCAGCACTGTCAAGAGACAACATGGGCCTACCCAGTGAACCTCAAAGATGGGGAAACAATACTTCCAGATGAGCCAAATTCAGAAAATACTTGATGGAAGCCTTCAGTCAGAAGAGAAAACTCTGAGAAGTCACCTGAAATGATTGGTAGCATAATAAGTATAGAGACTCTGGCACAAAAATATGAATGTCTCAAAGGAGTGATGAAAATAATGAGGATACCTATAACCCTGGAATATCAATCAGCCTTCAGTTCATGATAAAATAACGGAAGGCTTCAAAACAGAACTTTTGGAAGGAAATTATATACAGGAAGCTCCCAGGAAATAGAGTACACAGAAGAGGGTGCTGATAAAGTAGGAAAATACAGAACATATTTAGAATGAGATGGAGCTCTTTCTAGATACCTAATAGAGTACATTAGGTACACACACACACAAACATTCTGATTCCAATTAATTCTCTGTAGTTTAACAATAAAATGGTATCATTAAAGGTAAAGAATGCAGATTCAAAAACCTGATGGAACCTGAGCTAGTTGTAGAGAAATTGTAGAGGAAATTTTGAACTCGATTTTACAAACTTACTTCACACCAAATTTTGTTTGTTTTATATTTAACGGTCTTTTCACTATACTGTCCTTAATTAAGTTTTTTAACAATAAAAAAGAAGAGGTTTCTCTGAACCAGCATAAGGTAATTTTAAACAAAGCCAGAAAGATGCAATAAGCATGATGTCATTAGCCAAATTATCTTGTTGACAGTTTTCTTAAACTAGAAAAAAAAGGAAAAATAAATCAGTTGAAATAAGTGTTAGCTGAATTTTGGACTCCATTGAAAAGGCAATAAACAGTGTGAGCTTTCTTTCATATCAACTTGTATTTTAATTCACAATGTCCGCTGACAACTTCAAACCCATTCCCAAACACTCTGCATTTACATCTTACTTAGGTCAATTTTTTTCAAGCTTTCCTGATGATTTTAGCTTTTGGATTCCCCATAAATATTCAGACTTTAAAAAATTAAAACCTGACTGAAAAAATTCTGAGCTTTTAAATTTGCAGTAAAACATCTCTTTTACCTCTAGCTAGCTAAGAGCACCTAAAAATTAAATTTGGACTTGTTTTTTTTTCCCATCCTTGATTCAGATTAAGAGAAGAAACTTATAATTACAATAATATATTTTATTGCAAATATTCACTTTGATATCTAAGTAAATGTATATTTTTTAAAAAGGAAGAAAACCTCATTTGCCTTAAACTCTGAGAATACATACCAGAATCTCTCCTATTTCAAGATTTTTTTCCCCCCTCTGGGCTAACTTTATTCACTCATAAATTATCAGAGATGATTTAAATTTTCTGCTATTGCCGGCCTTCTTTGAAGATGGTGCAGACTGCTAACAAACATAAAGACCGTTGATGGTTAAAAACAGTGAATTCGACATGGCTTGAACATGAAAGAGCAGATAATTATTAAAGCCACTGAGCCCACCTGACAAGTCAGGAGACACAGATTGTAAACACTACACATTCCCTTCCACTGCTACAGGGGTTTGTGCTTACTCCTTCATTACTTGGATAATCTCAAAATCACCAAAAGGTGATTAGGGATAGGATACCAACCCTTATGAGGATACTTTTAGAATTATCATAGTCCAATCAGTCAAGAGCATACTGGTCCATCTGCATGAACTGACATGGGAAGCTCATGACCCTGGCATTTCAGCACTTACCAGAATTAAATCAGGAAACAGGATAGGAGCCTACCACAGAGGGCCTCTGAAAGACTTTACCCAGCAGGGTATTAAAGCAGATGCTGAGATTCATAACCAAACTTTGGGCAGAGTGCAGGGAATCTTATAAAAGCAGGGGGAGATGAAAGAATTGGAGAGGACAAGAGCTCTACAAGGAGAGCAACAGAACCAAAAAATCTCGGCAAAGGGGTCCTTTCTGGGACTGATACCCTAACCTAGGTCCATGCATGGAGATACCTAGAATCTGTGCACAGATGTAGTTCATGCGAGCTCAGTGTCAAAGTGGGTACCCTAGTAAGGGGAACAGAGGCTATCTCTAACATGAACTCAGTGGCTGGGCTCTGTGATCACCTTCCCCAGAGGGGGGAGCAGCCTTACCAGGCCACAGAGGAAGACTATGAACAACAGTCTTGATGAGACCTGATAAGCTAGGGTCAGTGGACTTGGAGAGGGGCATGGAAGGACAAGAGGGAGAAAGAGTGGGATTGAGAGAGGATGAGGGAGGGTGCTACAGCTGGGAAACAAAGTGAATAAATTGCAATAATCACTTTACACCCATCAGAATGGCCAAAGTAAAAAAACTCAAGTGATAACACATGCTTTGGAGAAGGTTGTGGAACCCTTCTCCACTGCTAGTGGAAATGTAAACTTGTACAACCACTCTGGAAATCAATCTGGCGCTTCCTCAGACAACTACGAATAGCACTTCCTCAAGGCCCAGCTATACCACTTCTAGGCATGTATCCAAAAGAGGCTCAAGTACACAATAAGGACATTTGCTCAACCATGTTTGTAGCAGCTTTATTTGTAAAAGCCAGAAGATGGAAACAACCCAGATGCCCCTCAACTGAGGAATGGATACAGAAATTGTGGTACATCTACACAATGGAATATTACTCAGAAAAAAAAAAAGGATATCATGAAATTTGCAGATAAATGGTAGAAACTGGAAAAGATCATCCTGAGTGAGGTATCCCAGAAGCAGAAAGACACACATAGTATATACTCACTCATATAGACATATAAAATAGGATAAACCTACTAAAATCTGTACACATAAAGAAACTAATCAAGAGGGAGGACTCTGGCTAAAATGCTCAATCCCCAGCCAGAAAGGCAAAGCAGATGGACATAAGAAGAAGAAAACAGAAAACAAGCTAGGAGCCTGCCACAGAGGGCCCCTGAAAGGCTCTGCCCTGCAGAATATTAAAGCAGATTCTGAGACTTATGGCCAACTGTTGGGCAGAGTGCATGGAATCTTACAAAAGATGTGGAAATAGTAAAATAGGGAGAGGACAGGAACTCCACAAGGAGAGCAACAGAACCAAAAAATCTCAGCACAGGGGTCTTTCCTGAGACTGATAGTCCAACCAAGTACCATGCATGGAGATAACCTAGAACCCCTGCACATGTAGCCCATGTCAGATCAGTGTTCAAGTGGGTTCCATAATAATGGGAACAGGGACTACCTTTGACATGAACTGATTGGCCCCCTCTTTGATCACTTCACCCTGATGGGGGAGCAGCCTTACCAGGCCACAGAGGAAGACAATGGAACCACTCCAGATGAGAGCTGATAGACTAGGATCAGAAGGAAGGAAAGGAAGACCTCCCCCATCAGTGGACTTGGGGAGGGGCATGTGTGGAGAAGGGGGAGGGAAGTTGGTATTGGGAAGGGAGAAGGGAGGGATTTATGGGGGGATACAAAGAGAATAAAATATAATTAATAAAAATTTTAAAAAATAAAGAAAGAATTAAATCACAGTATCAGTTTATATTTGGCAACACAAGATCAAACTAGATTATGGTGATGTAATACCAATATGTTTTTTCATAGAAGCCTCTGCATGAGATTAGTTTTCAACTCCAGCTTGATTCAGCCTTGGACTAATTGGTCCTCCTACTATACACACTGCTCGTCTAATTATGCTAATTTTAATTTCCTTTCATCTAAAGAGGGAATAAGCCAGTAAAGGTGACCACTAGAGTGCAGGTTTGCTAACTGTCATATCATCAATCAATTACTCCATTTCTTTAACATTCTCTTAAAAGATAATGAACAATAGCAACTTCTAGAGTTGTTATGTATATTAAAAGTTAAATGCATATAATGGTATGCACCATGGTTACAATGTGCTGCAGTCATTTCCATTACATTGATATTGTCCCCAGGTTACACATCAGTTTGTAAGGGAGCAAAATGGCTTGGTTTGCTTTTCAACTTGATTCTATTTCTTTAATCATTCTTTCAATTTACTGACCTATAGTTAGCTGTTACTATATCTCATATGTATAAATTATGTATGCACTGAATTGCATAAATGGCTAATAGTACATGGCTCTTCCTCAAAGGGTACATTTTGATTTAAATATTTATTCTCTTAGTAGTTTCTAAAATTTAAGGAATACATAAAAATTGTTCATATACTTAGACAGTGAATAATCTAGACGCCACAATATTGCTTTGATTATATTGTGAAATGTAAAAAGAGGATATTTGAGCAGAAATACTGATTCTCCCATTTAAGTCCCAAACTGTGAACAACATTGCTAACATTGAGAATTCTAATAAAATAGATTTATGTGGATTTCCAGGAGGCAAGAGTTCAAAAGTTCTCTGGGTCACAGATGTAAGAGAAGCAAATAACTCACTAATGAATATAATATCACATTTTAAAATGTGAAATATTTATCAGTAATAAGCAAGATGGCAAGAAGTATAAATTACTAAGCAGAATTTTTTTCTCCTAGCTAAGGAAATCATGAGTATTAAAAAATTAGTTCATAAACAGAGATAAGAATTTAATTCATACCACACATGATCCTAAAACAGATAATGTATACAGAGAAAGTATATATGTAGTGAACTGTAAAGCATACACATTCACAGAAAAAAATGCAAAAGGCTGTGAGTATAGTTCCATGGTAAAGTGCTAGCCTAGTGTGCAAAAGGCCCAAAGTTCAAATTTCAACAATCCAAATAAGAAAAAAAAAACCTCAAGATATGACTGGCTTTATTTGGTAAAAATGAGCACCATGTTTTCAAGAGAGAATTCCAGATAGGCGCCCACATAGCAGAATGAAGGTATCAATGCAATCCTGTGATATGCAAATATCCCACAGGACCTACTGCTTACACACCTGTGCTGCCTCCTTCCACTTACCAAGGTTTGCTTCAGTTATTTTCAGGATACTACAAAAATCAGAAAACTAAACATTCTAGCTCCTGGGTGGGACCAGGAGCAGATAAGGGATGGAGAGGCAGCCAGGTTAAAAAGTGAATAAATTGTAATAAATAATAATAAAGAATAAATTTAAATAAAGAAAAAAAGTACATTTAAGGCCAGGTTGTAAATAGATGTTTCTTTCTAGTATTGTTTTCCTCTAGGTGAGCAGCTCCTGTCTCCAGGATCCTGCCCGGCTGGTGTTCCTGCCCTTAATACTTTTAATCATAAGCTGTTATACAGAACAGTGAGGTAAATAAATCCTTTCCTCTCCAAGCTGCTTTGGTCATGGAATTTCATCACAGCAACTAAGACAGTTTCCTTTTCTGAGTCTGTTGTTTATGTGGCCACTATTCATGCATAATCCTAGACATTGACTATGATATCTGAAGGAAGCACTTCACATGCCAAGTTTATACTTAATAAAAGAACATTCCATGTAGTCATTTTTGTATAAACACTGCAGAGCAGTGAAAGGAAGTTGGAAGTCTCTCGGGAAGAGAACACAGTGCCGTGGAAGAGGAAGGCTAGTACAGTCCTGCATGAATACACAGAGGGCACCTGACAGTGCACTATGAAGTGGTTTTATTATGGTTTTCTTCCTTTATGATATGTTTATTTTTCCTTTGCTTCCCTCTTCCCTCCAGAGCAATACTTTCTGTAGAACCTGTGTCCAAAATAAATAAATAAAAATTAAAAAGAACAGAAAGAACAGAACAGAGAGTAAGCAATGTCCCAACCATGGCACACCTGAGCTAGGAAAAGCTGGAGAGCCATCACAGATGGAGGTTGTTAACTGTGACAAAGAATCATCACAGTGCACTGCTGTCCAGCAAAGGTGTCTATTCAGTTCAGACTTGAGACACCAACAGCAGTATTTTTCCCAAGAACCAGTTAACATACTGATAGCCCACAGTAAGTGAAGCTTCAGAAGAGCACAGTCATCCACAGGAAGGAACTCAGGTGTGAGACAGTGAGGCTCGCAGAACCACAGGGGAACCCAACACTTTGCAGACCATAGAGAAAGAAAAGCAAAGTCTCACTGGGAGTTTTCAGATCAGATGATCAAGGGACCCAGAGCTTGGCAATGAGAGCAGGAACAACACTGGCCAGCCATATGAAACTGCCGATTTGGTTCTAATTCTTTTGCTGGGACAGCTTTCTGGCACCACAGACCAGCCTCTAACGTGCCTTGTAGCACAAGATCACCGTGGAGTTCTGATCCTCTTACTTCTATCAATAAAGTGCTAGAAATACAAGCAAGGAACACTACGTCTGGCAACTTAGAGAACTCTGAATGAGGAAGCAATCTCTCTTTGCTCTTAGTTAGGTAAAGAGGACACATATGTGTTCCTGACAATTAACTCTGCTCTCTTTATGAAGTAAAGAACAAGTCAGTCCCTTACAGATATAGGCACCACCACTCTTCTTGGAGTAAAATAGTCTTTTACAAGACCAGGTAGAAAAATGTGGTATTAAATTCTACTGGGCATGACTATAGACCTAGAGTTTGTAAAGTGAAGACAGTGATATATAACTTTTCAACAAATTCTTAGCAAATATTCCTTCTTAATAGGCGAGGAGTCACACTAACACTACCTCCTGGCATTTATTCAACTTTGTATCCATCTTATATATAATGCCTATTTTTCCACTACCTTTATTAAAACCTTCATTATAATTTTCTTGACTTCAGTGAAAAGGACTGATATTGCCACAATCATTTACATTTTAATTCGATGGTTATAAACAAAATTTATTTTAAATATGCAATGTAAAATATCTTTAATGTGATCATCAAAATCTCTTGTGTGCTGTCTGTCTGTGTTGTTCATTCAATTTGTCTTCCAGAAAGTTATTTCAGATTCTGAGGATATGTACACATTTTTCTATGTATGGAAAATGAGGCGGAATTTCATCATTAAATATCAGTTAGCTACTTAAAAGTGCACAATCACAAGTCAGGTCTCTAATGTGGACAATATGTAGTGTCTATACTCCACCAACCATTGCATTTTAATCCAATTAGAAACTGAATATTCTTAATCAATTTCCATCAAAACAGCAGTAAAATATGTGTGTGTTGAACTAATTTTCTTCATAATTTCAATATGCACGTAGTCACTAAATTTGCATAATATTTATTTATAAAACACATAAATTATTGTCTTGATATCTTTCCCAGTTGCTGTGACTGAATGTCTTGACCAAAGCTACCTAAAGAATGGATTTATTATGGCTCATGGCTCAAAGGGTATAGCCTACCATGGAAAAGTGAAGGACTCTGCTTGAAACACCTGATCACATTGCTTCCAAAATCAGAAAGCAGAAAAGAAGTAGTGCAAACTGCTCCTCAGTCACTTTTCTCCACACACATAATGTGGGATCCCAGCCAGAGAATGGTACCACGTACGGTGGATGAATCTTCCCAAAATTAAAGCAATCAAGAATGCTCCCACAAACATTGCTGAGGGCCTGCATCCGAGATGACTCTAGGATCTGTGTGGTTGAAAGTTTACACTAATCATTATATACCTTCTAACTTTAGAAGTAATTATTCTAGTCTTCGGCTCTACCATCTTCTAGAAACACATGAATACAAGTACGGAAAGATATGCATGATTATTGCATTCAAAGTCATAATACTGACAATCCACACTTCCCTCTTAATAAAAATCTAAAGTGAGGTCACAAGAATACACTACTGACCTCTTATAAGGGAAAGATATAAATTGCCATATAAATGAGATTTTTATGAATAAAAATATATAAAATCATTAACAATACACAATCATTTTGCTTTTGGGCAGTAATGATGAAGCTTTAGGAGAACTGGGAGTGTCCAGAGCTATTCTTAATGTTACACTACCTATCCCATACCAAATTAGAGGTTTGTAACTTCATCCCCATGCACTTACTGCCGAGAATTAAGCTAAGCCATACTCTCCTCCATTTACCTAAGCTACTTTGATCATAGTATGCTATAATGATCTAGAAAATTTTAACATTCAAATAAATAAAATGAACACTATTAAGCTGTGAATAAAGAGAAAGCAAGAAAAGGAAGTGGACTATTTTAATAACAATAATTCTTTCTGCTCTGCAGATATGAAGCTGCCCCATTTTAATACAAATGAATGCCTACAAGAAATTAAAATCAAAGGAGGCAAGAAAATCATTTCACCAGTTAGGAAGCAGTTAGGAATGTGATTTTTACTTTTAAAATACTTTACAATACAATGAGAAGCAGGTGAATCTAAGTTTAAAGCTCTTATAACAACATTAAATACCTTTTAAACTTATGAAAAAATATATATTTGACAAGTAGCATTTGAGACATAGGTGATTGCTACTAACTTTTTTTTTAGTTTCAGCAGAAAATACATTACTGGAAATAATATAAAGGCAGTTATAAACACAAATCCATTGTATAAAGAACGGGAGAGGCACAGAAGTTTAATTTCTTTAAATAAACATATAACTATAATGAAGTAGGAAAGGTAATGTGAATCAGAGCAACCTGATCCGTGAGTGATGCCTTAATGCCCTGAGTGATGACTATAGCCTCAGTTCTACCTTTCAGTAGCTTCATATTTATTTTATTTTGCTACTGCTCATTTATCTTATTCTCAAACGCAGAAAAGTCAGTCGTGCTAATAAAAGGGTTGCGCAAGAATCACCTGTAAGTATATTTACAAACTTTTACTGATAGAGTAAACATAGGTATGCACTGCTACTATTGTTTTAATTTTGAACCAAACTAGTAAAGTGCTGTAATACTGTTCTCCAACATCTCCAACTGCTTCTCAAGATCATTGCCTTCTAGTCATGTATAACTTAAGACAAGGTGGTGAAATACTAGAGAATACTGGCGTCCCTTTCTACTACTATAGCTTAACATTTAAAGAGAAGTGCTCTGGCTTTTATCCAGTGTCCTAAACAATTATCACATGCTCACCAAATGTGCCCTATAGTGGCCACCTTAGACCAAAGGCAGAGTGGTATTTCCAAAGCAAATTTCCCTGGGATTCTCTGCAGCAAACAGAGCAGCTTACCATTGTCTAGGGTGGGAGGTAGGTCTGAGTGTTATGTAGCTCTAACAGCCTCACTAAGCTTTCTTATCAAAGTCCCTCCTTCCACACACCTTTTAAGATTCTCTATTGTTCAGCAGTAACCATACTCAAAAAGCAAGGCCTCTTATGGCTTCTATCCTGTTTTCATGCCTCTTACCTATTTGTCCATATGTTAAAAAATCCAACTGTGCTCTATAGCATATTCTTCACAGTTATGTACTTACAGAACATTTAACTGTTATATAGAAAGACTCTGTGTACCAGTGCCTCAAGGTATAGCCCAGGCTCGCTACCAACTCTGAATCCTCTGGCCTAAGCATGCAGAGTATGGGGATTAGAGATATGTGTTACCATGTCCAGCTCCATGACAAAATTTTAAAGCATAAATTACACAATACAATATTTTTGCCTTTATTTTTGAATAATGAATAAATACCTTTGTTTTACTGATATATACCAGCAATATTCTTCTAAAAGATAATGATATCGCTGGACAGAATGCCAGAAACATAACGGTAGGTTCATGCGAAGAGCCTAAGGTATTACAGATACTTGACTCGGGTACAGAAGAAATTTAATGAGCTTATAACTCAGATGACACTGATAGAAATGGTGAAAATTATGATTTTAATGAAAACAAATATGTACCAGGAGACATCTACCTTGAACCTTGCTTCAAGCTGAAATTTTGCAGAAAAGCAATCACAGTAAACTCTAAAAAAATGCATGCAACTGAAAGTTTTACTATTCACTTGAGAGAGACACAAGGTCAGGGAGAGAGCAAAACAGCAAGGCTGCAAGCAAGGCATTGCTCCAGAAACCCTAAATTTGAGATTTTGTGTGTGTGTGTGTGTGTGTGTGTGTGTGTGAACCAGAACTTACAATTTACACAATAAAACAAGAAAAGCAATAATAAAGAGATGCTAAGTTACATTCTCAAAATATGCATAATGGAAAGATCATGGTAAGTTCTGTAGCTAGTAGTAGATTGCCAACCTCAGTTTTGCCATTTTGATAAAATGTTCAGGTTATATAAGATGTTAGCACTGAGCAAATCTAGGGGAAGAATACATAGAAACTTCATCTTATTCTTTTACCTTCTGGTGAAACTAAAATTATTTTAAAATTATAATATGCTTAGACCTATTTTATGAGAATCAATTTGAAAGCTGAAGTCAAAATTTTCAGCCAAAATTGGATCGTCTACATGAAGCTGGAAATATAATTATTACTTTGTTACATAATGAAGAACACAATCCTGTTCTATATGGCATTAGGCATTGAATGTGTTGTAAGATTTTTTTTTCTTGCATCATTTTCTGCTTTGGAGATGTTCTTCACTCAGTTAATTTTGATTGTGCAATGCTAGGGATCAGATGCCGGCATGTGCTCTACCAAAAAGCTGCATTACCATCTCTCATTTTCCAATAGTGTTTTAATTTTCCCATAGGTTCCAGGTATCTTAAATTTTTCATGGACATTTATTCTATCCCATGAATGTTCCATGAGAAGTTGTCACCAAATCCTTAATAACTTGGTTATCCAAGTAATGAACAGATCATGGATGTCTGAGTCACACATGAGCGCTGGTCACTCCTTAGTAACATCTAATCTTTCTAATCGTTGTTTCCATGAAGAAGGAATATTTAGACCAACAGTACTGCTCAATTCCCAATTATGCAGCTCTTGAGAAGAGACTTTGAATATCTTAGGAGGTGATTCCATCTTATGTCTGTCTGTCCCCAAGGCATTCAGAAGAATGTGTCAGCCCCTGCTCTCCCAGCAGGGAAAAATAAACCAGTTTTTAGCAATTCATTTCTTCCATCTTTCTCCAGTTAAGAATAATACATGGATCTCTTTCTCTGAGAAAACAAAATGCTTCAATCCTAACAACGACATTTTCAAAGAAACAGGAATAATTTTAGGCAAAACATGCTTCAGAATATGCATGTGGCATTTTATCTGCCTTTCAAAGTGTTGGTCCCACTCCACAGGTTCAGATCCAACAAGAACAGGCTTCTTGCTCCACTTATTTACTTTCCCATACACAAAAACATCCAGGTATGCAGCACATGCCAAGTAAGTGAATTCTCTACAGCTCTGAGAAGTTGTGGTTGTGACCCATAATATTAATAATAGTTAATTTTGTTTGGAGTGTTTGATTAACTTGAATGACTTTGACATAAGAATATGAAGCTTCTTTCTTTCTAAGAAACAAGATACCAGAGGCACACACTCTGCTCAGAAAAATCTTATTCCTTGTCGTTGGTGCTAGTTTTCTTCATCATCAGTAACATCAAATTTCTTCCGAATACCTCCTGCAATAAGAGCCCATGGATCCCCACTTAAAGTGTGTGGCAGTGGTGAAAGGATTTCTGAGGAAAACAGAAACACAGCAGCACACAAAATGAGTCACCTGGGTAACACTCTGTGTTACCTAGGCAGCATTATATATGGTCAGCATGTGATCTTATTAGGTAATATAGATACTGGTCCATGGACATGACTCTAATGACTCAGAGAGACTAAAGGGTTAGTAGATATAGAAAGAATAAAGAGACATTAAGGCATGTGACCCAGATTTTTGTTGTTACAGTATCCCTATTGTGATTTCTTTAATTTCTTTAGTATAGATGCTATGCCTATGATGTACATATCCACATATTTTTAAGTTTTGGCTAATAAATGAGAGATCTCTGCTTGGGCTATGTGCCTTCCAGTTAAACCCCCAATCACAATCACTGAAGCTCCTGAAGAATGGCTGCTATCATTGTTACCAATATTCTCCATTCTTCATTTGCTCATCTTCATTTGAGACAAGAAACAGAGCTCCTGTTTTGCTCCTACTTTGCTCTGTGGGAAACTTAATTAGAAATAAGATCATACATTTTGGTTAGGTCCAAACCAGAAGTGCATTTCTGGTTCCACCAGATGGCAGTCCTGCATTGAGACAGTAAATATGGAGGTGGAATGGGTGGGGGGAGCCAATTCTTTGGACATAATAATGTATAACTGTGGTATTTCCTGCAAAGAGAAAATCTGAAAAGTGTGCAAGTGGGTTTAGTAAGAGCCACAGTGTAGGCATTTTATATAAACTCGTTCCAAATGTAACACAAAAATTAAAACAAAACAAAACACAATCAAGACTGGCTGAACAAAAATGATGTGATGACTAATCTATTATTTTGTTAAAAGGCTACAGAAAAATTGAAAACAAATCTATAAAACACAGAATGTGTTTAGTTTTTGGTATGGTGATTCTATGCATGAAGTTTGTGTTCTGAATTTAATTCTGGGAGTTGGAGTTTTGGCTCAAAAGTTAAGAAATTATACTGCTCTTGTACGGAACTAGAATTTAGATACCAGAAACTGTTTTGGGCAACTCATAGTTGCCATTAACTACAGCTGCAGGAGATCCTCTTCCCTCTCCTGGCCTCTGTGGGCAACTGCACTCAAATGTATGAATCCACCACATAAACACACATAGACACAATTTATACATTCATGCATACATACACACATACATACATAAAGTGTATAGATTAGACAGGCTGATTTTCTGCTGTGTAGTTAAAAGTTGCCTTAATTCTTTTTTCTATTTGTAAAGTATCACCATGACAAGGCACTGCCAGTACAATAAAGTAAGAATATGGGCCTGTGTCTAAGCATGATCATCGGTGAGAAGAGAATTTTAATGTCTAGTTTTGCTTTGTGGAGTTTGTGTGTGCTTGTGTGTGTGTATTTGTGTATGTGTGATGTTTTTGACTTTTTTTAAACTACAAGCAGTATATGAATATTTTCCATTTGTCTCTCATATCAACCTTTTCCATATACTAGACTAGATAGTGTTTCTCCTTTTTCTTAGTGAAATCTAGTCCAGAGTGTTGTGCATACCTTCCCTGTCAGTATCTTGGCTCCCCTCCAAGCCAATGCCACTTGCTGGCTGTAAGTGATGCTAATGAAATAACATCTACTTCAGGAGGTCTCATATGATGTGCACCACTCTCTGAAAGGCCAGTTGCATAGTCATAGGTAGACTCCCCCCCCCCTTTCTTTTTTACCTTCTGAAACATAGTGAGTAGTAATAAAAGGCTGTTGGCTTCAGAGATTGTTTAGTAGAAAAGGTACTTTAGGAGCTGTTTTGGTTTCTATTGTTCCTTTGCTAACCATGGAGGTTTTCTTGTTTTTTCTTTTTTTTGTATTGTTTGGTTTTGTTTTTCAGTATGCTTCAGAATTAAGCTAAAGGAAATTTAACAGTTTTCCTTCAGCCACCCTGTCTTCTCAACTGGAAATCAACTTTAAACCCTTTGATAAATGGCTAGAAATGTTTTCCACAGATAAGATATCATATTAGTTCATCAGTAGTATATTTATTAGCCTGCAAAGAAATTGTGATTGTCCCTATGCCCTTCGGCATGGTTATTGTTTTTCCAGTATTAGAAAGGCACTATTCTTGTTTTCATCATTTACTATCATTTTCCACAAGTCCAAAGGCATTTGTCCTTGAATCTTAGCTTTTAATCCCCAAGTCTACTAATTATTGCTAGTGAGTAATGCATGTTGTGCTTTGGTTTTCTAATAGAATATCATTCTACATAGCAATGTCAGAGCATGGAAATGTTTTGAAATAAATTATTTACAGATATCAGAGGCAAGTTTTTTTCTATTAAGAATATATAAACAACATGTTAATGCTTGAAGAATTTGTAAATTAAATCATAGTATATGTGGAACTTGGTCAGCTAAGCTAAAATAGGCCTGGTTGGTAATAGTTAAATACTCTTTTACTAGGTTTTCAGAGATAATAGCACACATATACAAGTGATCATGGTGATTGATTCAATATATACTGCACAGAGAAGAATGCCTTGAGCTGCTACTTACCAAAAATCTACATTTTACATCACTTGGCCTACAATATAACACAAAACAGACCTCAAGTTATAGCTTCAGCCTTACATAGGCAGTTTTGAAATATTTTCTATAATAAAGCAGCTAAATAGGTCACAGTGTGATAGTATTTTATATACTTTTCTTAACCCAAAGGCCATGTAGAATTGACCTAATTAAGGACCTGTGAAAAGCTCTTAAATTTTTCCACTAAAGCGAATTTTGTTCCTCTATAAATTGCAGTTGTTTGAAGATTTCTTTTTGGTTATTTGATACAAAGACTTTAGAGGAAATCAAAAATTAACAGCCTCCGAGACAAAGATGAGCCTTATAGATGACAGAATTTCAGTCTGACTATTCACTGTAATCTGTAATATCATTTTTCTCCCATTTGTTTACTTTCCATTATTCATAATTGCTTCTTTTAATTGGGCCAAGCTAGCTTCATTTAAACTCCCTGTGAGAGTGATGTTGGCAGAAATGATTGGCAGTTCCCTCTCCCACACGATGCCATTTTGCAAATGCAAATGTCAGTTAGCAGGCTTCTCTCACCAGTATTTAAGAGTGGGTGTCTGCATTAAGAAGAAAGAAGTCTGGGTACACATATTTCTGAATAAATGCATATGAAATCATGCATTTAATTTGCAGAATCAAAGACTTAAAGGAAATCATAGCGGTCATACGGCACACATTCCGTAGCTACGAGGTTCTCCCATTATTCCTCATCCTGGACAGCTGAAGCAATTTCCTGCTTATAATGATCAAGCCATGTAACCCTTCCTCATTTGTCTACAGTAGAGGATTAAAGAATGTATCAAGTACATAAGAAGTTATTTGTATACCATGTCTTTATACCCTAAGCTTCCTACTAGAGTTTCTCACACTAGAAGAAACTGGCAATACTGAGTCCCTTATTACCTCACTTTCATTACTAGTTAAAATAGTAAGATATTAAGCTTTGTAAGGGCCAGTGCAGTGGAATGGAGCAAGGCAAAGCTAATGCAGTAACCTCCTGTTTTAGTGTCTGGATTATAACTAAGTAAGTACTCTTGAAATTCTGAAGCATAGGAAGAAAATTCTCAGCCATGCTAATGAAGTGACAGTTCTACACTGGTCCCCCAAATACTCATTTGTAATACTAATAAAAACAATTAAATGTAACACAATAGTTAATTAATGCTGAATGAATTGAATGACTTGACAATAAATTATCAGGGTGTCTTTCAAACACAAACTAAGAGAAGGAAACTTCTGTTGTCTGTATTGAAAATGTGTTGATATAGGGAAGAGAGGAAGTTTATTGTAGTAGAGCAAAAATTGGTGCTAAGGGAAAAATGTCATATGCTATCTTTCAAGTCTCTGAGATTGGTCATTGTGGATACCATCAGTGGACATCAAGAACAGATATGGGGAGCTTTCCTCTTAGGAATTTTGACATCAAATCCCATCTGGCCAGATATCTGGAGATCACTTGTTTAAAGAAATTGTTTAAATATGTTAATCCTACTTCTTTCTCCTTGCAAGAAGCACCTTCTATGCACCCTGCCCACCCCTATTTTCCTGCAGGTTATGGAGGCATATCTGTGCCCCTGACATATGCACTGGTCATTCTCTGGCTAGCAGGGAGCACTGTACAGATGTTCTTGTACTTGCTTGGATCCTGCTTCACCTTGACTCTTCGTGATCACTCAGTGACATTAGGAGCCACAGGGAAGTGCAGAATGGAGCTGAAGGGTGAGAGGTAAGTAAACTAACTATTCCCTACCCTTTCAAGAGGAGCTTGGGAAAGACAGGAGAGTAAGGATTTCATTGAGCTTATTTCCTATAATCTTGTCAGAGAAGTCTCCTAGGAGACACAACCATAAGCATATTCAGGAGTGCCAGACCTCTCTGTGTCCTGCTTAAGTCAATCACTTTAAACTTCTTTTTCCAAAATAAACTTTTCCCTTCTAGTATTCCTCTTCTTCCTACCTTAGAGAATGAGGGCATATGTGACATAAAAGTTTCTGATCAGGCATACACTCACACACACATATATAAAGTTTAACCTGTATATTCATTTTATTTTTAGTTTGTTTCACCTGCATGTCCATTTATGTGCTATGTGTATGCAGATGTGGATTTTGGAACCTCAAGGACTGAAGTTACAGATGGTTGTTAATTCATCATATGGGTGCTGGGAATTGAACCCTGGTCCTCTGGAAGAGCAACTAGGGGTCTTAACTTCTGAGTCATTTCTTCAGCCCCCTGAATCAATGTTTTTGTTGTTGTTTTATTAGAGATGTATTTACTTCTGATTGATATGATAGTGCTTTAAATTTCATTCATGATAGTTAATGTTTCCTAACAATTTAATATATTTTTATTTATTTATTTAAGATATATTTCATATTTTAAAGACTATTTCTTTAAAAGTGCTACATACTTAATGTTTTTGGTGAACAGAAATAACTATTTTTTAAAAAAATGCAAGCAACCTATGTATAATTATAATGTATAATTAGGAATTCATGGGATTTAAGTTAGTTAAGAAGAGAGGATGAAAAGTAAGCAAAGACTTGCACAATCACACAATCAAAACAGAAAATTGTCATTGCTGTACCATTCAACAATCAAACTTCTCTTGAATCCTGTCAAAGGGAGCCTCAAACAGTAAGGATGGAACCCTGAATATTCTCACTAATGCAGCTTACTGCGGTCATACCTATACTTTATTCCTTTCTACACTTGATCTTATCCAAAAAGTTCAAGAAGTGATGTGTCATTTTTTTTCTAATTTGCATGACCATGTCGCTTTGAATAAAGTTTCCTAGATACTCTCTAGTCTGTTTGTGCCTTTATTTTAATTCCTTGAATAAGGGGCCAAGAACCTGGCCCCTTCCACTGGTAACACATAAGGAAAGTTCACCTTTTCCTCCTTCACTTCCCTCTTCAATTCTTCCTTCCTAAATTTCACACCCAAGAATTCATTTCCTGTCTATGTCCTAGTAAAGCCAATTTAACTCTAGATCATACTCCCTATTTTTCTTACGAGTTATGCCCAAGGAAAATCTTTGTTGGCCCGCTAGATGTTGAATAAGTACTATTTCTGATTTCTAGCCTCATGCAATCCCTGCGTCACAAGTTACGACAAAGTATTTAACTACATATTTATAGCAATTGCCTTTACTTTTCATTAAAAAACTATGCAGATGGGGCTAAGAATGCTATTTTTCTTTTTTGGGGATTTCTAGGGATAAAACTTAGCAAATATTCAATCAAAGCTCATTAAATGAGACAAATAAGGCATACATTCATTTATAGTGGACATTTAGTCATTAAATAAATGATAATTCTGTAGACCCAGAGGGGTTACACAGAAGAGGGGTGTCTAAGGAGGACACATGGATCTTCCTGGAAGGAAGAATGGAAAAGATTTTATGGGTGGACTAGAGGTAGGTAGGATAGAAGTGGAAAAGCTCAGGTGGGGAGGAGGAAATGTGATAGAAGGGAGGGAGTTCAGGAGAGGCAGCAGGAATTGGGGGACATTTGAAATGTGTGCTAAAACCCAGCACAGTAGAAACATCCCAGAATCCATGAAGATGATCCTAATGAGGACAGGGTCTCAAATGGCCATCTCTTGTACCCAGGCAAGGCTTCTAATGGAGGGAATGGGTTGCATTTAATAGAGCTCTTGGACAACGGGGTACCATGAAAATACCCAAACAACCCAGGCTGATGTAAAGACAAAGGGTTGCTCTCCACAAAGTGAGAGTGGGGCTCCCTTGCTGAGGATAACATCCATGCAACTCATTGTTCGTGGAGAAGTCAATCCGGTGCCTACATGGAGCTTTCACCCCTATGTTCTCGTCTTTTCAGTGCGAGAAGTTACTCCATAGGCTACCAAAAGAGAAATGTGGACAGCAACCCAGCCATAAAGTTTTTGACCTACCATCTTCCCTGCCTGCAAAACATGCTGGAACAATGCTGGCACAGAAGTTGTGGGAATGTGCCTGATTTGACTTAGGGTCCACTCCACGAGAATGATCCCATACTTGACACTGGTTATGTAAACAAGAGACCTAGGGTAAAACTAAAAAGACTAGTCTAAAAAGAAATTAATACAATGATTCCCAAAGATATTCTGCTCCACTCATAGATGAGTGGCTAATTAAGTAAGCACCAGAGAAGCTTCCTCCTGTAGCAGATAGAAACAGATGCAGAGAACCACAGCCAGACATTACATGGAGAGAGGGAGTCCAGATTGGAGGTCTCCATCAAACTGCACTCCTCAGAGCCCAGGAAATACTGTGGAAGAGGAGGCAGAAAGATTGTAAGAGCTAAAGAGGCTGGGAGACCAGGGGAATAGGCACTTCAGTATCAGTTAAGCAAGGTGTATATGAGGTCACCGAGACAAACGCAGGAAACATAGGGTTTACACCAGGCCCTCGGCATACATACTATAGCGATTAGCTTAGCATTTTTCTGGAACTCCTGACAATGATTATAGGTGGGTCTCAGACTCTTCTTGATCTTGGGATTATTTTCATTCTGTTGAGTTGCCCTGTCCTACGTCAATATAAAAGTTTTTGATTCATTTGTAATACTTTATTTTGTCATGTTTGATTGCTTTCTCTTAGAAGCCTGTTCTTCTGTAATGAGAGACACAAAGTGAGTGGATCTGGAGAGAAGGAAGGAGGGAAGGGACTAAGAGGAATAGACGGAAAAGTAGAATCAGGAAATATTGTATGAGATAATAACCTATTTTCAATTTAAAACACTTACTTAAAAAAGTAAAAATAAATTTCTGTCCAGTATTATCCTGTAGAAAGTGTGAGCTGTTCAAGAATACATGGATGTCTTCTTGCTCAAAAATGAGAAAATAGAAGATACCCTTTTCAGGTTAAAAAAAAGAAAATGGATAGATGAATGCATACCGTGTCATTATTGAGTTTGCTCAAGGTTTGTGAACTGAGCAATGTTACAAGAAGGTATCATTTTCACTAAGTTTCTAGATGTGGGCAGTTGGAGGTGTTGATGAAACTATTAGTTCTCTAGACCTAGTGTAAAAGAGGAGAAAGACTTCAGGACTTCTTTCAAACTGGTAGGAACAACCTACCTCGATTCCTAGCTCAGCTACATGCAAAAGGACAACTTGAGGAAAATTGCTCTGTTTATTTAAGCCTCAATTCTTTCTTTTACAGAATTAACTTAGCAAAAGACAGTGAACACACGAGGCTTTGAATAAAATTCAGGACACATTGATTACACAGCATCTCTGTTTGTTCTTGCAAGGTATTATAGCTGTTTGTGTGGTATTTATTATTGATCTTGCTGTCTGGGAACATTATTTTTTTTCCTGCACTGCTGAGGAGTATTATTCTTTTTCAATTGCTTTGAATGTATCTTTTGAGACTATTAAAATAATAAATTTCTTAGATCTGATTACAGTAGTGATAACTCATTATGCATAAGTTAAGGAACATGAAAGGAACAGACATGTGTTCTAGATGTCCCACTATGAAGCCCAGCATTCTCCCAAGTCAGGAGATCTGTATGCTAGACTGTCTACTAGCTTCAGACGGACTGCATCAACGCATTAAAATCAGAATCTGAAAATGTTTGTCTGGATTCTAGAAAGACACTCACCACATCCACATTTCCCTAACAGCTTAACTGACCGTTCACTTCTTTGGGTCCTAAGTTTTGGAAGAACCTCTGGTCTTCCTATTCTTTATCTCTGCCTTGTTCTATGCCTTCTACCGTTAGTGTGCCTGCAGATCTCTACATCATCTGTACTACAATCTCACTGCCCATCTGCTGTTGTCCCCTAATTGTTTTGCCTTCTTTGTGCCTTTTTTTATTGCAGTTCCTCTTATACAGTGCTGATGTAGCAAAATCCTATTCTTAAATGAAAACTCTTCACAGTAGGCTTTTTTTTGCCTATAAATAGAAGCAACCAATAAACAGAGCTGTTAATATCATCCCTCTCCTCCAAGGCCACTTCTTACTAAGCACTCAAATTCCCATGTGGCCTTATGATCACAAATGTTTCTGAAGAGCAATCACCTACCCTCCTAGCTCTATGTACTTTTTTTCCTGTGGGGGGCAGGGGAGGAGATGGTGCAATAGTTCCTTTCCTAACCATCTTAATATGGCTTGCACAGGGTCTGTCAGTTAGCATCTCTTCACACTGATGCACACAGCAGCAAATCAATATAAATATATGACAAAGGTTTAAGATATACAGTAAAATAATTTGTTACAAACCATTAAATGTTTTAGTTTCCATTCACTCCAAAGGATAATCCCTAGTATCTACAGACTAAGAAAAAGACAGAGTTTAAAAAAAAAAAGCGTTATGACAGTCATCCTGCTCATACCAAACCTTTTTGAATTTATAACAACCCCCAAAGGCAACTTAGCAAACCTAACTTAAACCACGGTGCCTAGTAAGGAATACGAATAAGTATTTGCATCATGAACAGGGGATTTCCTCAGTGTCACAATTCAAGGAATCAAGAACGTACAGAACGTGCAGCCACAAGTGCTGACAACAGGGCAGTGTCAGTTCTGATGACACACGAAGCCAAGCTCATTCAAGGCTCCCAGTGCATGCGCTCCACAGAAGCCTCCGCAAGAAAGGCATTTACCTGTCTGCCAAAACTTCTATCTCCTCTCATCTATTCAGAATATATAAGAGGAGAATTCTTCTAGTAAAAAAATAAAATAAAAATAAGAAAGGAGATAAATCCGCAATTATGTGATATCGAGCCCTTGAAACTAAGAACAAATTCTTAGTTTTAGATTCCAACATAGGTATATCCAAGCTACAGAAATGGAGAGTCCAAGTGCTTTCCAATAACTGCTGGATAGGTTTTTAGTACATTATCTAAATACAGATATTTTTTTTTACCTAAATCATAGACAGGTTCATCTAGATACTGATGGGGTTAGTACATGTCACATGCATGAAAACCAGGATGTTTCTCTTTTTTTAATTAAATTTTTATTTTTTACATTAAGTATATTTTATTCGCTTTGTATCCCAGCTGTAACCCCCTCCTTCATTCCGTCCCAATCCCATCCTCCCTAGCTTATCACCTTCATGCCCCTCTCCAAGTCTACTGGTAGGAGAGGTCCGCCTCTCCTACCATCTGACCCTAGCTTATCAGGTCTCATCAGGACTGGCTGTATTGTCCTCCTCTCGGGATGTTTCTTAAGAATTCTGGTGTCACTCTGTCTCTGTAACACAATCTCTTTCTCTCCTCTCGTCATTCTCCCTCTCTCACTCCAGACAGAAATGAAGAGAAATAAAGGCAACAAATAATGCAGAACACGGATAGATGAAGGCCCACATTTTGCCAGGCTTCTATCTGGAGACAAAGATGTACATTACCAAAATTACAACATCAGTGATTTTTGCCAAGCACTTATCAGACAGAGCTGTTGTTCCCTTAATGTATTCCTTCCAGAGTACTGTCTCACTGGCCAAATGATCAATAAGAGCGCTGGGAAAAATGAGAATGAAGTCTCAGAATCCAATTACTGGGGTTTGTATATAAAACAGGAGAAACAAGGTATGTAGATTTCTTTTTTCTCATTCTATTAGGATGATAAAAGACAGTGGCTGACAGTTGAAACTGAATACAGCCAGAGTAACTCAAAATACTGTATTGAAAGCATGAAGATATGCCGTGGCATGGTTTTAATTTTAGCTTCAGTTAATTTCAACAGGAAGTCATTAAAAATCTGGGACATTCTCTCCTGGTGATGAATCCAAGACATCTCTCATCTTGAGCAAGAGAAATCCAGAAATATCTTCTTACCTATTAACCTCCAGCTACTTTTAAATTGTTAAGAAAACAATTTGAATCTTTTTATTTCTGAAAATTTCATTCAACCACTAAGTGTGTGTGTGTGTATGTGTGTGTATGTGTGTGTGTGTGATTTTAGTGCACAAAGTGTTTTCTAAAACCTTTCTAGTGGGCAATGTATTTTCATACAGATTCTCTATTCAATATCACATTAAATAATGGAACTGTGGCATGAGCTAATCCTAGGCAATTTCTCTGTTTTCTCTTCTATATTGTGAAAATCTAAGGTTCATTACTGTATAAACTGTAACTGTCATGATTTTACTATATAGTAGTAGAAATATTTACTTAATTCTAATACTCTCTTATTACTGAAAAGCAATTATAGTCCTATTTTTAACAGTGAAATTAGTTATGCATTTTTTCTGAGATGTTCTTAGGTTGAAAATCTTTGCTTTGAAAGTAATTTAAACTATTATATCTCATAAAATATAAAGATGGTCTTGGCATACTCTAGTAATTACTTTGTCAGTTGACGGACAAATAGTATCTCCTATTGCACATGAAACACTGTGTGTAAGAATATAAAAATAAAGAGTCTTTTAAGATAATACCATTCTACAGAAATCTCAAGTTAGAGATAAAGATAGAATATTCATTTTGTCTGACACAAGAAATGATGGCCATGTGTAAGAAGTGCACATGTTTACTTGAAAAAAGTATTGCCCTGAGAGTAACATGGGACTTCTGACCTATATTCTAGCATATTACAATTTCATGATTTTACTCTATTATTTCCTTTTATTGGAAATTTATCTAGATAGCACTAGTTTTTTGTCCTTGTAATTAGCAGTGTGATATTTTAACCATAAGCATCAGCTATCAATTTTTATATAAAGAAGTATTTCATGTGACTGTGTCTATTTAAGGATTATTCAAGCAATCTCTGACTGTAAAGTATCTTAAATAAGGCCCAACAAGTCAAAAAAGGTTTTCAACTATACCATGCCTGGGCATACACCCCCAAAAACTTCCAACATACAACAAGGACATTTACTCAATTATGTTCAGAGTGGCTTTATTTGTAATAGCCAGGAACTGGAAACAACCCAAATGTCCTTCAATGGAAGAATAGATAAAGAAACTGTGGTATATCTACACAATGCAATACTATTCATATGTTAAAAAAAACAAGGATGTCATGGAATTCTGAGAGTCCTGAAGAGAATTGATAGTCTGTGACTAGTTGGTATGAGACAGGGGCTCCCCATATCTGAGAACTAGAGGAATGAGATAGGGGGTTAAGAGGGAGAAAGGGTAGGACAGAGAGGAGAAGAGCAAGGGGGCTATGACTGGGATGTAAAGCAAAAAGTATATATATATATATATATATATGTGTGTGTGTGTGTGTATATATATATATATATATATATAATCAAAGTGCTCAAAACATCTCCAAGTTGGAAGCTTTCAGTGAACTTGTTAGTTTAGAAAAACTGCGTTTTAAAACAATCAAAAATATAAATGAAATAAATAAAACTATATTCAAAGCATTCTTGTTAAATAAATGCTATCAACCACATAAATGTGAATATGCTGTCTTTTTTCTATTAAATTAAAAATTTTCTAGAAGTTCTATAATTTTATATATAAAAGAGTAGCAAATTCTATTCATTTTTATTCCTCCACATATTGTGTCTATAAATTGCCAAGATCTATATGAAGCAGGAGGATTTTACTAGGTAAGAAGCCACACATAGTACCTCCAAGAAAATATTTAGCCAATATTGGACTTAGAATACAAAAAAATTGAAAACTAATAGTAATATCTTCCCATAGAATTAGATGAAAATGAAACAGTAAATACAAGAACATAGGGGTTAGAAATTTAAGAACACTAATACAAATTCAAAAAATAAAAATAATAAAATTACGAATAAAATTCAAAAAACTAAAATTACAATTGAGTTGGCTAACAAATTTTTATAATAGCAAATGCAAAGACAATGAAAAGAAAAACCAACTAAACAAATTACATAACATTCACAGTTTCTACAAAGCAAATGAAACAATAACTAAACAAAAAGAAAACCTATAAAATAAGAAAAAGTATTTGGAAACACTGAATCTGATGGGTGGCTAGTATGCAAAACATATTAAGAACTCAAAATAGCTAAACTTAAAATAAATATTCCACTAAAATAGAGGCATGGTCCTAAATATACTTTTCCCAAAAGAAAGAATATTAATATATACATAAGAAAAATACACTGTCAGAATTTAATCATCTAGCAAGATTCCTGACACAATGTCTGGTTTCAGTACAGGACATCTTTGCCATTATTTTCATGTTATTATTTATTACTCAAATTCCATACACATTTTTAAACATTTTTTATTTTATATTAATCACAGGTTATGTACTTTGTATCCCAGCCGTAGCCCCCTCTCGCATTCCCTCCCTATCCTCCCCTTCTCTCCCTCATCTCCTCCCTGCCCCTTTCCAAGTCCACTGATAGGGGAGGACAAATTTTGAGTTCAACTTTTCTGTTGTTTTACATATGATTTCCCTGTAGAAATAAAGCAAACACAAGGAATACCTTTAGATATTGAAAGAAGACCTAAAGCAAGTAAACAATGGGAAAAGCTCCCATGCTCCTGAACAGGCAGAATTAATAATGTGAGAATAACTATATCACTAAAAGCAACCAGCAGATTCAGTGAAATAGCCACCACAATTCTAGTGGCGCTCTTCATAAAACTAGAAGTGTAACCCTAACATTCATATGGAAAGAGAAAAGACCATGGAATGCCAAACTAATTCTAAGCAAAAATTTCATAGAGGAATAACATTACCAGATCTCAAATTATACTGCCCAGCCATAGCAATAAATATACATGGTACTAACACAAAAACAAACAGATGAAGAAAATATAATAGAAGACTTAGAGCTAAACTTACTCAGTTAAGGTCTTCCAATATTTTGGAAAGGTGTTTAAAACTGCCCCATGCACTAAAGAAAGAGCATACTCAACAAAAGATACTGGTAAAACTAGAACCTCTATTCAAAGGAAGCCCATTGGCTGTTGAGTTTCCAGTGGATCTCCTAGTAAGGGAAACAGGGGCTGTCTCCAACATAAACTCAGTGGCTGGCTCTTTGATCACCACCCCCTAAAGGGTGCAGCCTTGCCAGGCCACAGAGGAGGACAATGCAGCCAGTCCTGAGGAGACCTGAGAGGCTAGGGCCAAATAGAAGGGGAGGAGGACTGCCTCCTCTCTTAGGGGCTAGGGAAAGGGCACAGGAGGAGAAGAGGGAGGGTGGATGGGACTATAAGGAGATGAGATAGGGGCTGCAGAGGGGATACAAAGAGAATATATTGTAATAAATAAATATATAAATAAAATTAAATTAAAAACAAGTTAAAAAACTGGATGCTCTCTAGCATAGAGATGATATTAGATGTTTATCTCTCACCATGGACAAAAATGAATTCAAAGTGATCAAAACCTTAAGTAGAAACAGAAATGCTCAAACTGCTAAAGGAAAACATGGGCACAGGCAATATATTGTTTTAAAAAAAGTTCCAAATAACAAGGAAACAACTTCAAGAACTGACAAATGGGATACAAGATTTTGAAAGGCTTCTGTATAGCAAATACTACTAACAACAATATAAACAGAAAACCTACAGAAGGGAGAAAATCCCTATCAGTTTTATCTCAGAGAAGGA
>CM053756.1:14510471-14537737 GCA_028658305.1 Pachyuromys duprasi | reverse complement strand
ATAGATATAGATATAGATATAGATATAGATATAGATATAGATATAGAGAGAGAGTATATACAAATAGACTTTGCATCTTATGGTGGAGACGCTTCACAATAAAACAAAAGGGAATGTGTCTGGATGTTAGTCAACAGATGAGCCTATAATGAAAATTTACATGGACAGAGCTTAATTCTATTCAGCTGGAAAGAAAATAAAATAAGAAAATTTGCAAGAAAGTGAAAGAATTGGGAATATTACAATGACTGAAGGAACATGGGATCATGAAGATAAATAGTCTCAAATAAATGGATCTTAGCCTCTGGCATGCATCCAAGTAAATGGTATGTGTGGGAAAAGGCCAGAACACTAGAAGAAGGGCAAATATTGAGAAAATAAATAGGCTTTAATAGGCTTTCAGTAAGGAGAACAGGAAGCCAACAGAATAAAGTGGAGGAGAAGTACTGGAGTAGAAGAGTACAGTAGAAAAAGGAAGCAGAGAGAAGAGGAATGCAGTAGGAAAATGGGGAAGTAGGAGAGGAATGAACAAAAATGAAGTATGTATGAAATTCTATAGGTAAACCCTTTGTTTTTAAGCACACACACATGTGTATTATATGTGAAGTATTTTTTTCTGAAAATATTCCTTGCCTTAAAAGAGGCAGCTTTTGTTGAACCTTGTAGCTAATTTAATAATACACCCTGAGAGCACTTAAGACTTATGTATTGAACCTGCTATTCTACTGTGTTCTCATCTGTTTATGTTTAACGAGCCTTTGAGAGAACAATGTAGCCAGACTTACTGTATCTTGGATTTTCCATGAAATAAGCTGCCATCGCCCACGCTGAATGAATAGCTCTAATCTTCAGATATATATGTGTCTGAATCAGAGTCACATGGTGGTAATCATTGGCTGAAAGCCAGCAGGTTGAAAGCAGTATTTAGCAGCTAATATTTCATAAATGTTGAAAGCAATTATGTAGAAATGGGCTTATCACATCTGTGGTTTTAACTGCTGTTCCAGGTCAGATGGCATCAGGAAACGAACTTCTTCATTTGTATAATTCTGTTAAAGCTTTCTATAGAAATATTCTCATACCATGCTCCCCATGCTCATCAATAAACATAGGGCAAAGCCCTTGGTAAGAGACAGGCATGACAGAGAGATCAACACACAGCCAGCGGGGACAAACTATACACGCAATATAGACAGGCTACTAACCACAAACCACAGACAGTCAGAAGACGAGAGAGAGAATTAAAATTTAGGCCTATTCTTGGTCAAACCTTGGTCAAATGTTCGCAAAGAAAAAGTCACCCTTTTCCGCCTCATTCTTTAATGTGACACCAACCCTGAAATTTTAAAACAGAAAAAAAAAAAAGAAGCGGAAACAACCAAGGAACACAGAAAAACTGAGCATGAGCATGGCTGCCTAGTATATCAGAGCCAAGCCAACGTCATCTTGGGATATTTAATGGGAAATATTAGTCAAAATGCAAGCCACATTAAGTCCAAAGTAATATAAAGAAACAAATCAGCAATGTCTCAGAGTAACTAGTAAGAGTTACTAGCTGAAAACTTGAATAGGAAGCAAACAAGAAACATGGAGTAGTGGTTTAGGGCATGTACAGGAATACATGACTCTAAATGCACTTGTTTGAGAACATCAGCAGTGTCTGCCGTTCCCATCTTCTTGTTGCCTTTTATTTGTTCTTCACTGCCTGAACAGTGCCTGTAAACTGAGCTGGGACCACAGGGATTGTGCTATTGTTTACAGAAATCAGCAGATGTCCTGTCTATTAGGACAGCCAAGGAAAAGTGAGAACACCCACCGTAGGAGGTAACAGGAAAGGATGTCAACAGAACTAAAGTTTTCCAACATGGAAATAACCCAAGCTATTTAGTTAAAAGGGCAGATTAAAAAAATGATTCTAATACAAGGTACAGATTCTAAGATTAGCAAAAATAAAAATTATAGTATTTGTTTTTCTTTAATTCCCACTATATGCCATATATCTAAATGCAGTTGAATGCAGTTGAATGCAGCTGACAGGTTTACTCAGGGAGCAGGACATACTGCTATTATAGTGTGTTGCGGGCTCAGTAATTGGGCATTGAGTCGAGCAGGAATTCATACCCAGTTATGTTTCACTGAGGGTAAATTTATCCTGGCAAATGGCATGATTTTCTCTAGCTCAGATACTAAAAGGGAGGGGGTCCACCTGCGTGGACAGCTGCTGCTTCAGGAAACCTTTGCCAGGAGCCACTATTTAATAGAGTTGTGTGGGCATTCTGTGTACTGCTTTTCCCTGACAAGAGGCAAGAGGAGTTGGACCTGAGATTTCTGCCTTGATTTGTTTTCACCCTTGGTAATTTATTCTGGAACACTACAATGGTAGTGTCATTTTTTTTTTTTTGATCCTGACCAGAGCGTGGCTATGAGTCCTTGTGAATTACTTATCTCCTTCTAATAAGGCTGAACATGCAAAATTAGCCTTCTATACATTTCTAATTAGTTTTTAATGAATTTTAGCTTATCTTTTAGGAAAAGATCTATTCAGCTAACTGCTCAGAATTTAATCTCTATTACGGAATCATATGACAACCACTCCTATGAGAGAACTCTGTGTGTGTGCATGTGTGTATGGTAAAAGGCTGTCTTTGTTTTAAATTAAAAAAAAAATAAATTACCATCTATATAGTAGTGAGAATAAAATAATACCATCTATATAGTAGTAGGAATAAAATAACTTGTATAAGTGTTTATGTATACTCATTTTCTTGTTTCTGCTTCTATCTTATGTTTTAAAGCAAGATACAATAAAAAATGGTTAGATGACAAAACTATATAGTTAAATACAGTTTTCCAAGTAAAGACTACACTCATTTGAATGAAACTAAAAGCATACTTTGATTCTCTTTGTAATTTCAAAACTCTTAGTTTCAAACAACGAGGATGTTACTTTACACTGAATAAAAATTCACGGTATTTCTGCAGGTAAATTTTAATAAAAAATCCAATAATGCTAAAAATATTTTTGTTAACAATTTCTAACTATATACCCATTTTATCATCCAGTTGGCATGGCTTCTTTTTTTTCTAAGAGCGAATTAACATTTTACGTACTACAAAGATATTTTTGTTACCAAAATTAGTTTATATTCAAATCTAATTTAAATATTAAAAATTCATAGGAAAACAAGTAAATTTTCCAGAAACATCTTGGGCCTAAAAGAATCAGTTCATGTAAAGACATCACCAAACCACTTCTCAGAACATGAGGGCATGTAAGAATATAAGGTAATTTTTGTAATAAATAAGGCACTGGCTGGAGATTGTGAACACAATGAATGCATTAAAAATAAGAGGCCAACTCGAGGGCTCAGCAGGTAAAAGTTTTTGATAGCCAATAATGTACATTTGATCTACAGAAGCCACGTGAACATAGAAAGGCAAACATGATTGGACAGGGTTGTCCTCAAACCTCTACTTTTACTCATATTTAATATAACCCCACTTTCTTTAAAGACTTATAAACAAAAAGAGTGGAAAGCTTGATATTAGTATAAGCAATTGAGACAAAAATGTCAGATATGATACATAGTGAATGAAAATTTAAAGGATGTTATGGGAATTAACTTTAAAATGAGAAAAATAATAAAGTTCACAGAAATATGTAAGTGTCCTTGAATAAAATAGAAAATTAGCTGAAATTTTGCAAAATGGGTTTTTCTGTCTTTAATGTGACCCAAATGTATGAAAAATATTTCTGTTGTATGTGAAGAACTCTGTATAGATTCTCTCTATGCTGGTAAGCCATGAGCCATTGTTAAGTAGACTAGATCTTCTGTATCTACCACTTTCTCAGCAGGGTAAGAGATTGTCAATGAACATGCTTGTTGTATAGCACTGGTAAATCTTCCAGAATGATCATGGAAGTCCATGGAGCACACTGTCCAGGCTTTCACAGACTACACACAAGCTGTGTTCAAAAGCCTTTGGGATTGAGTTTTTATGCACAAGTATGAAACCGTCCTCAGGAATCATCTTTGAGGTTCAAAAGGCTCCTAGTTTAAAAAAATGAATAAAACAACGTATTTACAGTAAGGTTGCTTACAGGATTCAGAGAAGGAAGACAGACAGAGCAGCCATTCGTTATGTTACAAAGCAGAGCAGTGTAAGTGCGACACTGTTATAAAAATGCTGAATGAACACAGTGAGAGGAATATGCAATTATTCACTTCCAAATGGGGGCTGTAAAATGACTTCACAGTCTTAATAATTCAAACCAGGCTGCAGATACAGAGTACTTTTTTTCCTCACAGGCAAATAACCAAGGTGGCTTAAGAACAGGGTGAACTAAGAGCTGTACTAGAAGTAAAGACAGGCTGTCTGGATGACACTTAAGGTGTACTGGAAGGAAATGGATGACAATGGTTTTCTCAGGAAAGTCGCATAATGAAGGGTTTTTTTTTTCCTATCTTTGTTATAGGAGTCATTGTCTACTGCACCGGAAGCTGAAGTAGATCAAGAAATTAGCAATATGAACAGGACCACAGTGAACTTTGATCTAATTAATAAGATGAGGCTGACAAAAATGTTGATTACAGAAGTATTTATCATGATGGGATGGACTGTGGGGATGACAGTCGTAGTGAAAATTTTGGTCTTTTGTTTTAGAAATGTTATGTGAATGTGTTTTGTTTAAACCCCAGATGATGGATATGGGGCTGCTTTAGATTGCCCACAGCAGCTAGCTATGATTTGCCTCATGCTGTAGGAAGGCCATGATTTTGCCAGCTGAAGATAGTTCACAATTGGAATTCTGGGGACTCTCGAAAGGGTATAACCATGGTAGACCCCCAAGAGGCCGGGTGGCGGATACTTCCACTGCTGCCACCAGTCTGTTTCTTCTTTCTACTTGCTCTCGCTGCTGTCGGTGGATACTGCACAGAGCCTAACCACAAAGATCAAATTTTCCCCAAGAACTTGATGCCACTAGTCAGTAGGAAATAATCTAACAATATCTAAAACTATCAATCTCTTTCCTTTCTAACCTTCTTTCTCTCTTACCTAGTGTTGGGGGAATGAAAGGGACAGGAGCAGTTTAAGGATCTAGGAAAAATAAATCAAGACGCCGAACAGTCTGTCTAGATAGTGATGTGGGTTGTTAACAGTGGAGAATGTAGACAATAGCAATCTGCAAAAGCCACATCTTTTCAGCGGGTTCTTCATCCATACTAAAAACCTGCTCACCAAAACGTTCACAAATTCCAACCTTGACAGTAAGCCTGCCAGGACAATCCATTTCCTACAAATCAGCCTTAGATGCACTGGTGAATTCCCTTAAACTCACAAACTGTTGAGGCCAGTATAAAAAGACAGGTCCCCACCCTGTGAAAGTCAAACATTTACTTTCGTTCTAGGACTCCTGGGCCCTGATAAGAGAGAGATACCAATTCTCAAGTGAAGTACAAAGTAATGGTGAATAGACAACCAGCAGCAGTTAAAAGTGCTAGGAAGTAACACTAAAGTCAATAACTGTGGAGGTGCATGGTCATGCTAGAAAACAGATGTCATAAGGTTAATATGGAAACCATTCTACCGTCAGGTGAAAGATAAACCGTGTGCCATCAATTGTTTTCCAGGTAGCAAGGGAGAAGTGAGGTACTCTCTTGTGGGAGGAAAGAAGATTAAACAGTTTTTTTTTTCAAAACTGGCTATTTGTTTTAGGCTTACTATGATAAGAAGCTTAAAATGTCTTCGTGGCTTACAGAACAATAGCTATAAAGGATTCTGAAGAAGTTTTCAGGAGAGGCTCAGCACTATCCAAACAACACTGCCCATGACTAAAAGTATAGCTAGGTAAGAGGTATAAGAGCTAAGGGGTCTTATTTTCAAGTTAATAACTTGGCTCCGAGAGAGAGCTAAACTAAAAGTCAATTGAATCAAGTTGGGGAGAGCAAAGCATCCTCCAGGGTTTAGACACCATCTTCTCATTCCTGCCTAGGAAAGAACACCAAGCATGAAAAGAAATCAAAATTTTCTCAGAATGGTGATATATATATATATATATATATATATATATATATATATATATAATCTTTATATAATCTTTATAAAATTGAAGGTCAGAAAAGAAAAGTGATAGGGAATTCACCAAAAAAAAAAAAAAAAAAAAAAAAGCTCAGAAATGGCCCAAGTGCTCCCATAAGAGAACAGAACAAGAGTGAAAAATAACAGACATATATGTCATTCTCCACAAATCGTCTCTTAACTTCTAAGAGCAGTGGGATTTGGGACTGTAGGAGAGTGTGTGAGGAGCTGGAACACGTGGAAGCAGCAATTTGGAGAGATGAAAGTGTACTACCCAAAGGATATGTGGAGCTGGTATCAACACTGCCGATTTGGCTGAATGCTACATGGTATTTCACAAGTGGATGGAGCCGGCTATGTGATTAAAGGTCTGTTATCACACTGGGAGGAGTACTGTATCAAACCACTTTTAATCACACCACAGATATAAAAATACGTTCCACACAGAAGCAGCCTACGTGCTGCTATCACCAGTTTGGGAATTAAACAGTTTCTGTTCCTCGCAGCAATTTCTTCCAACATTAGAGGCCATATGATAAACAAAACAGCCCTGAGCTCCCATCTGGGCTCTGTAGCACAGGAAGCCCTTGCAGCATTGGAGAGATTTTGTTTTCTGGTACTGAGTATGCCCTGCAGTGATGTGAGCACCTGTGTTACAGGCGAGCAATCCATCCACACTCCACAAGACAGATTTCCAACCAAGGAGCCTGTGCTTTCTCCTGTTACTCTGCATTTGTATTTTGTTACTACCTTCTTCTCCAAGCTTAACTTCCTCCATTGCTACATTGCATCTGCACACACAGTTCCCATAGATTTAAAGTGCTCTGTGTATGGAAAGGGAAGTACTATATGCCCTTGAAATATTATCTTATTAGATTGTTTTACTTCTTAACTCCCATACCCACGGGGTAGGTAGGAAGGAAGCCTTGTTATTCAATTATAAAGTAACTCTCTCCTTAACCGAATGCTTTAAATTAAACCGGGGCAATTTTTTCATTGGTGGCATTTAAATGGGAGTTATATACAGCTGTCTCCTGGGGCACTATACTCTGTCCTCTACCCTTAATTTGACCTGAAGAGATTTCCCAGAGCTGAGCTAGCCAGCAGGTGAAAGAAGGGGAAATATGCCAACATTCACATTAATCAAAACCCTAAGCTTAGAGAAACAAATATATCAGTGTTTGCTAAAAGCTCTTGCCAACAGAGCCTTGAAAAGGCAGAAGGTTTTTTTTATTTTACCTGAGAATTCTGTTTGTTATAGATGCTTGCTTTTGAGAAAAAAAAAAAACAAAACAGAACAATAGTGTAAAGCTAGATAAATGAACCGTGTCTACATTGGAAAGCTGTTGCAAAACTAGACAGTAACAAAAATCAAAAACTTTTCCTTTATCAGAAAGTAGTGTCTTAAGGGCCACGTTTTGAAACAAATGTCTCACGCTGGGCCCCTACTTGTCTCTTTGCTGTCAAACTCTCAGAATCCCTGTGCTCTCCTCTGAAACTGCTGTGGACTTGGCTTCCATAAAGGGTTACACTTCCTCTGAGCTGGTCTCTGGTCGCGCCACATTCAGACCTCCACCATCTTTATTTATTTTAGTGATCCCTCAACAAAGAGACTGTTCTGTTCCCCACCAGCCTTTCAGATCTGCATCCACCTCAGTCTCAGCAGGTAGCCTTGCCTCATAATTCCCCAAGGGGAAACAAAACATAACAGAGCAACTAGTGCATGGTGAGCTCATTGCTAATGCATCCATTTCAGTCAGTCTCCTTCCTAACACCTCCTTCTCTGCAAAATTGTCTGACTTTTGCATCACTTTCTGCTCCCTGTTCTTATAAATGGCAGCATATCTACTGTTCTACAAATCTGGCTCCTTTATTAATACATGTTATATATGTGTGTGTATAAATTAATAAGATCTGCATGTATGTATATGCACAAAATATATTGCATACGATGTATTCATTTATGTGTTTGATTATCATATTTAAGTATAAATATATCTACTTATATACACTTGTGTTTGTGATTATGAGGGTGAATGAGCCGTGTAAGTGTGTGCACCATGTGACTGTGTGTGTAGGGATCAGAAGGAAGCCTTACTTGTCTTCTATTTTACCACCTTCTCCATATTACCTTTGAGACAGGGATTTTTTTTTCACTTTAGCTACAGCTCACCAACTGATTAGACAGCCTGGCCTTTGTACTCTTGGCTATGCCTGTCTCCATCAACTCCCTTCCCCCTCACTCTTCCCCTGTTCCAAGGCTCTAGGCTGTGCAACCACACACAGCTTTTCTAGGAAATACAAATTTAGGTTCTTATGCTCACACAGCAAGCATTTTACCCACTGATCCACTTCTGCAGCTCCTCCCTTTATGTCTCTAAGTATGATAATACTAACATGGACAGAATTATCTACTCCATAAGTCAGTTTTGCTCTATTCACTCTTTCCTGTGACCTTTGCTGGATTCTCAGGTCCGTGGCTTTTAGCAGTACCACGGCCTTGGAAATAAAGTCCTCCACTCTTATATGTTTAGAAGCGGTGTTTATCCATCCAAAGACAGTCACATGCAGTCAGATACAGGGACACAAGTAACCACGCCTTGTTCTCAGTATTCTCTTTCCATGGGGCTGTGCTATACTCAACTCTTCTTGAGTATCATCTGTTCTACTTCATTTGATCATCTGTCTAAATGAAGCTCATGTCACTCAAAACTGTGAATTCCTTCTCTGCATGCTCTATGAGGTAATCAGTGTTACCTTCAACCTCTCAAACGGTGGTTTTCCATATCACTGGTCCCTTATTCTTCATACACAAATTCCTCATTAAATGGAGAATCTCACCTCAGTGTAGGTTGCATGAATTATTAGAGCACTGGCACCCTATTTTCTATTTGATATATTCCTTATTCTTTAGGTTTCACAGAATGATAATTTGTTGATGCTTAGTGTCTGCTATTATTAATTTTGTTTCAAGTTGATGAAAGCTGGGATAAAGTTAGCTAAACCATTCGGAGTAGGTCTGTAAGAATACTTCTGGGGAGAGTAACTGAGGAGGTTCCATGCTCACCCAAAGTGGAAAGCATCTTCTGAAATTAGCCACGACAGAAAAGAGTTCTGAGGGAGGAGCACTTCTACCTCTGCCCATCTTCCATCACTTACTAGCGAGTGCATCCACCCTCTTGGAGCCAATGTCATGACTCCCCACCATGATGGAATGAACTCTAAAGCCAAGAGATGAAAAAAGTCCTCTCTTTTGTTTTGCTGTGAAGTTTGCTCCAGCAATAAGACAAAAAAAAAAGACAAGTAATGGATATAATATTCAAATAAAATTTATTGAACCACCTATCATGTGCTGTTAGATGCTGAGAAGAGAACAAAAATCAACCTGGTGTACAGCTTCAGAGTTCTCGGGCTAGGACACAAAGTCACAGAGCTGAGCTGTGTGGCAGAGCATACATGTAGAAAGCATGCTATGGCCATGGGCCTGGGGTAAGGCTTCCCTTCTTCCTTCTAAGTTTCCACTCACCACCTCATCCAAACTCCCACTCTTCTACATTTCTAGGTTCCAGAATGTCCCAACTGTAAATATTCAGAGACCGCGTTCCTTACTCCAACATGGAAATAACACTATGCTGCTAAACTGATGAAAAACTGGGGAGTTGAATATGTATTTTTTAAAGCAATTTGAACATTTCCCTCCTTAACTCTAATCTCTGATTTCTGCTACCAAATATGGGAGTCAAATATTCCAATACAACAACACAACACAAGTTCATCCTTTCCTTTTTCTTACTGAATCAAAATTTCCCTTGGATATTTTCTTCCAGATGCTCTTTCAATGAATAATATATCCGTTCCTGATCACAAAGTCTTTATAGAAAAAGCATTTTCGTTTCTAAGGCTCAATTTTAAAATGACTTTGTCTTTATAAAGATAGTATATCCAATAGTTTAAAAAGCATTTCCAGATGAAATTACTCCCATACCTCAAGCCAAGTTTGCCATGCTAGGTTACGGACATAATAGCTGCTCTCAATACTCTTGAATTTTGCGAGAGGAAAATAAAGAAAAATTTCTTTTCTCTTACATATCTCTTGTTTCCAGTTGGTAATGTTACTTCTTAATCTGTCATTTTTTCATTATTGCTCTCCTCATCCACTGGCAGAATCATTTAGACTGTTATAATTATATAAAACGCTAAATGTACATATAATTTCCACTTAGAAAGTAAAGAAAAATTACTCATGACTCCCCCAAATAACTTTCCAATCAGCATTATTTTGTAAAGCTCCTCAGAGGCATCACATAACAGAAAGTTGAGTCCTAATTTCTATCTGCCCTGAACGATTTTTGTACTGTCTGCTTTCTTTGACATACAGAGAAGTTTTGATAATTATACCTATTCCTCTCTTTTCCTTATGTTCCTTAAAAGTTTATGTCAAGTCCAATGTGGTCCAAAGTACTTTTAAACCAATCTCTGATGGTGAACCTGTGTCCCAATTTGACTGCTACATGGTAAGCGAAGTTCTCCTTTTTCATTGTTAATCATATGGTATAAGAAGTCACTCCTACTGTGAGTCAGATAATCTATGATATGACATTTACGTTGTTACCTTTACCATGAAGACAACTTCCATAAGTACCTCTGCTTCCTTATGTTCTAGATAAATGCCATCATCCACAGAACTGAACATGACTTTTCACCAAAATTTCCTAAACTATTTTCAAAGCTAATGATTCAAAATCTATTTAATCCTTTGAAACTTGATTTTGATTCTCCTCCTGTTTCAGAAATGGGCACTGGATTTATCAACAAACAAAGATATCAATCAAGCAACAAATCAGATTTAGCTGGTTTGTGTTTGCTTTGGAACTAGAGTTTAAAATTTTGCTTCTTGAAATTAATCATGAAATCTCAGTCTCAGAGTCGAGTATCTTGATTCCTTCTCATTTCAAACATTTTGGCCTGTTCAAATTAATTCAATGGTTTATTTACGTTCAAATTTAAATATTTGACAGCAAGAGGCTTTCTTAGGAAGGGAATATTTGAGTGCATGTGTTATAATAGAAGACAGTCATTGTTCACAATATTATATTTTTTAAAGAATATACTATCTCCATGAATTTGCATTTGTACGAGTTTGCTATATCTTGACTGGGAGAAAAAGAGATGACGTAGGAATTTGGAAATAAGGAACTGAGTTTAAACTGGGGTGGAGCGCTGTTCAAATTATTTGTATTTCCATTGAAACAGCAAATTGGCTAGTGAAACATGACAGGATTGTAGGCAATGAATGAATGCTCGTAAAGGGATTGAGTTTTGAACTCTGTCTCAAAGATTCTGAAAGTAGTTAGACTCAGACCTAAGTTGTCATCATTCTTGTATTTCCAGGCAGCACTGGGTATAAGAAGAGCCTGGGCTTACTTCTCCCATGTCTGTACATACTAGTTTTATGTCAGTTTGATAGGAACTAAAAATCGAAGAGGAAGGCACCTCAATCAAGAAAATGCCTTCATAAGATCCAACTGTAGGCAAGCCTGTGGGCCACTTTCTTAATTAGTGATTGACAGGAGAAAGCCAAACCTATTGTGGATGGTGCCATGCCAGGCTGGTAGTCCTGAATCCTATAAGAAAGCAGGCTGAGTGAGACTTGAAGAGCAAACCAGTGAGCAGTATTCCTCCATGGCTTTGGCACCAGCTCCTGCCTACAGGTCCTTGCCCAGTCTGAGTTTCTGTCCTGACTTCCTTTGATGATAAACTGAAATGTGGAAGCATAAGCTGAATAGTCACTTTCCTCCCCAAGTTGCTTTGGTCGTGGTGTTTCATCACAGCAAATAGCAACTACAACTAGGACAGATGTCCCTCTTCAGTTGTTATAAGCAATTTAGTATCTCATTGATTCTGGAGCTTCTGCAACACCAGGGTCCTTAACACAGCTATAACCATCCTCATTAGTCTGTAATATGTTGCTTAATGCTCCCAGTACAGAAGGCTTCACTCTATGTCTGCTTACTTGTTTTATTCATTAGTAGTCACAAGTCTTGATATCAAAGGCCATATGGTCCTTTTATATGTATCCTTCAACAGTGTTGTGAATATTGCTAAAGAGATATTAAAATAGGTAATCATAGTACTTAAACCTTGATGACTTACAAAAATTACTAGTTGTGTTTTTGAAAGCTCTTATGCTGAACAAATTCATGGTGACCATAAAGCTTAATAATGCTAAGCTTATTTGAAAATTTTTATTAAGTTTATAAAACACAACTAATTTACATGAAATATTACCAAAACCTACAGATAGATAGATAGATAGATAGATAGATAGATAGATAGATAGATAGATAGATAGATAGAGATATATAATGTATGTATGTATTTTTTTCCAATAGTACCATGAGGGCTGTGGACAATCTGGACAATCTGTTTCCAAGGAAAGTCTTAACAGACATTTCTAGATTTCAAAATTTTCTGTAAATTGTCCTTCACACTTTTATATCAATCTTCTTCTCTACACTATGTTTAATGCCAAATTTGCAAATGCAATTGCCTGAAATGATTCCATTTAAGTACTTAAATGAATTATGCGAACGTATATGGAAATAAGATGTTTGGGTTTTTAATCAACCACAGGGAGTTCCCTTTAAGCTTGGGAATGTATTCCTTATGTTCAAATGCATAAAAACCATAATAAATAAGCAAGCCACCCAATTTCAGGCAACAACACAGTGTCATTACCTGATTGGCACATTCTACTCACATGAATGCTACATAAATGTTTGTAAGTGAACTCACTACCTGTGCTTCAGTAGCACATATTTAGGTGATTTACTGCTCTCAAGGATGCACACACACACACACACACACACACAAGTCCACATGCACAGTATTCATCGGTTAGGTAAATAGCTTGAAAGAAATTCCTCAGTGGTCCCTTCAAATGTCTAAAACACCTCTTTCTTTCTGGTCTTGTTCTCCTCTTCTTTCTCCTCTTCATCTTTTGCTTTCTTGAGAGAAGTTTATAGACTGCTGGCTGGCCTGGTGTTGGATATTTACCTCGGGCACATGGCAAACCTACTGTGTCTACTAAGGACTAGTATTAAAGGCAGAGGCCATCACTCTAGAGCTGGCAGCTCCTCTTGTTTCCCCCATCCCTCAGGCTGTTTCCTTTCTTAGAGCATGTGTCTGCCTCTTTTTCCTCTCCTCTCCTCTCTCGTTCCTGCATCCACTACATATAATTTACTGAACTCAACTGCATTTTGCAAGGGATTCAGTGTCTCATAAAACATTGCAAATGCTGCCTTAATAAAGTAATGACTTATGGATGCTACACAGTGACTCTAAGGCTGCTGCTGCTATGACTAATCTAGACTGTTCAAAAGGGAAAGTAACCTAATAACTAAGACTATTCAGCAACCCATGAGGGAAAGACAATTGACAAGAGGTTTAAGAACACAGGTGAAACATTAGTGTTCATAGAGTTAAAAAGTCAAAACTTAGTAAAGAAATCAAGTAAATGATTTTGGAGAAAGAAAAATGTTACAGAAAAATAATATATTAAAAAGGGTGAAAGCCTATAAAAAAGTAAAATGCTCTACTAGAGAGAGACGTGACAAGGCAAAACAACTGTATGTACAGTTGAAGAGAGAAAGTTAATGGGCCATTGAGAGAACAATCCTGTCACAGGACACAAAGTTATTAACACTAGTAAGACACAAGAAACAGGATTCTAATTACAACATTGTAGCATATGCACTTTAACATAAAAAAAATCCAACAATTTTAGAGTGAGATTGTTTTAAAATAAAGTTGCAAAAATGACTGTTAATGGAGAACTAAATAGAACTGGGTAAGTAGACATATGAATAAAAGTTACCCAAAATAAATGGAAGTCACCCCCCCACTGAGTTACACACAAATGAGCATGGCTCTCAACCCCCTTTAAGAATGCAATCACAGAAACCCACAGCTGTTCTATCTGAAAAGAAAGAACAGAATGCTAGATGCATGACCCCAAATAATACATCTACAATACAACTCCTACATCAAGGGATCACTGCAGAAGAACGGCCAGGATGAGTGTACAAATCAGAGGATCTAACCATCTATAAGATTAGGACGCTTCATCTAGGATTCATCAGCAATAGGATAGCCTAACAAGACCTGCATAATGATAATATTGGCTGACACACAAAGTCAGATAGAGAAAATATTGCAAGGCTTCACTTCTAGATGAAGAGCAACAGGCAACTGATGGCTGCTGTGGTGGAGAATTGGTCTGCTGCAGGGAGGAGCCTCATGAGAAGTTACCCAATCCCAAATGGTCAACTCTAAACATATACAGATGCAAACAACAGGAAACTGACTCAGTAAGGTGTGTGTGTGTGTGTGTGTGTGTGTGTGTGTGTGTGTGTGTGTGTGTGTTTGGAAGTCAATCCTTTGAGAAGTGGGAAAGAACATGGGATAAGTAGAAGATGCAGATAGGCGGAAGTGATGTAACAAAAACAGTACTCAAAAATCCACACTAAAACATGAAGTCACTAGTGAACATAATACCTTCACCACAATAATATGATAAAATATATGGCATCAACAATAATTTCTAAGTGCATCAATAATTTACTGAGACTGATATTTTCTACAACTGAGCAGACTGTACCAGAAAAGGTACTCTTAAATTCTGGGGGAGGTTAACTCAGCAGGGGTTCATATTTTTAAATGGAAAGAAACGTAAATGTTAATCTCTCTTACCCAGAATTCCACCCTTAGGGATGCGGATGAGAAAATTTACAGTTATTAAATTGCAGGGGTGGTACAGTAGGTATGCCTATTCATTGAATGGCAGAGCCTGTTAAATGCTATGCTGTCAAACTATGAAAATTTGCTATTATAATGTAAAGTACACAGACATGGAAGGTGAGCTCTGTTGTGATGTAATGTGCAATAGGATAACCGTTGCACAAAATAAGTCATACTACCTCAGGGATTAGACCTCAACTATGAATGAATAGATATATGCACATGGATGAACATATGCAAAATATACATATATTTATATGTAAGGAAATGTGTGTTGAAATTCAAACTATGTATAAACATACATGTGTACATATTACATGTAAAAATGCCACATTACTTCTTTTACTGTATTAGGAATACTAAATATGTATATATTATTGCTTTAAAGTAAATCTCTGTAAACTTTCTATCTTGGAGATAGGAACAGTAAATGGACTCAGTAAGGTGTGTGTGTGTGTGTGTGTGTGTGTGTAAGTCAATCCTTTGAGAAGAACTGGGGAAGAACATGGGATAAGTAGAAGATGCAGAGAGGCAGAAGTGATTTAACAAAAACTGTACTCAAAAATCCACACTAAAACTGCAGAGTCATTAAAGGAGTCTGTTTTTCTCCATATGTTATACCCTGATACTTACTATTCACCTTTTTGATGCTATGTATTTGGATACTTCTAGTAACTCACATAAGTGTAATCACATAGGTATTTATCATCTGGGAACTAAATTCTACTAAATGTATTATACTAAAAACTGATCAAGGTTGCAGAAACTGATAGGACCTCTCTTCCTGAGAACTCTCCTGTCTCTGTGTATGGGATTAAAGGATTTGTCTAGTACCTAGCAGTTTACAGAATCCTTTTTGTTTGTGGGGATCACTGAGACAGGGTTTTGCTGTATAAAATTGGCTGACCTGGGCTCACTTTGTGGACCAGGCTGGCCTTGAACTCACAAAGATCTGCCTGCCTCTGTCTCCCTGAGTGCTGGGGTTACAGGTAGGTACCACCGAGCCCGGCTAACTATTAATACTCCTAAGTGTGGGATCAGGTAGCTGTGAAACTGGGGGAGCTGTTTCAGAGCAAAACTGGGGTTGAGATGTGTCTAAACCCTGGAAATATTGTCTTGGAAACAGTAGGACCTCTCCCTCCCTGCTCTGGGTTTGCTTGTCCCTTCTCAAGTGGCCCTGCACCATTTCATCCTTGCAACCATTGAGGAAGTCATATAATCTGGCAGTTAGGATAAACTTCCTTTCCTCTTATAAGGTAATATCCAGCAGCATCTGGAATTCCTCCTCATGCAAATGAGGCATCATTATTGGCACCCTGACCCTAGCCCATGATGTACACTCACTCTGATTGCCCCTACTCATTTCCCAAAGGTTCAACTAGCCTTTGTTCACCCCAATTAAAAAAGCTGTCTGTCTAAAACTGTCTCCAGAGAAGTCTGCTCACCACAGCCTGAGGTCTCTTTCATCTGCCTCCCCTGCCCTTCTGTCTCCAGCTTCCTACCCTCTGGATCCATTGGCTGCAGTCACAGGCCAATGGCACCCGGACAGGTGGGCAAGGACAGGTGGGGGAACAGGCTGAATGAAACTTATGGGTTTATTATTATACCATAAATTAAGACAAGACTCAACCCTTTTTAGATATGTTTGTTATCTGCAGGAGACTGGAATTAACATTGAGAGTGACAACTAGTGAAGGTGCAGAGAGTAAAAGACTGTGTAATGCTCATCCAAAAATGAGATATCTATATCATATCCCCATCCGTGGGGCTAGGGGCTCAATATAGAAGAGGGGACTGACAGTGTGTAATAGCAAGAAGCAATGGAGAACTATAAAAACAAAACAAAACAAAACAAAAAAAACAGCGTTTTCTGGCCACAGCATGGCAGTTGCACATATGCACACACAGAAATATAAAATCATTCACAAGATTGTTTAAAAATGAAGCTCAAGCCACACAAAATTTCCAGCATGGAAAATGGAATTAGACACAAAGTCTCACCATTAGGGATGTGCCAGTGGCAACTGATAGCTTCTGGAAGAGGGGAAGTCAGTTTTCAAGATGGCTCCTCATGGTGGAGCAACAATGCATCTAATGACATATGGGTAATGTTAGAGTTTAGGCAGCCTGCTTCTGGGTTGCCCAGTAAGCGATGATGTCATCATATGGTGCCCACCAGGTATGGCTGACAAACCTGGCAGTCCTGGTTTCACTGCAGGAGCTATAAATGGATCCCTGCCTCTTACCTCTCTCTCTCTTGCTCTCATTCATAAACCATTCAGCACAAAACATATGATACATCACTGGAAATTTCATGCCCAAAGAACTAAAACTGCTCAAGTGACAAACACACACAAACTAAGTGTACAAAATCCCCAAAGCACTTAAAGATTTGCAGTTTTCCTCTGCAAACAATTTCTGCATATCTACCAAAAATGAACATGGAGATGCTTTATATTGCCTGCCTTAAGGGATAAAAGGAAGTAATTAAATGTGAGCCTATTCATTGCTAAGAAAACCGTACAGAGATTCCAAGACAATGCGAAAGAGAATGAGAGGAAGGTAGGTCTAGAGAGCCTAAAACATATGCAACAGAAATTCCACATAAATAAGCAACAGAGAGACTATGCCACAATTAATAATCAATAGAAGCAGAATTTAATAGCAGCAATTTTTCTCATATAAACATATTTGATTTTGTACATCAAAAAGTTCACAAAGTCCAAGATACTTGTACTAGAATATAAATACACATTTAGTCATATTTGATAATCTTCCTGAGCTATAACAAACATAAATATTCTTTATAAATGCAATATAGGGAACAAAATAGCTGCTTATATGATATAATTAAAGAATAGATCTACAAAACATATTTTTGAGAAATTAAAGGAAATTGTGATTGGGGTTTAAAAAATCACCCACAATTTAGCCATGTGACATAAAACATTTTAAATTTCAGAATAATTTTAGGTTTTTTTCTTAGTGAGGAAAAAGCATAAATGACTAGATACTCACATGAGGTTGTTTGTTTTTTCCTATGACTTCAAATGTCTTACGATAAGTTAATAATTAAAGGTGTTGCTTGTCGTTTGCTAAGTAATGCATTCAAATGGACATATCTCCTTCATCTTAACTTAAATCTCATAGGCAACCTGTGTGATAGGCATTCATTATTCTCTTTTATAACACAGTGGCTCCCTGAGTTTGTCGAGGTGTGAGGAAGACAATCAAGAACTCAATTTCTAATCTTGCGATTCTAAATCAGTACTCTTTCAAGTATACCAACTCAATTTTCAAAGAATGAACTTTATTTCTCAGAATGACTGGCATAATTGGTGTTGTTATTTTTTTTCTCTCTCCTCTCTGTCAGAGTCAAGTCCCAGAGAAAGTAGGAAAGTTGTCAAGTTTTCTTTAAAATGTATATCACTTGTCAATGGTTGAGATGGAGATCTCCATCCCAAATCCTTTATGTTGTGATAAAGCATATAAACAGTCTGCTTAATTAGAACCTGAAGAATCTACAATACATGTGGAATTGAAAACTATTTCTAAGAAGCTTCTCATTAGCTATGATTTGCAATAGTACTGGGAGAAATACAACAAGCAATTTATCTTCAAATTTCTCCAAAAGTCAGTTACAAATCATGATAATTACAATTTTCCCACCCCTTTCTCTCTCTTTGGTTTTTTGAGACAGAGTTTTTCTGTATATTTGTGTAGTCTTGGCTGTCCTGGACTTGCTTTGCAGACCAGGCTAGCCTCGAACTCACAGCGATCCACCCCCACTGCCTCCCCAAGTGTAGTATTACAAGTGTGCCCATTGCCCCCAGTGATAATTATAAATCTTATTGTAATAAATGTATTATTACGAATTTTTTGTTCCATTGGGGACAGCGGGGTAGAGTGCTCAATATATATGTGTGTGCATATATGATATGTGCCCCTGAAATTTTTTCTTCTTTAATTTATTTGTTCATTTTAAATCCCAATTACAACCCCACATCCTGTTCTCCTCCCAGTCCCATCATCCCACCTACTTTTGCTCCTGTACCTCTTCACCCCAGTACCAGCACAACGTGGTACATCAAGTTTCATCAGGACTGTGTCTCCTTGTTCACTAAGGCAAGTCAAGGCAGCCCTGAGAGGGAAACAGGATTGAGAGGGAGGCAACAGGGAATGAGTCAGAGACAGCCTCCACTCCAATTGTTAGGGAACCCACTTAAGGATCAAGCAGCCTATCAGCTTCATATGCGTAAGGGGCCTGGGACCAGTCCGTGCATGTTCTTTGGTTAGTGGGTCATTCTCTATGAGCCCCCATGGGTCCAGGTTACTTGGCTACATAGGTCTTCTTGTGGTGTCCTTGACCCCTCCAGCTCCCTCAATCCTTCCCCTAACTCCTCCAAAAGATTCCCTGAGTTACACCTAATGTTTGGCTGAGGGTCTTTGCATGTGTTTCCATTATCTTCTGGATGAAGCCTCTAAGATGACAGTTATGCTAGGTTCCTGTCTGCCAGGATAGCAGAGTATCATTAATAGTGTCAGGGGTTGGCTCTCTCCCTTAGGGTGGGTTTCAAGTTGGGCCAGTCATTGGTTGGCCATTCTCTCAATCTCTGTTTCATCTTTATCCCTACCCATTTTATAGGCAGGAAAAAATTTGGGTTGAGGGTTTTGTGGGTAGGTTAGTGTCCCCCTCCTTCTGCAGGCAATCCTGCCTGGCTACAGGATGTGGTCACTTCAGTCTCAGTATCCCCTGCTGCTAGGAGTTTCAGCTAGGGTCAACCCCATATTCTCCCAAGAGCCTCCCTAATCCCTCGTCCCAGTTTGTCCCAGAGATGCCCCAAACAGCAATATCCCTTCTCTTTCACAGCCCTCTCTCCCTCCATCCCTGCTCTCATCACACCTGAGGGGGTAGAGAAGGGAACTAAGGATTTAGCCCCTGAATTTTTAAAATTTATTTTTGATTGTGTGTATGTATAGATTCCCAGAACCCAATGGCTGCTAACAACAGTGTGTAACTCCACTTTCAGAGGATCTGACATCCTATTCAGACTCTCACAGTCACCCTTGTGATGCAAACATACACGCATGCAAAAAAATATCCATATAAGTAAAATAAAAATAAATACATGCAAAATAATATTTTCCTTTATTCCTGATGTTGATATGTTCATTTTCCGTTTATTGCTATGGAAAACTATAGGAAAACTACAGCCATTTGAATGTCTTCATCAAACATCATACTGTATGTAATTACTAGTATGCACTTCCATTTTCAAAAGTATATTCTGAGATTTGTTTTGAACAAATTGTTTTTTAATGAATAGAAAACAAAAAAACTGCAGAGGTGGTTAGATAGGTTTAATCAAGTGTATGGTAACTCAGCAGAAGTGTCAGGAGGTTCTTACAAATACCCACCTTCTAAATGATTGGTGACATTTGTTACAGTGGTACCTACTGTTGCTGAATTTGGTTTTTGAAAATGCTAATTGAGCATCTCCTTTAACAAGCTATAGCCTTTTGCTACCAGTAGCCCAGAAAGTTAAACAAAATCATAGGAAGTTAATTAAAACTAAATAGGTGGGATAATAAAAGTAAATGAGTAGTGTTAACTTACACTCTACAATGAACTACATGGATGGTTGGGTGGCTATGGATAATTAACTTACAATTTGCATATGCAAACATCCTTGGTTTACAATTAGAGTCATTGATTTAAAAAAAAAAAACAGGCAAGAACTGAGGAAGAAGCTTTTTTTGCTCATCACATTTTTATCATCTTCCCTCTCTCTGGACAGCAAAAGAGTCATGTCCCCGTTCTAGGCTTCATTATACCGGAAACCATCAACAAGCAGAGGAACTTCCCCCCAGATACTCACTACACACTTCCTGCCAGGTACTCACTATTCCCTTCTGAGTCTCTGAGCCAATAGGCTTGATTTCTCTACTCTTCCTCTACAGTACTCTCTGAAGGAAATACTCACAATTATCCCCCAGCTATCTCCACTACCTCAAAACATGCTTTATTCTCAAGATCTGAAAGGACTTGGCAGAGGGAAAGAATATGATCAAAATACGCTTAAAGCTAAAATTGTTTTAAATAATAAAAATATAATCATTTTGCCTCTCTCCAAATAATTATTGACAAACTTTCTGTAAAATGACGCAGGCGTGGTGGCCCAAGCCTTTAATCCAAACTTTACCTAGGTAGCAACATGAGAAGCAGTAGTCCAAGGACATCATTGGCTACACTGTGAATTTGAGTTCAGCCAGGGCTATTCAAGCCTATCTCAGAAAATATTTAACTTGGCCATATATATCTTGTCAATACCCAATTCATTTGTCTTTTTATTTTTCCTACAAAGTTTCTAGAAAGAACTGCGTTCGTCCCTCCTAACTCATTTTGTCTAACTTAATCAGAATTCTTACTCATTCTGGTCACTCAGACTTCTGCTCTCTAAAACTACCCTACAGGCATTCCTGGCAAGTTCACCAGTAAACATTATGTTTATGACCTAGAAATCCTAGATCTGCCCTCATTTTTTTCTGAACCAACAGTAGTATTGTGTTTGCTATGCAGGTTCCCTATGCCATACTTGGCATGAAGGGTACCACCACAACCCTGAGTTTTAAATATCAAACATGTCTATGTCAGTTTACCTTTACTCTCTTCATGTCTTCCTTCAGTGTTGAGCACGAGCTTGGATGTGTGATTATTTGTTAATAAAGCAGGTGTGAGTGCCAAATAGGTGAAGGACAGAGGACAATATCCAATGTTGATCGTTACCTTAAATCTTGTTTTATTCATTCATTCATTCATTCATATTCAATTCATTCATTCATTTATTTTATGATGGATATGCTAGACCAGCTGCAGGGGAACTTCCAGGATTTTTCTCTCTGTCCCTCCTTCTCAGTTCCATTTTGGACTACTAGGAACACAGAAACTACTTTACACTAGCTTTTACGGTGCCTCTGAGGATTCCAGCAGGTCTTCCTTTTCACTGCAAACATTTCTAACAACTAAGCCAGCCCCCATCCCATGTTTTATGTTAGAAAGTCTGAAACCCTAATAACTTAGTATCTATTTTTTCTTTTCCTCCCCCCCCCCCTTCTGTTGTTGTTCCTTTTTTGAGAGAGGGGTTTCTCTATGTAGGCTTGGCTGTCTTGGACTCACTTTACAGACCAGGCTGGCTTCAAATTCACAGCAATCCATCTTCCTCTGTCTCTCTGAGTGCTGGGATTAAAGGCATGTGCAACCACATCCTGCAAATTTAGTCTCTTTTTATTTACGATCATTCTCTTGATAAGATCCTAAGCTTTCATAAATTTAAATAGCTACTAACTACTTCCATATACTTACATATAATTAAAATGTCTCTTCTAAATTCCTAATTGGTATATGTAATCTATTTGAACTACATATTTATTATAATGCATATTAAACTAGAAATCTTACAGTGAAGCTGCTTATTCTCTGTTCTTCAACTTAATAAACAACTTCATTTTTCAGTTTCTTAGGACAATGTCAAACACATCTGTGTGTGTGTTTGTTTAGAGTGGTTCAAGACAGGGTTTCTTTGTGAGACAATTCTGGCTATCCTGGAATTTGCCCATTGACCAGGCTACCCTCAAACACAATTGCTTCTACCTCCAGAGGAGCACATCTTTCTTGATAACTCATGATTTATATTTTTTACTTAATCATTAATGAAATTTGATGACTCTTCTCTCCAAATATAGCCTGACTCTAAGAATTTCTCTCCATCTCCACTGCCTCTACCTCTAACCAGTTATTCATTCATTCCGCTGCAATTTTGTCACAGAAATTGTCTCCTAACTGGTCTCCCTATTTCTACTCTTATCTCACAGTGGTTGTGAGTCAAAGATGTAAAATGGGTGGCATGGTCTGCACACAAAATGACCCGGGTCTCCAGATGGCAGGACTGTTTCAGAGCTTTGCTGGTCACTAGAGCTGATCCTCAGGTATTGTATAACCCAGCCTGTCTCTTCTCTGCTTGTAGATTGCAGAAGCACTGTGACAACTACCTCACATGCCTGACATCATGCCCCAACTACCATGAACTGTAACTGCTAATTATGAGTTGCTTTTTGAGAGGTATTTGGTCATTCCATTACACAAAATGCCCAATCATTCCCCATTGCACTTACAGAAACAGTCAGAGTCCTGCATAATCAATGAATGCTAGCTGTCTCCTGACTCCTCGGGCAGCATCAGCTAATGTTCCTTCCTTACTCATTCCTTCCTGCATTTCCTCAGATCCTCCCTAACATTTGAGATGTATGTATTGGCCACTGCCATTTGCCCAAAACAGCAGACTCGACTCTCTTCCTTTGTTTTAAGGTCATAGTTCACTCATCCTCCTAAAGGGTCATTCTGAATCTTATGTTAAAACCTGAAATCCATTCTTATCTGCAAGATATTTGTCACTGACAGATAACATCCATATTGGATAGAAAAGAAATGGTGAGAACACACAACTTTTTGGAGCCTCAAAGGGCTAAGTTCAGTTTCTCAAACCAGAACGAGAAAGCCAATAAAAGATAACTGTTAAATTATTTCCTGATATTTAAAATGATATTAATATGAACAATAGCAAATATTATTGAAAAGAGGTACAGATGACCTAAACATGAACATATATTATATATATATATTAGATAGATGCAATTATTAAACAAATGGTAATATCTTTGAGTCTTTTATATCTTAGTAATTAGCAAATTACACATCCACGCTCCTCTGAAAGACTAGTTCTGGTCCCTGGCTGAAAGACAACTATTTGTTGAAATTCTTAAGCACTGACTTATCACCTTATACAGTAACATGACTCATGAGGAGTAATACTTCAAGGTACATGAAATTTTTAATACTTGCAAACATGTAACAGTAATATTTTTAATTAGCTTATTTATTTTAGCATTGTAGGTAAATTCAAAAGTGTAACTTTATTGGGCTGGAATAATTACTCAATACATAGCCTGATATTTTCACAAAATTATATTTTTTCCTTACGTCATCGCTAATCACACAGGTGTTCTAGACTACATCTTTTCCAACATGAGAATCTTCTCAACGACTCCCATCCTTCTATATTACCTATACATTCAGAGGTCTTTTCTCAGTGTACCCATTCACACACACAATTAGATATCTATAATTAATTAAGTAAAATCATTACATTATGAAACTGTGACAAAAATATGTCTATGAACTGGCATCATCAAATTCAGATAATCAAAATCCACCCTCACCAGGTTAACATATGTTTCTTGTGGAATTGGTCACTATTGTCTACATTATAAATTTTGAATAATTTCTGACTTCTTTTTCTCCTAAAAAAAAGGACAATGACATTTCTAAACACTCATCTGTACTCTCACATGTAAAAGTAGTTGGCACTACTTACCAACGACGCTTCTTTTCCAAATGGAAAGACACAATTACAGAAAGCTATAACTAGTCAAAAGCAGAGAGCTACTTATTGTTGGTCACCCAGTTACAATAAACGTATCCACAATACATCCCCAACAGAGAAGGCTCAGGGGATTTCAGTCAAGAGAGAGGAAATATTATAAGAGCCCAAGGATATCTGTTGGAAGTTGGTATCTTTTAGACATCCCAGGAAGGTGAACTCATGAAGTCTCAGCGATGACCTGAACAATAATACCAGTTGATATACCAAGGTGTATGGAGGAAATCTCAAGTGTCACAGTGCTTAAATGAATAGTTATAGGCAATTGCACAGAGTGAGTTCATGGTAGGCATGGTAACAGGACAACCCTTACATGACCTAGATCATGTGTTTTTCTCATGAATTTGTATAATCCAAATAGCAAGCATATTAAAATGTTTCAAAATCTGTAATTAGTTTATTTAAACAAATTTACAGTTATAAATTCATTTACTATAGGAAAAGGCATAAGCTCTTAATAATTTACAAATATTTCTCAATAAATTAGTATGTCTTTATTTCTAATTTTAATAAGATATTTCCTAATTTCATCTGTATTTTAATTAAATCTGATTCCTCTCAGAGTCCACCAAGTTTTCACTTTATGCTAAATCCTAGAAAAGTTCAATATATTGCACGTTTGAGATGCTAATCAGTCCTTTAGAAACTGGGAAAACATACTTTTATGTCAAGTTTTCTTAGATTTATTTATGTGTATATAAATATAATTATAACTATAAATATTTTATTCAAACTTTATATAAGAATCTGCCTTAATTATTCATTTACTCAAGTAATATTTTAAATTTGATTTTATGTATTTACGATGCTAGTAAGTTTTTGTTGATTCTTAGAGCTAGCAAGATACAAAGAGAAAATTAGGAAGCAAAGGCACATTTGTATGATGAGGGCTGCAGGCATAGTTATGAGTCTATAACCAGAAACTCTAGTTAGATAAAGAGGGGTTGGCAGAGTGGCAAACAGAGCACTCTAGGAGGAAAAGTGAAGACCGTGTGACATGCAAAATGAGATGAATTTCTAGCAAGTGTAATGAGGACTAATAGGTTGGCGATAAAACGGCAAATGACTTAATTTGAACTAGATGAAGATAGAGAAACCAAATATTTTTGTTTACTTGTAACGAGAACCTGAGGATTTCAAATTAGAAACAACACTGTCGGTGGCATAATTTTCACAAATTCAACATTTTCTGTGAACCTCTGTGTCAGTTAGCATGGGTCATTTTCACAGCATGGTCTGGCTCTGTGGGATGTCCATAGTTATCGCTCAGCCGCCTGTACTCAATTCTGTGCTTCCTACTAGAAGCCCGGCTCTTTCAAGTAGCCTCAAATACTGACCTCTGACTTCTTAAGAAGGCTTAAACTCTTTATTTGAATAAGATGTATATTTCTCTTCTCATGCTATTTCCTTTAAAAATTTCAAGCTTTAGCCTGCCATTTTTTTTTTTTTTTGCAAGTGTTCTGTTACTCCAACAGCCCAGCGTTGTCTTCATAATGCCTTGCTCTGTGTATGAAACCTATTACCTTCTCCATTTGTTCCTGGCTTGTCATCAGATAGTACAACCCCTACTCCTTTCAAACCCGTCTTGCAGTGTTCAGGAAATTTCTTGGTGTCCTTACAAAATTCTGTTTTCTTCTAAATTGGAATCACACGGGGTATAATCTAAACAGTTAATAGCTGGCCAGATTGACATAGATAAAAAAAAAAAAAATTACAGGCTTCCTCTTATTTGTAGACCCCAGATTTAAAGCTTGTTTTGTTTTCCATGTATAAGTCATGAAATTAAAGTCGACAATTAGAGTGAAGCAGGTGATCTAAGGGAATTCATGTGAGGCCAGCTGAGCTGTGCGAGGGAGAAGCTCAAAATGACACACAGTGCTTGCAAAGGTCACATGAAACCATCACTTCATATACTAATTGTAACCATTCATTCCAATGAAGAAATAAAAGAGATTTGATCTTTCTCTTGTAGTCTTCCATGCTGAATACGCTCTGGGGGTGAATCAAGTCATAGGAAGAGATATAACTACACAGAACTTCATTCTCCTCCTTCACCTTCTGGCATGATAACTTTGACTCTGCTATTTCTAAAATATTGAAGTGGTGTTAGGAAAACATAAGAAAGTTTTACTTTTGGCAAAAATATGTACATCTATCTATATTAATTCCATCCAAGATAAAAGGGCAAGAGCTTAATTCTCAAGTGTGAATCCTTATGTACGCCTAAGAAGAGAAACCTCACAAAAGAGAATGCCTAAGTTTGCACTTTCCAGCAAGAAAGGAATGCTTGAAAATGAAATGCTCAGATCTTCATCTAAGGGACTTAAAGGGCTGCCCTGCCCTTTGTCTCCTTTACACCCCTGTCCTACATTCCTCTGATACAATGCACCATAAAAACCCCTTAATTCCCATGGTCCATAAAATTTCCCACATTTTCCAGTTTGATTTTTAAAAATATTTGTATGAATGTGGCTCCATTTTAGTTTGTGTGTTTATGTCCTAACTTATGATACTAACTTCTTCCTTGACGAAGTCGCTTGGTGACTGAATCTCTTCTACTGAACTCTCATAAGGAAGGATTCCAGCAGTACTTCTCAAGCAGGTTCTCGAGACCAACATCACCACCATCCCCTGGAATTCAGGGGGGGAAAAAAAAGAACCTCTTGCTACTAATCTAGGCCTATTGAATGAAAAATTCTAAGGTGAGACCAATAACCTCAATGAAACATTCCAGCTTAATCTGATACAATTTCCTCAGACTGCTGCTTCCTTCTAAGACTGTTAGCAGAAGCAATAGAGATGTACAAAAGACACCTTTTTAAGGAAATGTTAATATATATAGTAATTGGATCTATGTGCATATATGTATGTATTATGTCTATGTCTCTC
>CM053756.1:14439495-14509971 GCA_028658305.1 Pachyuromys duprasi | reverse complement strand
AAAAAAAATCAAATGATACCCAGATTTTTTTCACAGTGACAAAAGTCAAAAAGAGAATGGGGAAGTCTGTACATAAGAATTCCCCAATAAAATCATAAGCTTTTATAAACAATTCACAAAATACACTTGTGCTTAATTGCTTTATTCACTATCCTGTACTGCCAAATTCCAATTTCTAAAACAGAGAGACCATAGAGAAAGAAGAACAGGAAAGGTTAAAAAATGCTGAAAGATTTCAGTCATAATATTTGCAACTGTACATTGTACTTTATTTCAAGAACCCTAAAATAAGTGTGTTGGACAAAGTTGTATCAAATTTACAAGTACTAGACATTTAATTATTGGCCATTCCTATAAAACCTTCAAAATCAACAGCAATTTGACTTCCTTATTTATACATCTCACAATTTCTGTTTTAGTGAGATTTTATTGACATTTCCCTTAGGGATTTGCAATCTTGCTGCAAGTGTGAAGTGCAGTGTCCTCCATTAACAAAACTATTAGACTGTCACCTTGGAAACAGGATTAAAGTAATAAGAAGTCATCTTAAAGAAGGCCCTGTGGACCCAAGACTGGCCAGCTTTCTCTGTGATTTCACTGAACGCATCATTATATAGGGATAGATAACAACAGGGAAAGGAGAACTTCTCAACTTCAGAGAAATAGGCAAAAAATGTCATCTAGTCAAATCTGCAACCAGGCAATCCAAGTACTAATTATGGAATATAATTATCATTTACAATCTTTCCTTATCTTCTCAGAAGGAAACCATATTGAATGCCAAATGATCAGAAGTTTGTTATTTGAGCAAGAAATCAGAAACAAAAAAATCAGTTATGTGAAAGAATGTCAAACATTTATCTGAGTACAGGGATGGCAATACACAAGTTCCAAGACAGGAATGTCACCATATGTGGCTCAGGTAACATGCCACCATGTTACCCAGAGACCTACATGTAACCTGGGATTTTGCAGCATATTTTTTTCAAAGAATTTTATCTTTTTTTCTTCATTATCCCTCTATTAGATGAACATCATGATTTTTAATGAAATATAAACTAAATTATCCCTCAGGGAAAAAATATACATGTCTGCATTCATCTTTAAAAGGCACTAGTTAAGTGCATCACCTAAACAAAAGGAAACCATTTATGAATAATGAACAAAAAAAACCCAAATCCTCAAAGCAATGACTGCTTGAAGCACATGAGTAGACTAATAGGTAAAAAGCAAAATTTGTAAAAAATAAGGCAAATTGAGTCAACATTCAAGACAGTATAGACTAATATTTCAAGTAGCATTGCCATTAGTGGTGCTAATATATGTGTGTGTGTGTGTGTGTGTGTGTGTACGATATATGAGTGTGTTTGTCATGTATGTATATATATATATATATATATATATATATATCAGGACATATTTTTAAGAGTCCTTTCTTTATACAAGAAATATGTAACTTGATATACATTTATACATTGGATCTATATACATTTACATAGCTACAAAATCTGATATAGTTCAAATATTTCCGAGGGAAGTAAGGAAATTGATGTTGAACACCTCAGATATCTTAGATACCACGATTAAAAAATAGAAATACAGTATGCATGTGGAAAAAGTAAAATGGTTTTGCAAAAAGATGATATACTTAAAACTGTCAGAATTTAATGTGTTTTATTATGTTACTGTATTACTGAAATAGGTACCACAGCTTAAAGAGTCAGCTTTTCTAAAGGAATATTCAACTTCTCTGGGCCCTTCCTCTCTACTTTAATATCTTTCTACAGTGGACGTGAATGTCTCATATCTACATGATAATGGAAATTTCATATAATACTGTTAACTGCCTCCTTTAAAGTATAAGCCCATTTAAGGTAGCTATCCTCTTCTCTTATCTTCAAAGTCAGAGGCTACCACTCTACTGTAAATGTGCATGTATTTTTCCAAAAAAATATGACTTCCTTTTGTGCCTATACATGAGCTTGAATAGATTTCCTTCCACTACTGTCATGTATATTATAAATATACCATATTGAATTTGAAATGATAATTTAGGTCTGTGTTTCTCTCATCCATTTGGAAGATCAAAAATGACTAAGCATTACCTTAAAATACTGGGCAGGACAAAAGACAAGGACCACTCTCCTTTGGCTAACAGGATATATGAAAGTGTTACACATCTTTCAAAGCAATGTCAACAGCAACTTCCCTTCCTCCCTGTACACATGTGTATGCCTGTTCTACAGAGAGATAAACATCTGCTGTGAGATCAGTATGATTCTTCAGAATGAAAAGCATTTGTATTTTTTTCTCTCATTTTCACTTTTATATTGGATATTTGGGCAGGCTTCTATATAAAAAAAAAACACATCAAGTTTTTTATATAGTAATAGATTCAAAATTCTAGCCTTCCTCTTTTGTCTTGAAACAAGAAATCATAACATCACTGGCATAATCAGTTGATCTTATTTGTAACTTTGCTATATCATATGTCCCTTCCACAGGCTAGAGTTTCTAGTTTGAATCGCAAAGAGCAACTGCTTCTTCAATATTGTTATTCCGGTAAGTTTTAAGTCCAGTAACTTTGGAAAAGAAAAACCCCACAATCATAACAAATGAATCCCTAGACAGGATTGGTGTTCTACATAATGGAGGTTGGTTTTGTATTCATACCACGCATATGAATTCAGGTCTGTCCTAAAAACTGGTGCTAAAAGACCTATTTCTCTCTCACATTCCAGTTTATCAGCTTAAGAACCACAAAAATCAATTTCCAGAATGACTAATGCATTTTGTTATAAGCTATTTGGTCTCCATTTTGCCTGCCAGAAAAGAGGACTACAGGCCTTTTTAAAGCACATATTCATCATATAAATCATTGGGATTCACTGCACTATTTTAATACATGCACACATTATGCATTGACTGTGTCTCCTGGTCATTGTGCCATTTTTATTCCTCTCCATCTTCTGCAAACCTACACTCTATAATAAGCTCTCTTTCATACAGATGGATAGTTTAAGTTACTCTTTCTAATTCACAAACATGGAAGATAAGATTTTTTCTAACAAATCAGAAAAGGAAATAATAAACTATCCCCCCTACTTGCTGATGATATTATGTTTTCTATAGCAAAACCTCAAGAATATACTAAAATATTACTAGAATTTATGCATGAATTCAGCAAAGTTTCAAAAGAACAGTATCAATATACAATAATCTGAATTTTTCTCAACATCAATAAGTCATCTGAGACTAAAAATAACGTGAAGACAACCCCATCCATAATAAAAACCATGATCCATAGAAACACAGCTACAAAAGTGAAAGTCCTGCATCATGGGCAAAAAGAAAAAGAAAGCAAAGCAAAACAAAACCAAAAAAAAAACATAGAAACCAAAGAAAACATTGAAATGTATAATGAACTCTTAGAACAGTGAATCAGTTCACAGCTGGGTTCCTTAAATTTATATTTTTCCCAAGACATAATAGTCTTACCTTATATGGTTATATATACTGTGAAGTATATATGGTTAGAACACCATACATGTTTAGAACAATGATAGCTACACTATTATGTTAAGGAAACACCATCAGTGATAACATTCCCAGGACTCTTATCTTCCAACACTCTCCGCATCCCACTAAAAAAGCTCTTTCTATGTTCTCCACGCAGCATCTGAACTCCCATGCTCAAGAGCTCCACCCAGTTCATACATGAGTGAATAGGACTTCAGGTGTACTTTTCTTTTAGCTTCACTCATTTATGAACCGATGAACATTTACCAGCAAAAGTACCATAGATCCTCAGTAAGTGTATTTTTTCGTCCTCATATACTTGAGTAATGGATAATATGAAAATAAGAAAGCTAACTAGGTACATTTAGTGTATCTTTCAAATCAGTACATAAATTTAATAGCATTATCCAAGATACAACTGGAGATCAATTTTTCCAAAGTATAAGCATAACAATATAAAAGCATCAGAAATATATACAAATATTTTGTAACATAACAAATTAATCCCTGTCCTGTAACTCTTGTTCCAAGCTGGTTCTCTCCAGTGGAAATTATTTATAAATATTTTCTTGCACCTGCATTGTCCAATATGATATCCATTAGTTATCATAGTTTAATCAATGACATTAATTAAATTTAATATTAAATTAGTTTTCCAATATATTTGTCACGTGTCAAATGCTTCAGTGGCCACATGGTCAAACAGCTATTGCATATGACAGTACTGACATAGGGCATCTTCTTTGCACAAAAGTCACTGAGCACTGGATAAACATCAACGGCAGAAGACATCAAAACCAAACTGAGGCTGGAAAGCAATGCTTTTATAAATACAAATTTTTCAGCTCTGCCTTCATTCTTTCACTATTTGTTTAAATTTTAAAAAGGGAGTGGTACCAAACATCTTATCCCTTAATTTAGAATTTTCCAAACTAAAGAACCACAAAGCAAATATTTAAGGCTCTGGGGACCATTCATCCCTGTCAGTACTGCTAAACACTGTTGCTGGCGTGCAAAGGCTGCCTTAAACGAAGGGTAATGGAATAGACATGGCCATGTTCCCATAAGACATCATTTACAAAACAGGCAGTGGGCTGAACTCTGCCTGCAGACTGTAATTTGCCAACCCCTACTCAGGTTGATAGATAAGCACTTACATGCAAGGTGAAGTATTCTACAGGGGTATGCTGTGATAAATGCCATAATATGCCCAGAATCTACGGGGACACAGGGTTGAGAGGCAGGTTTTTGACTGAGTGAACTGGCAGAGATTTCCCAGAAGAGGTGAGATATGAAATGGATATTGGGAAATGAGTATGACTTCAGTAAGTCCGGAGAGAAGGAATTTCTGCAAGCGAGAACAACTTGAGAAAAGACAAAAGACTTAACAGCATAGGACTTGTTCAATGAGTTGGTAGTAGATCACTGTAACTGGAGTTGACAGAGGCACCAGAGAATGTATTAGTAGGAGGCAATCGTGCCTTCAAAGTATAGATGAGGCTGTCTTTTTTAGCACCCACAAAAACAAAGCAGTATTTTTCTAGGTGATCAATGGCTCACCCACATTACCTCTGATACTTGTTAAAGCAGATTCCTGTGTCATAATCAGTATAAAGTCCAGTTCAATAAATTTGAAGCATGGTTAAAAATTAACATTTTGAATAATCATCCTGATTCTGAGGCTAACAGTTATTTGAGGACCGCTGACATACATGGTTAGTTAAAACACCTCAAACTGCACTTCCTTAATAAATTAGGACAGGCTGAACAGTTCAAGCTATTAAAACTTGCTAACCACATAAGACAGGCTGAACACCGTTGGAATTATGTGAGGACCATTGTCTGATGTGAACCCTTTCTAAAAGAAAAAGCCCCAGACATGTAGAAATTACTGCTCGATGTAAACAGTTCCTTTACCTTACAGGCTAGCTCATCTCAGAGATGTCAATCTCATATATGTTCATTGTATCAGGGCAAATAATATTGAAACTTGAGGTGTAACTTATACTTTCAGACCTCTTCTTTCTAGTACTAAAGAAATAATTTTATTTAGTTATTCTCATTTATTTTCCTATCGTCATATATTTGTTCAAATTGTCTTTCTAGAGGAATGTCTCATATTCTTTCTTAAGACACATCAGTGAAGTTCACATCGCACCGGGATAAGACTTTATCAATTCTTAATGTCAGAAAGAAACATTAATGCTAATTATTACATTTTTGTTAATTCAATGTATATTTCAACAAGTCAATGAAATACACCAAATTCTTTGAAGCAACAAGGAAAGAAAACCTACATCCTCCCAGTTCTATCTCAGACCAAAAACATTTCAAGAAAACCCACTTTAACCTCAACAAAATTATCTATAGTAAAATTCCTTTCATCTTACCTATTCAGGGAGATTTCTTATAAAATAATTTAGGGTATCTAAGAGACTTGTAGACTATAGTTCACTTCAATGTAACATCCGACGACATACCATTTTAAGGTCAATGCTTTCATTAGCTGCAATGTAAATTAGAGATATTATCATCTATAACTGAAAATGCAAATCTTAAATACTAAAATCCTCTGAATTTTTCATAGTTCTATTGTAATGTGGCTTTCAAAAAATTATGCACACAACACATTCAAAACCAGAAAACAGGCCAGATGCAGTGGTGCATGCCTGGTAACCCTAGCACTCGGGGAAAGGCAGAGGCAGGTGGATCTCTATAATTTGAGGCCAGCCTGGTCTACAAAACAACTTCAGGACAGCCAGGCTACACAGAGAGACCCTGTCTCAAGTAAAAAAAAAATGCAGAACATACCATTATGTTATCCTTGTCAGGGGTCACACTTAGAGGTGTTGCAAGGTGTGTCCGTAATAAGAAAAGCTGATGCTGTCAAGTGGCCTTTTAAAGTATTAAGATATGATGACATATGTGCATAAAAGTAAACAGTAAAATTATTTTCTAGTGAAAATGAATACAAACTTAAACAAAAAAATAGAAAGGTGCTCACCTAATGAAAAAGAAAGGGTGCCATTCTTAGCAGAAGTTCTCTTCATGGAAATAAAGACATGAGTAAGATAGTAGATCTCTTATTTTAAAAAAAAAACCTCAATATTTATGTTTGTTGGCTCCCAGAGTGAATGTTCCCAAACCAGAGTTTATCTCCTTGGAACAGGAGCTAAATTAATTTCCTTATATTCAGACGCCTGAAAAACTTCTCCCACATATGGAATCTTCTTCGTGAGAGTTAAATAAGACTGGGCATTTTAAACAATCATCACTGTTAGTGCTGGGCATTGCGGTAGTCGTTCAAAGGAGCAAGGGACAAGTTCTCAACTGAAGGTTCTGTCAATTCCTTTGGGGTAAATATTTCTGAAAAGAATTATTTTTAACTAGCAGTGTGATGTTACTCAAGGCACAACTGGGAGGAAGATCTTCAACATCTTCTAGTTCATTTCACTAAAGAAGTCATAGCAATGAATTAAAGGAGACAATAAGAATTTAACGTGCATGGTTAGTGCTCAGGCCAGCTGGTACTGCTGCCTGTAGTAAACCAGCCTTGTGTTTGACTCTGGTGTGTTTTCTAAAGGTGAGAACATCTGAGTGTTAATGGAAAAGAAGGAATAAAGACTTTGCTGACAATAAAAGAATGAATAAATGGGTTAAAAAAAAAAGAATTTAACGTGCCCCAACAAGTCATGTGCATATATCATATACGTATACATTGTTCTCACACGCCTATGCACAAGTAAAAATTTAAAATATTAACTTAAAAAATTAAAGCTATTGAATAAGGAAATGTTGTCTCCCAGTGTACTGGACAGGACTGATGTCCATATGAACTTACAGAAATAGAGGCAGCAAAAGCAAGGCCTGCATTGGTTCAGTCCAGACAAGGTCCCAGCACTGAGACCCTAATCAAGAACCTTCTTGTAACTAAAGGGCAACTTATACTTCCTGGAAAAGGATCATCAGTTTCCTCTAATGGACTGTCACTACATACATCAACTGTACAACTCAATGCTTGTGTCTTTGGGTTTTTGTTTTGTTTTGTTTTGTGTGTGTATGTGTGTGTATGTGATTTTTTTTCCATTTATTTTTGTTGTGTTCTGTTTGTGGTGGGTCTTTGTGTTGGTATTTTTCTGTTTCATTTGTTTACTGTTTATCTGTTTTGATTTTCATTTTTAAGGGGTGTTATTTTGTTTGTTTTTAAGAGAAGGAAAGAACATGAAGTTGGATGGGTAAGGAGGTGGTGAGGATAGGATCTGGGAGATGTTGGAAGAGGAGAAAACATGATCGAATATATTGTACGAAGAGATTAATTCAAAAATCAATCATATAAAAGAAGCAGGTAAATGAACTTATAAACTGCAGGGTTTCTGAAAGGAATATATCAATGATGACTAATGCAGTCACTACATCATACACATACAGACTTTACATCAGAAAATGATTACTTCCGAATGTTTACCATTTATATACCCTGGAAACTCATATAATCCTGAACTTTCTGTATTTAATTTAAGTAATATAATATCGATGGGATATCATAAATAAACATAGTTTGAGTGGGAGAATGGATAATGACTGTACAGGAAGTAAACCTTGGATCTGATACAAATACACCACATGACTTTATAGAAGCTATTACCCTAAAATCCCTAGGCGTTCATTTATTTTAAATGAGATAACATTGCCTGCTGAAAAACTCATATTTTGAAGAGTAAAATTAAAAGTGAAAACCTGTCTTTAAACATTAGTACCTTCCTTCTTTAGAAATTCCTATAGTGGGGAAAGCACGGAAACAGGGTAAAAAGAAACAGCAGATGCCTGGTAAAGAACCAGGATAGCGACCAACTAGAGGCTTATAGAAGCTATTGTTATACTCCCCGGTGATCCATTCACGTCTCTGAGCCAATTTTCAACCCATAGAATTGTAATAGTTTTCTATATTAAAGTCATTTCAAATTATTTTATTATCAGATTATACTTTATTCTAACCAACTGCCCTTTATCATGAAATAAATAGCCTCAAGGTCATTTATGCTTTGTCATAAATAAAAGGCAATTATTAAATGACAAACTTTAATGATGATAAAGATAACTGCCCTGCACAGTAGAGTTCTTTGTTAAAACACATGGTATGCACTAACTCATCTGATTGTCCTCACATTACAAATGTCACATAGACCATATTAATCTTATTTTATGAAAATGAATAAGCCTTACCCTGACAACTTATTTTCCAAGCATTAAAAAGCTGAAGTTTTCTGGAAAAAAAAAAGACCAATTTTTTTAAAGCCTATCCATTTAAACAGTTGTTTTTTATTTTTTTATTTTTGTTTTATATTTTCAACAGAAGGCATTTAGATCACGAAAATATTCACGTACCTGTTTCAGAAATGACTGAGGCCTAAAATATTACCGAGCTATATAATTTATTCTCTAAGAAACCTGCCATCCATGAGCCCTACAAAATAGCTACCCTTTAATATTATTGTCGTTCCCTTAAAATTGAAAGAATCTACAATGTAATTTTTCAACATGACAACAATAATACACATGACATTCAGTTGGTCCACGTTTTTCTGTTAACTCAGTGTTTCTGATTACTGAGTGCACTAGCCGTGAGGTAAGACAAATCCATGATCATGACGATGGTGAGTACACACGCTCTGATCGATCCAACTGTCATCACATTGCGACGAGTCTTGGAAATACCAACAGGAGAGCCTTGTGATTTGAACAGAAAGAAAAAAATATATTCTTTGTGCACTAATCTCTTGAATTCTAATGAATGTCTGACCTTTTACATGTTGTTCTGTATCTGTTCATTCCATGATTTGACATATTGCAATTAAAAGCTTGCCTATGTTGCTAGCAGAGTACACTGAAAAAATATCCCCCAGATTTAAAAAATAACGTATTTGATATTTTTGACACTCAAAAGACTATTTCAAAAGTTTGACTCTTAAGTCCAAACTAAAATTACCGAGTAAATCAGTGTTTTATAGAAAATCCTATTTAGTAATTTACATTTTTAAAGTATGATTACATGCAGCTTAGATTTTACACTCAAAATCTTCTTTTTAAATGTGTTACTTATCCTTCCCTAGTCAGTTACACTTATTTCACAGTATTCTTCCTGTGTAAAAATATTATCTCTAAATACAAATGACATATTAATATATAGTATGGAATTGGGTTAATTAAATGGTGATAACATAATAAACCTAATATTTATTACATATAATATTTAATGACAAATACAATTGTCAGATAAGTTCCTCTAATACGATAAGTACTAATTTAAAACTCATAGTATTAAAAGATACTTTTAACTTGGATTTTAAGATGGTTTTACAGATAACTAAAGGACAATTTTCTCTTTGCAAAGCAAGGGAAAGGTCCCGGTCAATCCACAGAACCCACATATAAAAGCAGGGGATAAAGAATGTGCTTGTAATCTGAGCTATAAGAAGGCAGAGACAGAAAGATCTCTGAGCCTCACTAGCTAGCAAAACAGTCTAGTCCATTTGACTTATATGTCCAGGCTTGTAAGAAGCCGTACTTCCAAAAAGAAAGAAAGAAAGAAAGAAAGAAAGAAAGAAAGAAAGAAAGAAAGAAAGAAAGAAAGAAAGAAAGAAAGAAAGAAAGGAAGGAAGGAAGGAAGGAAGGAAGGAAGGAAGGAAGGAAGGAAGGAAGGAAGGAAGGAAGGAAGGAAGAGAAAGAAAGAAAGATATAGAAAGAAAGAAAGAAAGAAAGAAAGAAAGAAAGAAAGAAAGAAAGAAAGAAAGAAAGAAAGAAGGAGGCAGGAACAGGGAAGGGAATAAAAAAAGAAACTGAAAGAAAAAAGATGCATGGTAGATGACTTTTCTCTTTCCTCCACATGCATATGTGTGGTTGCACATCCAAGTGCTCCTGCATACACACACACACAATCATACATACAAAGAAAAGATGCAAGATATGAAGTTATCATATAGGACTAAAGAGAAAGAAACGTGTTAACAGAAATATTTCCATAAAAATAATGAGGGTAAATGAAATAAAAGTAAAGTTTGCACAGCAAGAAAAATATTCAGATACAGACAACAAGAGCTTATGTGTTCAGAAAATAATATGTTGTTGGATAAAAATTCTGCGGTAGAAATGGTCATAGTCAAGACCATGTAGATGAAAGCCTTCGGGTGATCAGTCCAGGAACAATCTGGCAACCACATAAAGGAAGAAAAAAAAACTGAAGGGAATCCACTAAAGGATCTAGGGAGCCCTCCACTAGAGCACTAGAGCCCCCCTCACTCTCTGTCCAGGCCTCCCATTCTCTTTCAATGCACAAGACAGTAATTGCTAGCAGTATTAACGCAATTTCCAAATACTTCCTTTTACTCTACAATTTCACCCTTCCACACGACTAGCCCTTCTGGTTTGTTATTCCAAGAACTAGAAATCACTAAATCAAGAAAGTCAAAATATAAAAATTACAGAAATTAAAATCAAGCAAAAAAACTGCAAAGTAAAGCTTTCTAGGTATTGAGGTTCACAGACTCGTGGGAGCACATGGCCAAATGCAAAAACCAAACCAAACCAAACCAAAAGCTGTGATTATTAATTCAAAATAACATTCTCAGAGTTATTTCTTCACAATTATGGGAAACTGGTAGAAAATACCTAAACCCTTTATCACTCAGCTCTCTGTTTTACTGAAGTGTCATTTTTTTATTGTTGTCTATACCATATGCTACCTCTAATTAGACCATAAACCTGAGTTTGATTTGAAACAAAAGTCTGAGATGAAAGAAAGCAAGAAAATAAAGCAAGAAGGCAGAAAGATAGATAGATAGATAGATAGATAGATAGATAGATAGATAGATAGATAGATAGATAGATAGATGAAAGAAAGAAAGAAAGAAAGAAAGAAAGAAAGAAAGAAAGAAAGAAAGAAAGAAAGAAAGAAAGAAAGAAAGAAAGAAAGATAGGTATCTGCTGCTGTAAAGGGCTGTAAAGTAAAACTTTTCTCTTTTGGGGTACAAGTCATCCTTAGCAATCTAAAAATAGGATTTGCTGCCAGCATTTGAAAGTCAAAGAGGCATATGAGTACATATAACAAATGATCAAAATCTCTAACAATCCAAAATGAATTTATTAAAAAAATATTCTTTTCACAAATAAAATTGGAAATATTTCAAAAGATTTTGAAAACACAAAAAGCTTTATTTTAATTTAAGAACAGCAAACTATGTTCGCAGAGGTTAATGTTCTTAACTGATAAAGAGTGAATATTCCTGCATTAGTCAGCTTTTAATCACAATGATTACATAATTTAAACAATCAGCTGAAAGAAGGAAATACATACTTTGGCTTATTCATTCAGTTCAAAGTCAGGTTGCTCTTTTGTATCTGGGAAGCAGTGAGGCAAAACATCATAGCTTATCGTAGAGGAACTGTGGACTTCACAGAGAGTCATGTGTTCTGTCCACTGTAACCTCAGGCACATCAACTTGGCTAGCCTTGCTGGCCAGCATCCTCACAGAATCCTCCTGCATTTGCCTCCCCTGTGCTGAAATTATAGATATACACAACTGTACCCAGACTTTGATGTTGTTGCTAGGGATTTGAGTCAGGTGTTTATGATTACATAGTATATACTTTCCCTACTGAGTAACATTTCCAGACCAAAACAAATTATTCAAATAAGTTTAAAAAATGTTTTAACATACAAAGAAATAAATTAGTAAATTTTTCTTTTATGGTTTTCCTTTCCTTGTTACTAATATCTCCAAATTTTTGTGTCCCATCCTATGATTCTACATCCTCCTCCATCTTTGTCCCCTGTTGACAGGATACAGGGGATCCTTTACATTTCATCTGACTACACTCCCACATCTTTTCTCTTGATTTCTAAAATGTGAAGGGCAATCTTAGGGGAAAATATGGATTTCTAGTGATTCTGACAAGGGAGGAATAAAGCATGCTAGAGGCAACTTCACATTTGCATTCTAGTGTTAGAAAAAAAGCTATTAAAATTCAAAAAGCAGATTTTAAATGAATTTGAAATAGCATCTATTGAAATGCCTATGGTGTAGATCAAGACCAAAATTGCTAATATGGCCATGCCCTTTGCCTTCTCATTCACAGTCACCCCAAATCGCTGCCTCTTTATTTATGAGAGGGTTTTTATCTGTGTTGAACTTAGATAAGTTGGAAAGTGATGTTCCGCACATAAATTAAGCTCATGTTCAACTTCCAGCTTCATAAAAATTTTAGTGCACTTTGGAAGTCAATAAATTTATTAATAATAATTTTGCCCTAAGTCATTATTTTTTAAACTTTAGTTTCTACTTTTTAAGAATATTTATACTGGAGTTATCTTTTGTTTCCACGGAATAATATTTCAAGGCCAGAACAGTGAGACTCTTCTAAGATACAGTGATATTAAAACTATGGTTTGCCAACAAATACTTGCCATTGAAAGGAACCTATCCCAGTCCTACCTTCTTCGGTTGGATAGCTCCACAGACACATTATTTCTCTCTCAGGAAATGTTAGTAGCAATTAGACTTATCCTACGAAAGAGGAAGAAGCATAGATTTTGTGTCATGTGATGATCAACTGTGCATTTTCAATTTCATAGGTTTGGAAGTCATAGGTATGAAAGAGTGAATCAAAATGTCTACAAAAATGATAAGAGAATTATACATTATTTTTTAAAGAGAGGGTCTAACATCAGACCCAGAAAGCCAAGTCAAACTCACTGTTGCAGTGACTAAAAATAATGACATTTCCTTTATTGGTCTAGTTGAATCCCCAGATAAAACAAAAACAAAAGCAAAATATAGATGCTGGCAAGGGAACACTCATGAAGAAACTTAAAATCATGGCAGTTTCATGTAATTTTAGAAAGCACACCTAACTCTCATTCCATTTTGAATTAAGAGTTGGCATACTGTAAGCATTTTTGATAATTCATATATGCAGACTTTCACAATTCTAAAGGTTTTCTTAGCAATTAAATTTCACTCCTCATTTTAAAAAGTATTATCTGCTTATCAGGGAAACCGTACTATTTGTGGTTATAAATTACAAATAATTTGCTGGAATTTTGGAACTAAAAGGAAAATTGACCTGTGAGAGGCTCCACAGCCTCTGAGACCCACAGCCAAACATTAGGCAGAGGCCGGCAGTTTTGTGGGAGAATTTGGGGCAATGAAAGAGGGACATGAAGGGGACAAGAACTCCTCAAGAAGGCCAACAGACAACTAACCTAGGCCCATGGGGGCTCACAGAGACTTAACCACCAACCAAAGAGCATGCATGTGCTATACCTAAGCCCCCTACACATATGAAGCTGATAGGCAGCTTGGTCTTCATGTGGCTCCTCTAGCAAGTGGAGTGGAACATGTCTCTGACACGTACTCGGTTGCCTGTTTTGAATCACTTTTCCTTAGCTAGGCTGCCCTGTCAGGCCTCAGGGGAGGAGGATGAGCTTAGCCCTGATGATACTCAATGTGCTGGGTTGGGTTGGTATGAGGGGTCCCTCTAAGAAGGAAAAGGGTTAAGCTGGAAGAGGGTGTGAGGCCTGGATCAGGATTTAAAGTAAGTTTTGTCTTTTAAATGAGAGAAAGTTTCAAGCAGGTCACGCTATTGATAGGAGGAAAGAAATAAGGTCTTGTGTTACATATGCAGGATCTGAAAGATAAAGATAGTGTCCATTGTCCTCATTCTATGAGGATGCACAGACTTGGCAAGGAAATACCTGCCCTAAGTGGAAAACCAAAAAATATACAGACACATAGAGACCTACTTGGGTTAATTTTGCAGTATTATTTGAAGGGTAAAAGAATATAAGAGAAACTTCTCTGAAGCAAAGACTATAGCAGAGATGGCTGGAGAAATACGAGAAGAAGAAGATGTCTGCATAGAAAACTACTGAGTCATCCTCTCAGTCTTGTGAATGAACAACTCTGCAAGTCTGGTTTTCCTGATAGGATTCAGTAAATCCTAAAGTAAAGAACTGATGTTAAAGGATGAACATACATACATACATACATACGTACGTACATACATACATACATACATATATATATATATATATATATATATCCAATTCTAAAACTCTGAACCTAATATAGTAGCTAGGGAACCTTTGAATCATCAGTATATCAGTATTTTCTACAAAGGAATGACCTTGGAGGTTAATATATGGGTTCATTCTACAAGTAAGCTGGTACATTGATACTATTTCCAACTCAGCTTAGAAGGGCACCATTAACAGAATGAAAGAAGGATCTCCTTAAACTAGAGATGTTACAAAAACGGTACATACTGGGAAACAAAAACAACACTGGACACCTAGTTTCAAAAGTGCCCTCCACTAAGTTCAGCTAGTTATTTAAACCGTAATATTTGGAATGTGTATTGTGTAATATATGTATATTGCATATATTATGTTTATATCACACATTATATATAATGCACATATATGTATGTATATACATTATACATATTAGATAATAAGAGCAGCCACTGTATTGTCTCTTGGGACAATTAAGAGTGGTTATCTTTCAAAGCACATTTCAGCACATTACTAAGTATTAAGTGGTCAACATGTTTGCACACAAGCCAGTTCTCAAGGCTGTTACCACTATTATTACTATTGAAGAGAGATTTAAGGAGGTGTTCTGGACTGGAATTTCAGCTACTCAAATACTGAAGCACAAGAATACTACACTCCTGGACAGCGTGGGCTACTAAACAAGTGCAGGACCAATATGGTCTATTTGTGAAACCTTGTCTCAAAAGGAGGGGCAAAGCTGGATATGGTGGCACACATCTGTAATCCAGCACTCAGGGAGGCAGAGGCAGGTGTGTTTTGTGAGCTTGAGACCACCCTGGTCTACAGAATGAGCTCAGGACAGCCAAGGCTATCCAATGTGTGTGTGTATGTGTGTATGCACACACAAAACACAATGTTTTTAGGCTCTTCAAAAAATCTAAGTGCGTTGTGATCTGTATGAAATGATCCATTTATTTCCTTCTTAAAGAAAAATAATATATTTGGGCCATTGCTATAAAGAGAAAGTTTTCTTTGCATATGTAATTTGATACAAGTAATGTATTATAGTTTAACATTTTAATATAAGCAGTTATACTCTTGATAGAAATTATATTCCTTCTAAGAAAATGAAAATAAGAAAGTCTCCCACTATTTGTAACTCTTTCTGCACCATCTATGTATGCAACTACAGAGACAACTTTACACTTGTGAAACACAGACACATTTTATGCCTGAAAGGCTCTGAAGCCTGGGAAAGCTCAAGGGAGCCCCCAATCCCACCAACAAACCCATTAGTGGAAAGACTCACACTATTTCAATAATTCAAAATAATTTTCTAAAATCTGATAGATGTTTTTCATAACGAGGACAGCAACATGTAATATAATCATCATAAGTTTTGCAGAGTTAATTTCAAATAGCATTATGGAGACTTAGACACATTTTGCCTCTTGTCAGACATATTAGAGTATGATTAGGATGCAGTCCTCTATCTCAACTGGAAAGCATTCTGGAAAGAAATCAGTGTGACCAGAGGAAATGTTACTTGCTATTAAGTAGCCGAAACAGCAGCAGGTCTAAAGTACCTGTATCTCATTTTGGATTTAATTATTGCAATAACACCTCATTTGCTTCAAGGTATTACAATTATCTCCTGTTTTAAATTGAAAGGTATTTTAGAATGAATGCAGTTAATGAAGCAAAAGGTTCAAAATGTCCAGAGCGCTGGGCTTTAAAGTGGAACAACCTACATTTTAAACAAATGTGTTTGTGCATGCAAAATGCATTTCCTTTCACCAGATCTATCTATGTGCCAATGAACATGGCACAGTATTTTTTTAATTTCAATGTCATTACGTTTTTTTAATGGCACCAAGAACAAATTGAAAATAAGCATTGACATTAAGCAAGCACTTTTTAAAAAAACACATTTTCAAAATTGCAAAGGATATCATATATTAGTAAAAACTATTCCTCAAATTTTTTGTAAGATACACCATTTTAAAATGAAATCAACTGAATTTCAGATCTGATATGTACCAAGGTTGGTGCATAGACCTGCTGTTGTAAATCTTTAAATCTTCTAAATCCTTAAAATAATTCAAAATACCCCTTATCTATTGAGCACAGGTGTCAGGAGTGGAAATCTTTTAAATGCTAGGACTCTAATGAGATGCCATTTCATTTTTGTTTTCTGTAACTCTAACAGTGTATCATGCTCCAAACATCTGTCAACTTTTTAAAATATTATTCACAAGTTGAACCTTTAAGAATTATCCCAGATGATGCCATTTCCCCAAAGCACAGGTAACAGTAATGCTCTCAGATATGAAGACGGTGCAGAGGAGTCACGGAATCTAAGGTCCATGACACTTCAGGTAGTGTACAAATATTTTACTTTCAGATTTTAAAAAAGAGATGAAAATAAAAGTGATCTAGAGATGTTGTAATAATGTAGTCACAAAATGATCTTTTATTTTTCAATGGAGAAAGGAGCCCCATTGTCAAAATTGCCTAAGAAAGATTTACTTATTCCTGGTCAAGTACACAAAGACTATCTTGCATGAACACTTACTTCATAGATGCTAATTGGAAGACTCGCCATAGTACCTCAGAACAACCAGAGCATGTCGGGGGCTTTTAAATCTTGTTTTCACCTTGCTCAGTGTTCAAACCTGCTTAGGCCCTTTTCTGCTTTTCTGCAGTACTTCCTTATTCACTGGCATGGGATTTTTCCCTGTGAGACTCTTTGGCAACCTCACCTAAATGACTTCACCCACTCTTCTTCCATGGACTATTTCTGCACCTTGGGACACTGCACCATAGAACACGTGCATTGAAATGGTGGAGCCTAGAAAAGATCATCCTGAGTGAGGTATCCCAGAAGCAGAAAGATACACATGGTATATACTCACTTATAAGTGGATATTAGCCATATAGTAGAGGATAAACATACTAAAATCTGTATACCTAACGGAGATAAACAAGAAAGAGGACCTGGGGTAAGATGATCAATCGTCACTTAGAAAAACAAATGGGATGAACATTGGAAATAGGAGAAAACAAGAAACAGGACAGGAGCCTACCACAGACGGTCCCCTAGCAGTGTATCAAAATAGATGCAGTGACTCATAACCAAATCTTTGTCAGGGTGCAGGGAATCATATGAAAGAAGGGGGAGTTAGTAAGACCTAGAGAGGACAGGAGCTCCACAAGGACCAAATATATCTGGGCACAGGGGTCTTTTATGAGACTGATACTCCAACCAGGGACCATGAATGGATATAACCTAGAAGCCCTGCCCAGATATAGTCCATCGCAGCTCAGTATCTAAGTGGGTTTCCTAGTTAGCGGAACAGGGACTATTTCAGACATGAACTCAATGGCTGGCTCTTTGACCTCCCCAAAACCAAGGGAGGAGCAGCCTTGCTAGGCCACAGCAAAGGACATTGCAGCCAGTCCTGAAGAAGCCTGATAAGCTAGGGTCAGATAGAAGGGGAGGAGGTCCTCCCCTATCAGTGGAGTTGGAAAAGGGCAGGGAGGAGATGAGGGAGGGAATGAGGGAGGGGGCTACGGCTGGGATGCAAAGTACATAACCTGTGATTAATATTTTAAAAAATTTAAAAAGATTAACATATGAAAAAAGAGAATTTAGATGTACAACCATTTGCAGGTCCTTGGATATGCAAGAAATTATATTTTAATACTATTATTAAAAATTTAAAAATGTATTATATTGTGTAATTGAAAATGTTCAATGAAGACAGTACAAAACCAAAAATGCACTTTTTCTCCCACTGAGCATCACTTTCACATTAATGTATTTTATGTATTTGTAATCTCTTCTGAACACACATACATATAAATGATCATACATTGTTACATATTAAATAACCATTATTTAAATGATTCTAAGACATTATAAACACTGATGTGATCCTAGGGAGGAACATATCTCCAGAGCATGTCACACCCAGAATATATCATTTTAGCAATTTTAGTTTTGTTTTAGCCCTTGCTTTGGTCCAAAAGAAAAGAGTGAATTTAAATCTGTTTTTGTTTTGTTTTGATTTGGTTTGGTTTGGTCTGGTTTTTAGTTTTGATTTTTGTTATTAAGATACTCACAATCAAAAAATTCTCCTATCAAAACAATCTGAGGAATCCAATCATCTGTCCATGTAGCATTCAGAACTGACACCAGTTCTACAATGGAGACCCTTTAGCCCTGCTGTAATATTCCTGAATATTATCTATAACTACTGCTTTACATACCAGCTCTGTTATATTATTAACATCAGTCCATATATGTCTCTCTATTTTAGTTTGGTATACCAACTCATATGAAAACCTCTAAATATGGCCTTCATTAATTTTTCCTTAACAGAAATCTTATCATGTGCACATAATACTTGGAATATTGCTGATTAGAATGGAAACTTAATATTACAAATGTCACTGTTTAACTCCGTAATAATTCTTCAAATAATTACACACACACACACACAAAGAACACGGGATGACTACATTACTCCATTCCATTTCAAATTACTGACATTGCTGATATGAACTCAAATGACCCTTAGAGAAAGGAGAATATTTTAGTTACAATTCTATGAGAGAACAAATACATGTAAATATTTTAGTAGGTGCTGCAAAGTACTATATTAGAAATTATCTGAGTCAGTCTTCTGGTATGAGAAAGTTCACATCAAGAAAAAGATGACTAACCTGTTACTTAAAGGTGAACAATAGCTGGACACGGAGAGAGAAATTAAAAAAGGGACCAACTATATGATTTGAGATTTATATTAGATATAATATTCCAAAAGCAGCATTCCCATGTGTCAGCTTGTCTTAAATATTGTCACCTTAAGATATTTCCAGTATTTCTACAAAATCTTTGATTATAATCAGTACATGTTAATACGATTAGAGAGATATTATACAAATATTTACCCTTGGATCTAATTATGTTTGTGACAAAGATTAATTACTGACTATATTTCTATGGCTTTCAAGGACTATCTTTAGATTTAAATTTAAGACAAAAATTATACCTCTTGTGGTAAGATTTTACTTTTAAATAAATTTTTAAGCATTCTCTTTTAAAAGGGAGACATTGTCAGAAACTTTGACTTTCTGATGACACAAACATTTAGCACTAACTTATCAGACCAGAGTATTATTTCAATACTGTCAGGTTCCTACTGAATGCAACATTATGGAGACTTTATTTGTTTACTTGCATGAGAAACCTGCTTGTGCCATTTCTTTATCAGTACTGCTTTATTTTTTTTTTTATTTTAAGTAACATGATCAGTTTTCACTGATTCAATCTCCAGGTAAAATGCCAAGTTATTCCAGTGGGAGATTGTGAACTGTGACCTCAATGGATTTAGAATACAAAACTTATCGATAGAAATATTTTCTAAAAACAGCAAAGAGCTTTAAAGTAGGTGGATTCAGATTTGGTGCTGTTAAAAATAGCAGCCTCCTAGAGCGCACTGTTCTCTTCTCAACTCTTAATGAACTCTGGAACGCTCACTTGAGAATGATAATCAGGTTGGCATTATTCTCTAAATGCCCCAAATCTAAAAACAGAACCAAACTTTTGAAGCAATGGGGACAGAACACGTAAGGTTGACAAGCCTCTGGGTTTCAATAATGCCATGCTTACCTCAGTAGGACGGGACTTTCTTACCTTAGTAATAAGGTAAGACAATCTTTGAAATAAATGGGCATAGTAACTCCTTAAAACTTACATTTATGATGGTGAAATGGTATTCAGTAGTAAAATACAAATAATATAATAGTTAACAATAAATATGGGGGACTTATAGATATTAAAAACACCTTGTTTTGTGATTTCAAATGTAGTTCATTCTAGTTGTTTGATAGTGCATTTTATAAATTCCAGCACTTAGGAGATTGAAGAAGAATAGAAAATTTGAGGTCAGATTATGCTAAATAACAAACTCAGGAACACCCTGGGTTACCTGCAAGACCCTATCTAAAAATTGAAGAAACCAAAATATAAAATAAAAAATAAAGTGAATCAGTGATCAGTAGGAACATACAAGTCTCCATGAATGACGCTTTCTCATTTCACAAGCAATGTATTACAATGCTAATTAAATTGGAAACCATAAAATTCAATTATAGAGCCATATAGTAGAAATTAGTAATCAATAATGGCTTTCTATAGAGTGATTTTTTTTTTAAATTTCAAGTACAAATCTGACCTTCACACATAGAATCTTCTGCCAAAACTACAAAGTTGTAATTTCCCAATCCTCAAAGTGGCACTTTTTGAGAGCTTAAACTGTACTCAAGTTTCTTTTTCTATTATTTTTCTTGAATTTTATAATTTTAAGATTAGAAAACAATCATTTTCTTACTTAAGATCATTGATTTTGATCTATAATAACTATGTGAGCTCCAAAAATTACATTCTCACCCACATTTTATTATGATCTTTATATAACCTAGAACAAAGTTGGAAGAGTCTTATAGAAAATGGGTTTGTCTATCCACTTCATCTGCTATTAACCATTTACTTTGTGCTTATTAAGATCTGTTCAGTGTTAAGCAACCGGTAATCAATCCACTTTTTGTTTTGTATAAAACAATATTGCTGAATTTCAAGTATTCCAATTTCAAATATTCTCAATTTAAAATATCCCCAGAGCATTATATACCTAGCTCAATACTCTGAAATTTTGAACAGTAACAGAAAAGATATGTAAGTTGTAGCCGTACATAAAATGCATTCAAGAAACAATGAATAACAAGTCTACCATTTATATTATCATCAATTATGTCAAGCAAGAAATGAAACTACTCTGAAAGATCACTAGATAAACAGACAAAAGATAGATAGATGGTACATAGATAGATGATAAAAAGATAGATAGATGATAGATATATTAGGTAGACAGATAAATAGATGAGATAGATAGATGATAGATATAGATAATAGGTAGATAGATGGTAAAAAAGCAAACAGTCACGTGCTTTACATGAGATCTTTATTGATTCTTTTATGTTATTTCTTTAATCCTTTCCTCACAATTACGAACACTCTCATTGCTGACACTGGAATACTAGATGTCTCCATCTTTTGGAAGGCATTTTCTGCCAATCCCTCTATCATGCTAGCGTCTGATCCTTTCTGACCACACTTCCTGCTTCATGTTCCAAGGCAAAGACTGACTCCTTCAGGGTGCCTTGCTAGTACTACAGTTGATGAGACCAGAAATAGTTTTATAATGTGAATCAGTGCTGCCAAACCATTTAACTTTAAATTATGCAGGCTCAGAAACAAGATATCAGTCCTGCCAAACCAGATTGTAGTTGGGCCTGTACACCCTCCTTTGTTTCTCCTAGTTTAAGTCAACTAACAAAATAAAAATCAACAAACGTAAAATAAAGCCTTACATGTTTATGAACACCATTTCTATCTTTAAAGAGGGATTAGATGACAGACAAGTACAACAAACAAGACATTTTCTGGTGCTACTTGTCTACCATTTGGCTTGGGGAAGTTCTGAATTCATTTTTCTAAGGCAGAGCTGTAATAAGATCCAATTAAAACAGCATTCAATGCAATGGAGAAAAAATGTATACCTGCTTTGGTCCTATTGTTCTGCAAGTTGTCAGTCAAAACAAGTTATGAACTAAGACATGATAGAACATTAAGAAACTAAGAATGCTCCTCCCATGGTGGGTGGGGAAGTCAAAGAGGTAGCCACTGAGTTTATGTCAGAGACAGTCCATGTTCCCCTTACTAGGCAAACCCACTTGGATACTGAGATGCCGTGGGCTACATCAAAGCAAGGGTTCTAGGTAATATCCATGCATGGTCCTTGATTGGAGTATCAGTCTCAGACAAGGCTCTGTGCCCAAATATATTTAGTCCTTGTGGAGCTCCTGTCCTCTCCAGGTCTTACTAACTCTCTCTTCTTTCATATGATTTCCTGCACTCTTCCCAAAGTTTGGCCATGAGTCTCAGCATTTGCTTTGATACACTGCAGCCTAGCTAGGCCACAGAGGAGGACATTGCAGCCAGTCCTGGTAAGACCTGATAAGCAAGGAGGACCTCCCCTATCAGTAGACTTAGAGAAGGGCAGGGAGGAGATGAGGGAGAGAGGGTGGGGTTGAGAGGGAATGAGGGAGGGGGCTACAAAGTAAATAAACTGTAATTAATATAAAATTTTAAGAATAAAAGAAACGAAGAATACTATCGTTAAGATGTTCTGCTTACCTGACATGAGAAGAAAAAAAGGTATATTACTACTATAAATGTAGTCACAACCAGATAGCCAATTCATACTTTTTCTGTTGCTGATTAGAGTCTACTACATTGTAGAAGGTCTTTCATCTTATTTGCCCACTCTGATAAATGAGCGACGACAGCATAAAGCCTTGTATTTAGTAGAATTGTGGATATCCACTAGGACCATGTAGGGAGACTACTTGACTGATTATTGAAGTCTGATGTTGGAAAGGATGGAAGGAACTAGCAAAGGGTCATGTTTGTTTGTAAGCCCAGGCACAGGCACTATCCGAATTCTATTTTAGTCACTGACTGTGAAACACCAAGGCTATACAATTGATTCCTTGGTTTTCATATGGTGTGGCTTCCAACACTGAGGTGCAGTCAAAGTAAGGAGAAGGGTTCTAAGGGTAATTTCATAGAATTAGTTATTCAAATGATTTTGAAATGTTCTTCATAACTGGAATTATATTATTATTGCCTCCATATAGAATCAAAGATATTCACTGAAATATGTAGACTTTGCATGGGTCTTACAGAATTCCTGGAATAAATTTAACAAACCCTATAACTTTACTACAGAGGAGGTTATCAAAGCTTCCTTAAAAATCTTGATAGTTTATTTATGAAGTGATTTAAATTTATTATTCCTACACCACAATTGATTATATTACAGTGGACAGAAGAAAAAAAGACATTAAAGTATCATTGAATGGATTCTTCAAAACTGTTTCATTGACAGGAGTTTGACTTGAAAATGACACCAGGTATTTATAAATCCTATCTTCATGACTATGAAACACTAAATTGATTCCAACTCTGAAAAAAGATTTCCTTTGTCAGTTCTTCTGATTGATAACAGTAAGCATAGATAGATAGACAGAGAGAGAGAGAGAGAGAGAAGAGTGAATCACTTGTTTGCCTTTAAGGAATACAACTAATTAGTAGTTACATAATGAAATATATATATTTCATTATATATAAATTTACATAAATATATAATATATAAAAATACATGTGAAACTTCCTGAGGCATAAGAACTTAGATCATGAAACTTCTGCCTGTTTCACTCTTAAGGAACCTTCTTTCTACCCCACACCTACATTACTTTGTGATACTGTATGAATATCTAACTTTGCACAAAGCTGGAGAATATTGCTCACATTTTTGTTTCTATTTACCTCCTTGCCTCGTCTAGTTCCTACTTTGTTTGTCCATGCGTACACATGCTTGCTGTCTAAGTTTCCCAAAACTGTTTGAGACATCCTCAGTACTCCATGCTAAAAAAATAACTGGAGTCACAGAGTTAAAGGCACAATGTCTTTGAGAATAGGAGGCAACACACATCGATCAGTGCTGAAGACTGCCTTTTGTAGGAATAATGTCCCCATGGCTCCCTGGTAAGAAAATCTCAATTGTCTCTTATCTGTTCAGGGCACCATCATCTCTTAAAGTGTGCGAAAGCTGAGTCCAGGGCAGGAGCACCTGACCATGACAGATATCTGGCTTCTTGGCCTGTAATGTTCTGACTGAAATCTCATCATCTTCATTTGCTATCCCCTTTCCATATTTCTTACAGCTCTGAGGGTGTCTACCTTGCAAGTGATTGTCTAATAGCCTCACAACTAATGCTTTGAATTCCAAAGGAATCTTTGAAATATTGAAAGAGATTGTCCAAGCAAACATGAATGTGGCGTGCCCAGAACCAAAATCAACCAACTATTGTATTTACAGTTGTACAAAGACATTAACAAATATTAAAACTCTACTCCTTTTACAAGTATTTAAAATAATTCACCACATCACAAGAACTTATCTAGTTTTACACAAGTTCTTTGAAATACTGATTTCTGAAAAATTCTAGGAACAAAGCATTTGGATTTGTTTCTTCTGCTTACTCTCATTTACAAAGCTGTCTTTTTCTCTGTCTCAATAACAGTAATTTACACAAATAAAAATGCCAGTCTGGTCAGACTAACTGGTCTGAAATATCTCCAAATTATAAAGTGCTTACTCACAGAATAAGTTTCCCTAATTGCTGCTATGGAGGAAGCTTATGTCCATTGATGCTGCAGAAACAGACATTTGAAAAGTTTATATTCAAAATATTAAAAAATTAAGAAATTTTTGTTATAAATGGTATTTGTTTTTAAAACAATATCTTAATAATAATTTAATTGTTGTCCAGGGGAAAATTAAAGAAAGGTTCCAGGTTTCTATGTGGACATAAAATGAGCTTTAGATATAACTCAAAATCACCTGAGAAATGTTGTACAGATTGCTCCAGTGCTTAGATGCACCCATGAGATATTTTAAGTGGTTAGATTTTATATAGCATCATTGATGCCTTTATAATGGTGACTATGGTCCATTCCATTCTTGCTTTGCTCTGCATAAAGTAACAAGGAATACACCAGTGTTTGCTTAGATGATTTTCCTCAATGAATAATCTGAAATAATGGCCTCTTCTGCTTGCATTCCTAGAATCATCTTTTCAACTATATTTTACTTCATTATCAATAAGCATGTTCTCTCTATTTCATTAAATTTGTTTTATTGCCTCTCTGGAGGAGAAATGCACATCTGTTTCAATCATATGGCAGGTATGCAGTGACAGAACCTGAAACATAGATGTCTCTCAACTGAAGACTGAATACAGAAATTGTGATGCATTTACAAAATGGGATACTATTACTCAGCTACTAAAAACAAGGAAATCATGAAAATTATAGGCAAATGGTGGGAACTAGAAAAGACCATCCTGATTGAGGTGTCCCAGAAGCAGAAAGACACACATGGTATATACTCACTTATAAGTGGATATTAGACATATAATATAGGATAATCATACTAAAATCTATAGTCCTAAAGAAAGTAAACAACAAAGGGGATCCTAGGGAAGATGCTTAATCCTCATTCAGAAGGTCAAACAGGATAGACATTGGAAGTGTAAGAAGACAAGGAACAGGACAAGAGCCTACCACAAAGGACCTCTGAAAAACTCTACTCAGCAGGGTATCAAGCAGATGCTGAGAATCATAGCCAAACTTTGGGCACAGTACAGGGAATCTGATGAGAGGAGGAGATAGAAAGACCTTGAGAGGACAGGAGCTCCACAAGGAGACCAGCAGAGCCAAAAATCTGGGCCCTGCAGAGACTACGGAATCAACCAAGGACCATGCATGGGAGGACCTACATCTCTGGCTCAGATGTAGCCTAGGAGCAACTCGGTCTCCATATGGGTTTCCTAGTAAGAGGAGAAGGAGCAGTCTCTGTCATGAACAAATTTGCCTGCTCTTTGTTCACCTCCCCATGGCAAAGTGGCATTGCCAAGTCCCAGAGAAAGATCCAGACAGTCCTGCTGAAACCTGTTAGGCTAGGGTCAGATAGTAGGGGAGGAGGACCTCCCCTATCAGTGGACTAGGGGAGGAAAATGGGGGTGGGAAATGTTAGGGAGGGTGGGAGAGTGTTTAGATGAGGGAGGGGTACACAGCCAGAATAAAAAGTGAATACATTATAATTACTATTATTATTAATAATAATACAATAGAAAAAAAGAAAATTATTTATGAAATCTCCCTTTGGCAAGATAATAGAAAATTAACAAAGGACCAAAAACAAAAATTTTATTAAAACCTCTCAAACAAAAATGTGGAATGTCAAATTTCTTAGTATAAAATCGGGACTGAAAACTTTCATCTCAGGATTGATCCATCCCACACAGTTCTTCACAGCATCCTTGCAGGATTCTCTTTGGCTCCCTGAAGTCTCTTTATTCTCTGATCTGGCGCAAAGGCACAGGTGACAGTTCTCAGAAGGGTAAGAAGCTCTACTCTCTGTGAGAGATTTTCACAATAGAACCAATTTGCAGGAGAATGTAAAATCCTTTAATGAACAGGGAAATCTGGGCTTTCCAGATATTTCTTTAAGCAAATGCTCATACAAAAAGCAAACTACAGTTTTCTAGCTTTGTTTAAAATTGACCTCCTATAATATAAAGGCAGTTTTCCTGGATTAAAGGACTGCACTCTTTGATCATTTAGTTTAAAATTTAGCATGACGCTGCACAGCTTCCGTTCTGAATGTCTATTTTAGGTGGATAGAAGTTCCTTGAGTTGTATATCCTGTGTCTGTGCGCTATTTTTATTTATTTGAAGTTTTTTTTTACAATAAAGTGTATAAAATTAATAAATGTGTGATACATTAGAATATAACATGTTTTATTGTTAAATTAGCTGAAGCCATGACGACACATGGACAGGACTCCGGGACAAAATTTCAATATTTGATAGATGAGACTTACAGAAACTAAATCTTTCTCCAAAGACAAGAACGTCTGCTATGAAGAGCAAGATGGTAGGAAAGAGACAAACTAAAGATACGGGGAAGAGGTACAGTTGCTGCGAATATATCAGAAAGCTCATATTACCTCTTCAATCTATTATGGGCTAAAACAAAAAAAATAAAAAATAAAAATAAAAAGCATTACCAACTTCGCAAAGGGGGAGAGCAAGAGACCTTATGGGTTAAACTGAAGGAACACAGCATGCATCTAAGGTAACCAACAGAAAAAAATAAGTCAGGGCCATATGGGATGGTGGATATTTCAGCAGACATCTGTGTGTGCAGGCAGAGGACCACAAAACAGGATGGATTAGCATACTTCACACATTTCCTCAGTCCATTTTCCTGCCAATGCCTTGGTACCACTCAGCCCCTGGAAGTAGGCTAGATCTCACCAGAGAGAGGGGAGGTATATAAGAAGCTCATTATTACTAGCTGTCTGTTAGTCTGAGAAATGGTAGTTCTAAACTGTTCTTTGTCTCATTCCCCACAATAGTAAAGGGAATGATGTTCCTCATCTTTATGGACTCTTATAACAATAAGTCAGTTGACCAGAGCCCTGGCACCCTGCCCCTTGAAAAGACAAACTGCCCATTTTATCAGCAATCCCCAACTCACAAATGACGTTTTTGAGTGCTTTCCAAATTTGGGGGTAGATGCCATGTGTTCCTGGTGATTAATGTGCATCTAATTTGTCAATTAGTATAGAACATCCAGTCCCTGCTATGATTAGTTTAGATGACAATTTTGTTTTGGTAATTCATAGATATAAATATGTGTTAAGAACAAGACTGATGTACACAACAGAAAAGTTGTCAAAAAATAAAATATATCTTGCTTAAGTTAAAGTAACTAAAATCCTGCATAAGCCATTAGTGATATGAAAAAAAGAAAGTATTCTGCCATGTTCCTATAAACTCATTTATCTCAGAAAAATTGCAAAGTTAGAGTAATAAGTTTTCAAAACTTGGAATACCACCATTAACAATTGGAACCAGGTGAGGTTTACTTTTCAAAGCACATCTTAGTTGATGGCTTTACAGATTGTTTTACTAACAACCAGTTTTATAATCAATAATTCAAGTTTAAAACTCACAGTTGAGATCACATGGAAACACAGATGAAGCATCATCCATTGAATTCACAAAAGAATAAACTTAAAATGTGACTTCAATCATTTACCCTATCACTTATTACTATCACTTCAATCAATTACCACAGTTCTTAGAACTGAGCTTCTAAGTTTCTTTAAGTTGATTCTATAAAGCCAAATAAAGTTGCAAAAGTCATAGCAATGTGTTATATGTTCATTTTGCTACAAAGTGTGTGGTTTTAAGTGCCTTTGTAATCACATTATTTCACTGTTGACATTTTTCAGGGAGGCAGCTCTCTCTGCATTAATAGCTACTATTTTCATTTCTCTTTACAATGCCCATGCTGAAGGAAAAATCATTTTCCCAAACTCTGTAAATAGGAGTGAGAGTCAAAAGACAAACTTTTAAAAACAATGATATTGAGTTTCAAAATCCAATCAATTTCAAAATCCCAACAACATAACACAGCAAAGACAAGAAGCCTTCAGTCACTAATGTTGGCCTCAAGCAGCCACCATGAAGCATCCGTAGGCTTCATTGCTGTTTTTACTTCATCATTGCATAAGGACCACTGCTGTCATGCATGCATTTCCTGGGCATGGGGTGCCTAGGGTAAAGGTTTAGAAAAACACTGTGATACTTATTTTTCAAACCAAGGTATAGAGATAATATGACATATGGAATATTTCAATGAATGTATCTCATTCTGAAATAGGAAAAAGAATTAAATGGTAAGATCTCAAGCTGAGAAATGAAACATACCTTGAGATGAACAGCTTTTGCTTATTCAACATAAAAGCCTCCTATAGCGCTGTAATTTATTTCATGTAAGCAGTGTAATTTCAAATATGGGAGAAAGACAACATTGCTGCTGTAAACACAAAATTAACTTTCCAAGGGATAATGGGAGTAGTAATCCCATATGTAAACCACATTAAATGACATCAATATTGATGGGCTAAAATAATGATTTTGAGAGATCTGACATAGTTAGATCAATAGTAAAAGAATTTCACTCTATTTTTCCCATAGTTGACATTGGTTTTGATTACATTACATATTTACATAATTATAATGTAGTATGAATAGTACACATAATCTAAGACAGTGTTTGTATATTCCCCTGGGTTTATATATACACAATAATGTACATTGGATACACATCACAGTTTTGGTCAATATTTCATAGTCTAGTAATAGTTTGTGAATTAGCATTTAGCTTCTAGCCAAAAATTAAAAAATCGGGAATGCACTTGTAGTCTGAGCAACTCAGCAGGGTGAAGCAGGAAGAGTACTTGTGCCAAGTCCTTTATGCCCAGATTGGGCAAGGCAGCAAGACGCCGACTCCTTAAAGCATAACTTAATGTCTTTCATTAAATTCCTTAGTATCTCTTTAGGGAAAAAAAAACATAGTATTATTTAGAATTTACAACCAACCATGATAGAAATTGTCACTGGAACTTAAGTTTACATATCTGTGTGGAGAGATGCTAGGTAACTCCTTTTAGTTATGTCTTACTTCCTTATACACATAGAGAAGAAATACTAACTGACACTGATAAACACTTACTGTAATGTTGCCAATCAGCTATTACTATTAATAGCCATTGCTGTTAGCACCATGTAATGAAAAAAACCCCGTGGTCCTTATGGTCATTCTTTTAAAAATGCATTTTAATTGTATAAAACTGTAAATTAAATAGTGGTTTGTAGTTTCATGATTCCCCAACGTTTCAAGCACTGATTATCAAGAGACTAAAGAATCAATGTATTCAAGCATATTATATTTAGGTGGTTGCATAATGGTTCATAACTTTAAGTACACAGTCAGCAATGGAAGGAGTAGGCTAAATGAAAAACTTAGTATTAAAGAAGCCCAGACAGTGGGTACACATTGCTGCTGGCCACAGCCACATCAATTTCAAAATTTCCCTGAGAGGGATAAAACCCAGACACAGACTATTCATCTATCAATCAAACAACTGTCTGGTTCTTGTTTCACGATTGTTACATGATTGTGGAGATGTGACTTAGCACTCTTGCAAAGTCAGAATCCATTTTTAGAGAACAGAGCAAACATAATGAGAAATCTACCACACTGTCTAACAAATTCAGTTAAGCAACTGGTGATGTACTCTGCAGAGCATTGAGATTTTCTATGATTAATTTGAATAGCAAACTGATTGCCTAAAGACTAAAATGGATGAATATAGCCGGCTTTATCCTAAAACCTGTATTCAAAAAAAAAAGAAATCAAACACATAGAAGGCATTTATCATGGCTATATGTGTCAAAGGATGTGGCATTGTAGTTAAAAACATCTAACTTTCTGGAAAAGAATTACAGTTATTTTATGGAATTAATATTAGCACCTAAAAAATGTGTAGCCTGCTTTTATTCTTGGAGAACTGCAACGTAGGGTGGTTCTCTATGAAATAAATAAGAAATTAAAATAATAGAACACATAAAGAGTATAGAAGAATTGTTATTATTTTTTGCTCCCAACCATATGCGGGGTGTCAAAGGTTTAACCTATAGAATTTTATTTAATCCTTATCATAGGAATTCCTTTCCAATACATTTTATGCAAGAGGGAAAGAAACTAGGCTCACATTACAAAATTAGTAAACTGAATCAAACTCGGGACTTTGAGTGAAAAGTTTGTGCTTCCTACAATCTTAGGGGAGCTGATACAATGGAACTGTCGAAGGGTTGGAAATGAAAACTTTTCTTCTTACTTTCCTAGATTGACTTTTATTAACTAATGTGGATGTGGGTGTGTCTGCTGCGTGTGTGTATGTGCATGTACCTGGAGGTGGCTGAGGAGCTGAGAAGTGAGAGGGAGAGCCCTGTGAGCCTGGAGTTACAGGCGGCCATGAGCTTCCTGATGTGGGTACTGGAAATTGAGCTGCAGTCCACAGGAGCTCCAATCTGTATTCCTAAGCACTGAGCCATCTCTCCAGATAATTTTCTTAGTTTTACTGGAAAACTAAGATATACCAGAACTTACATGAGGATGGCACAAGCATTCATGTGACAAACATCAATGTTGCGCAAAAGGGCATAATTACTTTCCTTGGCTTCATCTTTTAAGAGGAGGAGCCTCACAGTCCTTAAATACACATTTAAGCTGCTTTCGGAAGTATACAAACTAACAAAAGCTCATTATGGTTCTAAGCTTTTTAGGGACACACACACACAGAGTTGCAGTTAGAACTGGAGTGTGCTTCCTGTGGCTTGCTAAGTAATCCCTGTGAGAGTCCTTTCTTAGGAAACTGCATTTAATAACTGCAGACAGAAGGGAAGAAGGGGCTGCCTCCCACTCACTAACTGTGAGGTCAGTACTGAAGCTTCCGCTGAGGAGTGCAAGAATGGATTCATTTCACACCCATTCAAGCCCATAAGCAGGAACACAATGGACAGGGACCAGCCTGAATTTCTAAAGAGAGAGGGGATTGTGGGATGGTCCTGACACAGAAGTTGTAACTGTTAACACTCAAGAATTCTAAGCACAATGAGAATAGGAAGGCACCATGTTAAAGACAGGGCTGCAAACAGTTGGGGGTGAATTTTTGTTTGAAAAGAAATTTTATTTAGTGATTACCTGATCTTTCTTCACAGAATAATATATTTGGTGATTTATCTACACTTCACACACTCTTGATGAATACACACTTCACAAGCATGCTCAATAGTAGAGCTAAACCTGCCATGACTAGAAAAATTCAGAATACATACAAAGGTGGGGGGGGGGATCTCTCACTCTCTTCTCAACTCTTCACAGACTATAAAAATGACTGTGTTTCCCTTTACTTCAACCCACAAATGTTTAACTACTAGTAAAGAGATTTAGAACAATCTCAGAAATTTATAAAGATGTGTGCCCAGCTTTAGAACAGTGACTGACATTAGCACAGAGCTAATGCTACTGAAAGGTTACTCTGGTGACAACAGCCCCAGCACACACATTAGCTCCTGGGTCTGCAATGCTCAGCTTTGCTCTGAAGTCCGAATACACCTCAACCCCGACCCCCAGCTTGCTATTGGCAGTATCCAGCTGAAAGTTTCATTCAGATTAAGGTGTAGATGGTCTTAAACTTATGTTACTATTTTTTCTTTTTAATTATAATTTAATTATACTGCTGTAGAATTTAAATCATTTATACAGCTCTAGATGGGACATCGGTATCAATTCATAGCACCACACTCCCAGCCCCACCAAGGCTCAGAGAATGTCACTAAAGAGTAGGCAGAAGGAAGATAAGAGCCAAGGATAGAGAGAAGCACTAAGAAGTGTTCTCTTCTGTGATATGGTTATCACACTCATAAACTCACAGTAGCTATGGTTACTTATATAAATTAATCCACTCAAAGTTCTGGCATAGATAGTGGAGATACTCTCAAGGCCTCACCCCTTCCTGAAGAACTATGGGCACATGAGAGTTATTTAAGAAGGAAAAAAGAATCATTATTTTTTGAGGGTGTGGCCTGGTAGACTTTCTGAGCTCCACTGGATGGTCCCACACTCATGTAAACATGAGCAGCACTCAATGACCTTGGTGTCTCCTCAGTGCTCTCATTGTAACTACTCCGCTACACCTCTTCTGTTTAGAGGCCTGAGTTTTCTCCAAGCTCCAATACCTCAGTGTTTTCTAATTGTTCTTTCCCCTGAGAAGTGTCTACTCTTGTTTATCCTGAACCTAACAAATGGGTCCCTACTTAAACTTACAAAGACAATCTTTGTGAGTGTCATTAGTTTTTGGTTAGAACCCTTCTGCATTTCATCTTGGAAAAACCATTTATCATGATACTGTCACATAAAAAACAATTAAGCAATCATAAATCATTGAAGGGAAAATTTGAGACTTCAAAATAGTTTCCGATTTGATCATGTGGCCAATTAAAAGGACAGTTACACATCCGATTTAAATTTTCAGAGGTCAGAGGTCTTTGATCTAGAGTCATTTATCTGAAGACAATAAACCTTATGCTGCAGATGTTTTAACTGCATGGGCTTTCTAAGGTCCCTGAGATCCCTGAAGAAGCAGCAATAGGTTTACTTGTTAACTTACTTTCATGAAAATGTGCAAAAAAATATTTCAACTAAAAACAAGATTGTTGTTTTTTTGCCTCAACACTGTCATCCTAGATATGTTCTCTGAGCTATGATAAAACCTGACCAAAAGCAGCTAGAGGTAAGAAGGGTCTATTTGGTGTATACTTCCACTTCACAGTATAGGAGCTAGGGAAGAAACTAGAGGCTCAAGGCAGGAACCCAGAGGCAGGAACTGAAATAGAGACCATGGAGTAATATCTTTTGTAGGCTTTCTTAGCTTCCTTTTAAAGACTTTCTGACTTGTTCAACTTTTTTTTTCTTATACAAAGCAGAACCATATTTGTACAGAAGTGGTAGCCAACTGAAGACCACCTACACAGGTGTGGAACTTCCAGCAGTGGGCTGGGCCCTCCAACATCAATCAGTGAAAAAAATTAAATACACAGATAAATAAATAAAACACAGATTTGTGCACAGGACAATCTGATGGAGATAATTCCTTAATTGAGGTTTCCTCTTACTAGGTGTCTATATAGTTTTGTCAAATTGACATAAACTCTCCAGCACAATTAAAGAAGATGATAAGTCAATAGCCACATATAATTTGACATCCAAATACAGTGAGAAAAATTTGGGGACTAATAAGTTTGGATTTTATGGGTTCTATTATAAAGCCAAAATCATTGCACCTATAAATAGGCTCTACTTATGAAACAAAACAAAACAAAACGACAAATAGGCCTTTTCCTGTTCGGCATAAAATTTGAGCCTGAAGTCTTTGTATTGTTCAATTCCTAGACATAACAGCATGAATGTTTCACTGTAAGAATGTCTCCATGACACAGGACAACAAGATATCCAAGAGAAGTCCTGGATGAAGTCTATTATTGATAGTGTAGCAGAATCCAGATGGCTTCAACCAGACCAATGACTCATTACAATGAATATTTGCAAGTAAAGATGCATGGGCAAAGGGGCATGCTGTGGGAAATGCTGGGACACACTACAGCTTCCTCTGTGAGTTGTTTTTTGTTGTTTTGTTTTGTTTTGCTTACTTTTATTTTTATTTATATTTGAGTTTTATTTTCTTGTTGGGGGAGGTTGCAAGGGCAGTGGGTGGCTATAAAGGGACAGATGAGTGCAATTGGGGTGGATGATGTGAAATACACAAAGAATCAATAAAAACTTATTTTTTAAAAAAAGTATGTCTCTTATCAAGCTCAATAGTGGAGGTGTGTGGGTAATGGAGGGGAAAAAAGGAGGATTCTGAGGTATGCAGTACTAGTAGTGAGTTTTATGAAAAATAGTAAGATCAACAGGCCCATAAAAGTTTAAAAATTAAAGAGTCAGAAGATGTGCCTTCTCCTTCAGTGACACTTCATAAACACACTATGCTTTTCCCCTCTCTCTCATGGAATAGAATTTATCAGAATCTTGGGATTTGTAAATCATAAACCTGGAGCGGTCCTGGAGAGAGGAAACTTGTGAGCAATAATAAAATGCATGTTACAGGAAAAACTAAATTGTCTTTCTATTTTCTTTGGGGAAATAACAAACAGAAAAATCAATTCCTTAGGATAAAGCACTGAGAAACAAGAGAAAGGTATTTTAAGGACTGAAATAAGCTAACTACTAAAAGAATTAATATTACTATGAATTTTATTTTTAAAAGCTTACATTTTAAATTCTTTATCTTAAATATTTTTATTCATTTAAGTATTCTTATATTCCTTTTAATTAAAAGATCTTTAGTATTGAATAAACCCCCTGATCTGATAGCACTCCTTCCTATCTCTTGACTGTCCCATAGTAATAATAAAACTAGATATTTCTCGACTAAATAAATTCCCCCCTCTTTCTCACATACACATATGAACATGTACATGCATACATATACAAAATGAGTAAATAAACAAAATATTAAAATAAAAGATTGAAAACATAATACTAAGACTGCAAAAATAAAATTAAAAGCTTTTAAATATAAATACACTTGCATGTAAAGTATTATTTCTGCGTGACACTCAGGAAATGGTTTTATTTTCAATGAAAGTTATATAGAAAATAACTGAAGACATGCTGTTCACTGAAAATCCAAATAGGAACACATTAGAATTTCTATTCTATACCAGAGCACATGACTAAAAAAACATTCAGAGAAATTTATATATATATATATATATATGTATATGTATGTATATATATAAGCTTATTAAGCTTATACATACATATATATACATATATGCTTAAGGAAAAGGAAATATCATGGTATTTGGGGGAGAGATATCTGGAGTCCATGTCTCTGTCTTCTTCTCTCCTTAAACAAAATTCAAGTATGAGGAAAAGATATAATCATGAATTAAACTAGATATCTGAGAGACTTTACCTTTTCTGTGTAGACTTTGACATTTTAGGAAATACTCAATAATCAATGTAATTAAACATAGCCATGTAGAAAAAGATCAGAATCTTTTACCACACTGACAATATAACAAAACTATTAAAGCCATTTTTCCATTTACTTATTCTTTGAATCAGAGCAAAACAAGATTCCATTATTGTTGTGGATAAATAATTAAATTATAATTAATTTAATTAAACAAAGTATTTGCTGTTGAAATTTTATATATAAATACACATTTTGACATTCCTACCTTTGAATCAAAGTAGCATGGAATTTGCTACCTAAAAGCAGTTAAAATTTTAGTTTCAAGAATATAAAATGAGCTATAAACATTTCAAAGGTAAATACTTTGTAAAGTGAAACAAAGACTTGGAGAGATGTTCTAAAACATTCTTTATAAAAGTTAGCTAAATATTAAGTTCTACATATGATATGGTATAATATATGTCCTATATGCAGAGGGGTAGATTTTTAAATGAAGTCCCTAACCTCTGATAACTCACAGTCCACTACGTCATACACACAGAGCCAGAAACAGACAGACAGGTAGACCCACAGAGAGAGATGGAACAAGAAAAAGAAGAACAGAACCAAAGACAAAGCGAGAAGCATGTATCCAGGCCTTAGGGCTATCCCCTGTTATGAAGAAATCCATATGATAAACACATGGAAATGGGTGCATGACAGAGCTGATCTGAAATTGTTCCTATTTTACATAAAACCAGAAAACAAATGTGTCTAGGATGTCATCTGGCAAGTCTGGACTTTGCCACATGGATAAGCATGCTGTTCTACTGAAGTTTGCTTGTTCATTGCTCTTACCATCTTCCTTTACTCTGGAAGTTTCTTCTATGAGGAACTCCACAAAATCCTTCCCTCCTCTGACTACTTGCTTCTGGACTTCATACCCTCCTTCTACTTAGTATCTGCTTCATTTTCCTGTTCATCGCATACCTGCTTCCTGAGAAAAACTACTTAAAGACAAAGTTTTGTGGTTTTTTTATTGCAGAAGATGTCTTAGGTCTACCTTCAAGCAAGATGGATTACTTTGTTGAAAATAGAATACAGGGTGAAAAAAAATCATTTTAATTTTCACTGTGTGCTAATTTACAATGTGTCATGAAGTTTATTACCAGATGAGGTGTTCTTGTTTTTTATTATGTACCTTGACATGCCTGCTTTGCATTTACTCTGTGGTTATATTTTTATGTGTGTGTGTGTTTTGTTTTATTTTGTTTTATTTTGCTAGAAAGTTTCAATATTGTCATTCCAACTACTCTCCTACTCCCTTTACAGCCTGATCTTTTGATGGTGGCCTAAGAGGGAGAGCAAGGCAGGAACAGTTATGGCAAGGGTGATGGAGACTTCAGGCCACAGGTGAGTGCAGCAGGAACACACTTATCTTCTAGGGTGCAAGCTTCATTGAACAGCTCCTTTTATTGGGGAGAGCAAAGGCTATTTAATCCTTTTCCTACAGTCTCCAAAACCACCCTGTGAAGCTTTACTCACACTCCGCTTGTTTCTTGATGATAACTGAATGTTCATCTTTATGTTTTGGTGAGGAGGTGTTCTTTAAAGTTCACATTTCAACCACAGAGAGGATGGAGGCAGCATTATTTTTATCCCTTTTTGCTCTTCACTGACTATTTTCATGTTTCTCTGTGATACCTTGATCCTCAATACCATGAAAACGCACAGGTTTCACCAGTGTTCCTGCTGAGGTTAATGCACCTGCTGGTCTTATTTACTGTCTGGTTATGGTCATGTTCACCTTTCAAAGGGGTCTCGGTTTCCTTGCTTATAGACAATCAGAAGAAAACTGCACTTAAATTCTTGTCCTCCCAACTTCATATCTTACCATCATTTTTTTCTATAACTGTAATTTTGCATTTTAACTTCATATATGAAACTTTTACTTGGACTCCCATATCTTGGCTTGCCAATGGGTCTTTCTTCTTCTCTGATTCTTCAAGAAAAATACAAAATACCTCTTGTTTCAGACATGCAATGCATAATTTTAATTGGTAGAGCAATTTACAGTTTTTGATGTATCATTTTATTACCTGAATATCTGCCTTTCCTCTTTATTTTTTTATTCATTTAAATACCTAATATTAAGTTTTCCTCGATTTATTTTTCAGCAAACCACTGAAGTAGTTCATTGGAAACTGCCTATCAGTGTGTGATGTTCCTAGTTCACGGGTCTTAAAGAAATACAACTTTCCCACTGGAAACATTACACATTGAAGTATGGCCTGGTTTGGCTCAGTTTATACTGAGTCTTTTCCTGAAGGTGAGCACTGCCAATGTTTGCGATACGCTAAGCAAGAGAAAGGTGCACGGCCTTCTTGACTTCAAATATTTTCATCCTGTAAGAGTGTCAAGTATGGCCCTCTGCCTTTCTATGATTCTGGAGTGTCTAATCTAAATATCCCCCTGGTTCTAGACTTCTTATATTTTTTTTAAGTATGCCGAAGCACAGTCTTCTTTTTAAGAATTTTAAAATTAAATTGAATTGTTATGTTGAATATGGCTCCAGTTTTATTAAAAAATTAAAAAAGAAAACATTGCAGCTAGTGTGTCATAAAACCAAGCTCAAAATTTCTTTGGACAATGTCCCTTGTATTAACATTAGAATCTCTCATAATTGAAATTTATATCATATTGCTCACAACTTTCTCCCAATGGAAATCAAGTCCCCTTAATAAAGGATATATTAAAAGAGAAGGCCTAATTAAAAGTAGGCCAGACATCTCTATTCAAATTTCCATGACCCCATTATAAAATGTGAGATTAAATCTCAAGAAATAATCAGCTTCTGTATTTCATGACTGTCAAGGCTCCAAAACTACAACCTAAAAAAAATTATCTTTTGCTTCTCAACTAACAAATTATCATAAATTTCAGGAATTGGGGTCTACTTTTTTTTTCCTTTTATAACTGAGTTTGTGAGCTCTGACAGAGAATACATTGGATGGAAGACTTGAGGTGTGAATAGCCAGGAACGCTTTCTGTAGAACAAGACATATCAAAATAAGACAGGCAGGAGGCTAGAGAACATAGTAACTCCAGACTGACAAAGAAAACTGGGAGATTGACATGCTATGGAGAAATACAGATTATTCTAGACCATTCCAAATAGTATCGGTGTGTATGGTGTAGAAGAAAAGAGCCTTCGTGCAGACATTCAAAGGGAGAATTACTTTGTGTCAGGTGCCATGTATTTCAGTTTTTAGAATCCCTATGAAAACGTAGCTTTAAAACTTTCTTGATAACATGTCAGAGCAGATAATACTTGATTCCACATTCAAAGGGCAGGCGTTCTCTGGAACTGGATAGCACAAGTGCCTTCCTGCTTTCTGATGAAGCCAATGCAGGCAACCTCTGAGGTTATCCTAACACACATTTCCATCTTATCTACGTTCTTAATCTGTAGGCCACTGCCTTTGCTATAGCCAGTTTGAGCCAGGTGCACAGAGAAGCATTGCCTTAAAGGCCTCCTGAAAAATCTACTGCAGGAATCTATAAACCAAAGTCAGGTATCGCCACTTCATCACTCCAAACTCTTCCCTGATCCTATATCTCAAAACAAATGGAAAACAAAGTTGTAACAGTGACACAACTCCAATTGCCACAGCAGAGAATTAATGTTCAGCCCAGCAGCCAACTGCACATTTTCTTAACACAAAGCAGCAATACTGTAGAATGCATTAAAATATAAGGCATGAAAGGCAAAAATCACATAATTCCATTCTAAACTACTTGCTTAATTTAAGTCATAGAATATTTTCAAATCTACCTTATAAAAATATAACAGGAAATAATGACACAAATTTGTATTGTTAGAAAAGTACTGAAATTCTATCTTCTGCTATATTACTATTTAATTCTCTATTATTTAACTTTTAACCAGTATGTAATAAAATGTCGCACCATATAGTTATTAACATTATAGATTTTCTTTGTGAAATAGACAGCAGGTAAATATATATATATATATAAATCATTTTTTATTTACATGCAAATAACCTTACATTCTTTACATTATTCTAGTACTATGCAAATTAGGTTCATCTAAGTGGAACAGGCTATTATTTGACAGTATTTGTTTAAGTCCTTTAATTACTTTTGTGACCTCTGTTACTTATATTTATCATGCTCTGTTTACACATTTTCTAAATATTTTAGACTGGGGTAAGATTTAAAAACTCCATAATATTTTCAAAGAAAAAAACTTATACTTCTGAAATTTGGTCATTGTATACTGGAGTTGAGTTTTGAAGCTATTTTCTTCCTGATAATTAACTTATGTAATAAATTACATGACCAACAGAAAAAAACTACCAAAACAAAAATTAATTAAAGTATTCTACGGTATTAAATTTATTTCCTTTTGATTTCTACCTTCAGACTACTGTGATATTTTCTTACTTTTCATCTTCAAACAGGAAGATGAAAAGATTGTTGAGGAAAACATAGTAAAACAAGATTATATCAAATAAAAAGAGACTGTGTCTATTACCTACTTGAAGTATTTCATCACACCAAGTTCAAATGATTCTTGTGAAAGTTTGTTAAATGCTTGTAAGGACATACCTGTCACAACATAGGTTTGGTAAGGGCTCACTTGTCTGTGTTGACTTGGAAGATACTGTAATTTTCCCCAGCTCTTTCTTTGATCCTTGGATTAATAACAGACCATCCTAGGCATCTCAGCATTTGCCTCACTTGCCTCCACTTACCCTATTACGTCTACTTCCTATTCAGAACAAGACTTTAATTCAGCTGAGACACCAGATCTCGTAAATACTCATGTTCCCAAGTAACTTTCAATTATAATACCTATCAATATATAATTTAAATTAATGACAGTTACAAGCTATTTCCAGAGCATCATATTGCCTGTCTATAATCAATTAACTTGCATGTCACCATTCCTCTGAGTTTATGATTCAGAGAGATACAATATTAAAGAAAAAGTTAATGTCCTGAGTGCATCAATACTTTGTTCTACCTCAAGATCCATTCTGAAATTTGGAAATCATTTTACCTTTGGTAAAGCTCGGATTTCAATTTAGAAATACTTAATGAGCATCAGATCTAACTTTGGGGCAATGCTATGGTTTGATGTTGCTTTTTATCCCCTGTGCATTTCATTTGTTGGATGTTTGGTCCTTGCTATGGGAATGAAAGTGGTGGTATGGAATACAAGAGGCAGGATCTAAGGAGAAATGTTGAGATTACCCTACTAAGAATGTACAAAACTAGTTCTCTTAGAAGGCAGGTAAGTTTTTAGGTTGCCATAAAAAATGACCACTACCTGGGTGGTGTTGGTACAAACCTTTAATCCCAGCATTCAGAAGGCAAGAGGCACAAGGCAAATCTGGTCTACAAAACTAGTTCTAAAACAGGTGAGGACACACAGAAAAGCAGTTCTCAAGAAACAAAACAAATCAAACAAACAACAAAAGGACCCTGGCTCCTCTTTGTCATTTGGCTTTCTGCCTTGACATGTGCTCTGTTCTTCATATCCTTGTGCCTGTGATCCCACTGACTATAATGAGAGGGGGCTTCTCAGAGCTGTCCTCTACTGTTTAGTCTCCGTTGCAGTTTGAATGAAACTGGCCCCCATAGGCTAATAGAGAGCACTATTAGGAGTGGCCTTGTTGGAGTAGGTGTGGCCTTGTTGAAGGAAGTGTGTTACTGGGGGTGAGCTTTGAAGTTTCAGGAACTCCAAATAGATCCAGTGGCTGAATTATACTTCCTGATGCCTACAGATGTAGATCTCTCAGCTACCTCTCCAGCACCATGTCTGACTGTGTGTTACCATAATTCCCACCATGACAATTAATGGACTAAATCTCTGAAATGTAAGCCTCCCATATTTAAATATTTTTTCTTCATAAGAGTTGCTGTGCCAATGGTGTCTCATTAAAGCAATAAAAAGTAAGACAGTCTCTAAAATGGCAAAGATAAAAAACATGTTGAAATTGAAGTACTCCAATGTCAGCTTTGCATAGTTTTTTATAGCAATACACATTGCTCTAATGCAGTACCTTGTGAAGATCCTAGACACAATTTAGATAATATTTACTATATCTTATAAAATTGTAGCTTTCAAGATTTCTCATGAAAATGTCTGAACACACATGATCCAACTTTCAGATAATAGGAGTCCTGTACAGATCAGAAGCACATTTATTACTTCTTTTTTAAATTTTTTATTTATTACAATTTATTCACTTTGTATCCCAGATATAGCCCACTCTCTTATTCCCTCCCAATCCCGACCTTCCTCCCTCTTCTCCTGCCATGCTCCTTCCCAAGTCCACTGATAGGGGAGGTCCTCCTCCCCTTCCATCTGACCCTAGCCTATTAGGTCTCATCAGGACTGGCTATATTGTCCACCTCTGTGGCCTGGGAAGGCTGTTCCTCCCTTCGGGGGAGGGGATCAAAGAGCCAGCCACTGAGTTCATGTCAGAGACAGCCCCTGTTCCCCTTACTAGGACATCCACTTGGACACTTGGGCTACATCTGTGCAGGGGTTCTAGGTTATCTTCTTGGTTGGAGTATCATTCTCAGAAAAGATGCTTGTACCCAGATTTTTTGGTTCTGTTGCTCTCCTGTGATGCTCCAGTCTAACTGAAAATACCACAATTATAGTTATGACTATAATTTATAGTATTATCAAACACTGTGAAAATGCCTTATAATAATAGACAGAATAATCTTAGTGACAACACATTCCATAAACTTTTTCTCCCAGATTTCACTATCTAGATGCTAAAGAGTTGAAATTTCTATAAATCTGTCTTATTAACAGAAACAAATTAAAATTTGTTTGCATAAATTTAACTTATTTTGGAAAGGCTATTTTAATAGTTGAAAGCAGTAACAATTTACTCAAGAGATTTTTGTCTTTGAAATGAAATGAAATAAAAAGCAGCTGTATAGAAGAATTATCTTTAGTAAGGGGTGAAAACTACACTTATCTGTGGATGTAAGGATAAGTATGTAAAATATGCGTAGAAACTATATCGAATTAAGAAAATGGCAATAGTGCATTCTCCTCTACAATGATACACAACTGACCTAAATGCACAGAATAAACAACTGTGAGCAGCCTAACAATTAGTACCTGTACAATGAAACCCCTACACCTCAGATTCAGGGAACATCACAGGAGAGGGGGCAGAAAAATTATAAGATCCAGAGGCCCTCGAAACCAGTAATATAATGTCTCTTAGACATGGCTGCTACAACCATAAAATCTCAACAGTATGGCTGAGCAAAACCTACATAATGACCATACATGCTACATGTCAATGTGGATGGAGGAAACTTGACATGCCCTTGTCTCTGGGTAAAGAGTTACAGGTGACCTATGGCTGGCTGCTGGGAAAGGAAAATCAGCACTCTCCTGAAATAGGACCCTGATGGGTTATCCAGGCTTGTATTGTCAGTCCTAAACACATGTCAAAAGGGCAACACTGAATAGATTCAATTAATTGTGTGTATGCATATGTATGTGTGTGCTCGTGTGTGAATGTGTAACAATAATAAAGAAAAAGTGGTCATGAATTTCAGAGGGAGGAGGGGGACATGGTAGGAGTTATACATGGGAAATGGAATGGGTAGAAATGATGTAAATACACTACTCATTCATGAAATCCAAAGGATTTTTAATTGTAGTTTCAAAAATGTCCTAATTATATTTCCAATTCTCTCATCTTGATATTTCACCCTTTTAACCGAAAAATTATATCAATATATAATATTATATATATATATATATAATATATAATGCTTAACTTTTTGGATAATAAAAAAGTGAGACAGAAAAAAAGTTTTATTTAACTATTTAACTATTTCAAGTAATGGATATCTCATTTTAGCTGTTATAGGTAAACAATGAGAACTGCAAAGATTCAGTAAGTATGACTGAAAAAAAATCTTAATGACTTGAGGCTTTTTCCCTTTCCAGTTGCTCTAAAGTATTCATTGAAAGTACTATAAGTTGACAACTGACTGTATGCCTCAGAGTAAGGGGAAATGATGACAGAATTGTAACTGACTCCAAGCAGTTCTGGGTCCTGATCCCAAGGTTTATAAACCAATTTATATACTGTTGGCTTTATCTAGTTATTCCATTCAGAGACTTCAAAGTCTTTAGCATTAAAAGGATTGAAGAGCTCTGTGTAAGGTTAACCACCTCTACCACAATTCTCTAAAGCTTATTACTGAAGAGCTCAACTAAGCCAACCCTCTTAGACAAACCTCAAACCTTGCTTTTTTGTAATTGTCTGTGGTGAAGCTGTTTTATTCTCTTCTCCCATTTAGTTTCATTTATACTGTTTCCATCTTTCTGGTTCTTTTTTACTGCTCAAGATTTATTGGAATTTTTTTTCTTGTGGTTGTATTCTTTCTTCATCCTATACTTACTTGATAAATGATTACCTGCCCCTTCTAGAATCCACTGTTTCTAGAAACAATAGAAATTTATTTCCCACTCTTCTAATGTTAAGAAGTCCATACTGAGGCCAAAATTGATGATGTTTTCTGTTTCATAATCAGTACCTCCTAGCTGTGTCAAATATATCAAAAGGGATAAAGTATCTGTTTAGGTACTAATGCCATTCATAAGATTCATTTCTGTGTACTAATCAATGTTCTGCAATGTTATGCATCCTCATTTCACCTCCTTAGAAGTTAAGATTTCAACTTAAATACATGTTATGCTTCATATATGTTACTACAATATAGTAACATATATGAAGCATAATATGCACACTTGGTTGTAATGTTTTAATTTTTACTTATTTATTTTTGTTTTCTTGTGTGTATTTAAGGAAAAATCTTACCATATAGTCCAGGATGGCTTTGGACATACGCTAACCCTCCTGCCTTAGCATCTTCAGTGTGAAGGTTATTGACACATGGTACCTTACTAAGTTTGTTGTATGATATTAAAGTATTAATTTATAAGGATCAACTTTTCCCTCTACAGGAAAAAAACTTGTTTTTCTTATTTTAACAATCCTTTCCTTTTGATCATGGGACTCAAACTAAATTTTGTTCACTTGAAAAGGAAAGGGAAAAACAATTATTGACCTCTGCGCTCCCCAGAGTCACTCTGATCTGTAGAGTGATGTTTCAATGGAAGATGCATTAATGATTACAGGAAAGGTTGTCCATGAGAGGAAGCATGTTGACTGACAGAACCTGGGCCCCTCCTTAACTATAATGTAAGTATGACCAAAATGCAGCACCTTAACCAGGGACTGTAGTTCTCAATAGTGTTTGTATCTAAATGTGGACAGTTGACAAAGAAAACATGTGCAAAGAACTTTTGGTCCACAAAAAGTAAATCCACATTTATATAAGTTTTCCCTTTTATTTTCTATGTAGATCCCCAGAACTTCCCAGCTCTGAAAGATACAGATCATCATGAAATGAAGATGAAGCCTGTTATCCCAGGGGAAGAAAAAAAAAAAAGCCATTCACTTCTCAAGATTATTGTCACTGAACTGGTTACCGGAACAGTAAAGCCCTATTGAGTTCAACCACCACTAAAACTATAAAGTCTGTAATGCCAGTAACCTTTGCCGAACCTAATACATTATGCATAGTATAAAGTACTGTATTTCACTGTTATTTACAAAGTATTAAATTTTATGTGAGATAAGCAATACCATTTAGAAATTAATCACAAGATAAATATTTTAAAGAGAACTAATAGAAAATAATATTCTTTTCTAATCTTTAAAATGGAATAAGCAATTTAAAACAAAATGAAGAAAAGCCATCATTTGCATACATGTACATAACATCAAAACATCTGTGAGCTTAAGTCATACATCTCTACGTAATAATCCCACTGAAAAGTTTCATTATCATGATATTCTTTTGATCTTTAGGAACATTATTAGTATTATTGTTTTAATTTGCAGATCCTAGATTTTTATCTGACTGAGAATGAATAAAGTGCTACAGTTTTATAATGATGATAATATAGTCTTTCATATGAATAATCACAATTAATGAATGTGAACACCTTGTAAAAGAACATATGCAAAACTGCCTTTAAAAAAAGTCTCTAAAACCAGAACACACTACTCATTTTGACCCTTTATGTCACCTTATTACTCTGATTATATCAATTACTAAATGCAAATGAAGTCAAAATTTAACTCTAAAGGTTTATTTTTGTTTTGTTTTGTTCTTTCCAATTCTTACATCTATCTTCCGTAAGTTCCAGATTAAGTTTCAAAATCTCAAAAGCTTACTTGAGGCCCACAGATGGCATGTGGGTTATAGTTACTGGGCTAGGTAAGAGTCATGATGAAACACAGGAGGCTGTGTACACCAAATATATTTTAATTTGTTTCTCTAATAAAATGGGTTGGCTCACTGCTTTTGAGAGCCACATGGCCCAGAGCCATCCAGATTTCAAATAAAAGCATTCATTAATGTTGATAAGAAGGTCTATGGAGAACAATAATTTGGGGAAATTATTGTCTTGGTGCATTTGAATCCTCTAGTTCTCTTGAAAGCAACATAAAACCCAGAGTTCAGTGTGAAACTAGTTAAAATGTGAAACCCGAAGGGATTGCTCAAAATATATTACACACAGGTTGTAATGTGTGTCTAAAGATTAGACCTATTTATAACCAATAGGTTATATTAAACAACAATTTGGATTGGTTAATATAAATGAAGCCATGAAAAATTTAAAAAACAGTTGGTGGGTGTGGAGAGATAGCTTAGCTCTTTTGGAATATCCAGAGTTGTTTCCTAGCATCCATATGGGAGCCCACAACCATCAATTCTGTAGCTCAGGAGATCTGATGTCCTCTACTGGTCTCTGTAGGCACAAGTCATGAATATCGTCCACATATGTACATACAAGTAAACATGCATACACATAAAAAAGGATTTTTGTTTTTATGTTTTGAGAAAAGAAAGATGCTTTGGCTTCTCATTTGACTAACTGTGCCATAAAGAAATAAATTATTTTTAGAATGATTTTATTAACAGATAGTTTATCAACATTATTCCTCCCTACCATGTTTACATGTTACCACCTTTGAAAGCATGCCTATGCAAAATGAAAAATAAAGGAAGCTGGATTCATCCTGAGACCCTCTGCAGTTACCTAAAATTTCTAGAAGTTCCTATGATTCTATTTATATCAGTAAATTCTGATGCTCTGTTGAAACATTCAGCCTGCAGAGTTGGGGCAGGGGAATCATGAAATAAGTAAAGACATCTCAAGAAAAAGAACCTCACTACAGTTCCTTCTGTCAGGAAGAAATAACCTACACCACTACTTCAGAAACTGAGTTATCAAAAGTGCCCTGCATACAAGCTAGAAGACCTGCAGTGAGCACAGCTCATTGTTCTTGAGGCAGGAAAGAAGCAAATAACCAGCATAAAGAAGGAACTTCAGGTTCATGTTTTTACCCTATTGTTTTGGTTTGTTGTGGGGCTTTTAAGAACTACAAGCCTTGTAATAAAACAACCAATCTTTGCCAAGATCCTAAGTATCCTTGTCTCACTTTAATTAATGGATGGCATCCTCACACTCACAGAAAAGAAGGCAAATGTATTTAAAGTATGATTTTTGAAGTGGAAGTTTCTGGACTCATTTTGGTCATGTGATGTTTTGCTACAAGCTGGGCACTTGATGTTTTGCTCTCTCATGTGCCAACCTGTGCAAAACATCACATGCCCAGCTCGCAGTAAACCATTACATGACCAAAGTGAGTCCAGAAATTTCCACTTCAGATTTATTTATGATTTCTAGAACCAAGTAGGAAAATGTAATTAGGGTAAATTTCTAAAAATGTTGATCCTAAACGGTCTTGTCAGTCTCTCTCCCTCTCTCTCTTCTTCAGCTTAGGGATGATCACAACTGAGAAAACTCTCATCTTTTTAAATCAAACGAAGATGATCAATCCTCACTTAGAAAGACAAATGGGATGGGCGTGGGAAGTAAGAGAAAACAAGAAACAGGACAGGAGCCTACCACAGAGGGCCTATGAAAGACTCTACCTAGCAGTGTATCAAAGCAGATGCTGAGAGTCATAACCAAACCTTTAGTAGAGTGCAGGAAAGCATATGAGAAAAGGGGGAGTTAGCGTGACCAGGAGAGGACAGGAGCTCCACAAGGACAAAATATATCAGGGCATGCGAGTCCTCTAAGAGACTGTTTTCCAACCAAGGACCATGTATGGATATAACCTAGAACCCCTGCCTGGATGTAGCCCATGGTAGCTCAGTATCCAAGTGGGTACCCTAGTAAGGGGAACAGGAACTATTTCTGAAAAGGAACTCAATGACTGGCTCCTTTACCTCCATGAGGGAGGAACAGCCTTGCTAGGCCAAAGAGGAGGACATGGCAGCCAGTCCTGAAGATACCTGATAAGCTAGGGGAGGATGGAAGGGGAGGAGGACCTCCCCTAGCAGTGGACTTGGAAAGGGACAGGGAGGAGATGAGGGAGGGAGGATGGGATTGAGATGAAATGAGATAGGGGGCTACGGCTGGGATACAAAATAAATAACCTGTGATTAATATTTAAAAAATAAATATATAAAACAAACAAACAAAAGAAATAAAATGATTTTCTAAGTTCACAGGAAACTAAAAAAAAAGAAATCAAACTAGATTATTTCAATACACGTAGATTAACTTGAAAGCCTTGATAACCTAAAAAAGTCAAGGATTCTTTGTATCATGTAAGTGCTAGATCATGAGTCCAACACACATTCACTGAAAAACACATTTTACTTAGCACCAATACTCAAAGCTACACAGGCCATAATAGTATTATGATACTATCCCTGTCTTGGGGAATTTTACAGTCTATCTGAGAATGCAAGACTCTAGAAATATTAGTAAACCAAACAAGTACATAAAAATGTAACTGAAAAGAGATTCACAGCATAGGTAGGTACTTAAACAGCAGCCTCTTGGCCATGGATTAGCTTCACAGTGGCTTCATTGCTGCATTAGCATTCAAGAAACAGAACAGCTTCCACACAGTGGCATGTTTCACTTAAGAAACAAAATATTGCCAGATGACTTTATGCTTATTTGTTTATTTATTCTTGAGACACTGTTCCCTATTTAGCTCAGACCGGTGTGAACTTGCCCTCCTTCTACCTCAGCTTTATAAGTGATGGAATTTATTCTCTCCTCTGAAGGAGAATACAGTTTAAGTCAAAATTTCTGAACAAATAAAGTAAAAGCCTAACATGTTGGGTTCAATCTTTAAAAGAGAGAGAGAAAGAGAGGGGGAGAGGGAGAGGAAGAAGTTATGAATATAGTATGGGACAATCATCAAGTATAGTCTTCAGGTTTTTTAATAGTACTTGACTTATCTGGAGTTTGGAGGCTGTGCTAAATTACAGAGACCTTGTGAGATGCTTCAAGTGCTAAGTAAAGCATTGCAAGGAAATCACTCCATGCAAGGAGTCTTCCAGGAACTTCCTTCTATTACCTGTCTTCCACAAACACCTGGAATTCATGAACAAGTAAAAAAAAAATTGTCCAGGATGTACATTTCTCTGCAGATCTTTTTCTTTTATTCATTTTGTCTCCCCTTTTCATTCCTCAACCAATAACTTTGACAACTTCAGCTTGTCTGTGAGCAGTCTGTCTTTGTGTAATCTTTAGTTTCCTTGCTTTAATTTCAATTGATTTTTCTTTTAATATTTCTTAGCCCAAAATATTGTATCTGGATGACAAGTTCTACTGTAACAAATTTCTTTCCTTTCCCTTTTAATCTTCCCTCTCGTTTATCCTAAAAACTTTTTCATTATATTTTCATTGCACTTTATTTCAAATTTGATTTTTAAGACTGAGTTTAAATTTTGTGGCAATTATTTGTTGATTTATTATTGTTTCCCTAGTTTTCCCTGTTCATGTACTGATGGCTACCAAGGTCAAGCTTAGAAGGATTAGAAGTATCAGTTTAGTAGCTAATCAGCAACATTTCCAATCTGTGTATTTCTGCTACCCTCTTCCTTTCTTACCTTGAGGGCAAAAAAAAAAAAAAAAAAAAAAGAAATAATTTCCCCTGACAATACCCATTGCACACAATTGAACTTCATCCACGTTAAGACTCATGTAGAAATTTCAGTATTTGTAAACATATTTCAATATAATACATTTAAGGTATCAAATAATGGGTTTCTTTATGACATTTTCATACATATTTTTCACTGTGCTTCAGTCATAATAATCCCCATTACTTTCTACTGGCCATGACTTCATTCCTTAGTGTTTCCTGTTCCACTTTCATGTCATACAGATCTATATATACAGGGACACATAGATATACAAGGATATTTAATTCCACATATGAGCGATAGTAGGACACAACTGTCTTTGTCTGGTTTATTTTGCTTTATAGTGTGATATGCAATTCCTACAGAGGGCATGCTTTCATTCTTTTTTGTGGGTGAACAAAGTTCATCGTGTGCACACAAGCTCATACACACACACTCACACATCACACATCACCTTTTCTTTATGAATCTGTTAGTGAACATCTAGGTTCTTTCTATATCTCAGATATCATGAATCATTATCAATAAAAATGAATATGCAAGTATCTCCATGGAATGCTGGCTTAGGTATAAGTATATGTAATACCATAGGTACACCAAGGAATGATATGACTGGATGATATATATGATATATGTATTAGTCAGGGCTTTTTACAGAAACAGAACTGATAGAATTATATATAATATGTAAAATTAGATTTAATAGAGTGGCTTATAGACTGTCTTCTATCTAGTCCAACAATGATTGTCTCTGGACAGAGAGTCCAAGAATCTAAAGCTCATTCAGGCCACAAGGACGGATGTCTCAGATTGTTTCATTATACTTTGGGATTACAAAGAAGAACTTCTAATACCATTTAAAAAAATGTTTCAGCAGCAAGATAGATAAGGTTGCCAGAGAGAGTAATGGCAAGTAGACAAAAAGAAGAAGCTTCCTTTTCCCATGTCCTTTTACGTAGGCAGCCATCAGAAGTCCTCTCCCAGACCTCAGTGGTCTTTCTGACCTCAAATGATTCATATTTAGGGTCAGTCTTCTCACCTCAATGATCCCATCAAGAGAATATCCTCAGAGCTATGCTTAGCTGCTTGGGTTTTAATTGATTCCAGATGTAGTCAAGTTGACAACAAAGATTAGCCATCACACATACTCATTCTCTCTCTCTTTTTTCTAAAGAAACCACACTCATTTCCATAATGGCTACAGTAATTTTAGTTCCCACCCAGTCTTTTAGGACCCCATTGCCTATTCATCATTACTATATATTCTGGACATAAATCTCATCAGATGCATAATTCCACAGTTTTTCTGATGTTCTGTAAGCCATCTTTGCCTGTTAATAATTACCTTTGCTGTGAAGAACAATATTTGTAAGCACATTAAAGGAAGAGTCTAATATGTACCAATTAGGTACAATGAAGACATTCCCAAAACAGAGCCCCAAACTTTAACTTTCGAATCTGTTCCTCTGACATACAGTATTATATTCGAACTACAGCTTAATCTTTGAACCCATAGAAATTCCTTATGATTTGGAGCTACAAGTACTTGGTTTTAATTTTGCCTTTTTATTTAACTGATTATGGTGTTCTGAACAAATTACTGATCTGAGCTACTACTTCATGTCAGAGTCAAATGAATGTGATTACACTCCCTCTTGCTTGCTGCACCTCCACTTCCAGTAGAGTGTCATCAGAACTGAATTCACTGAAATGCTGCGTCCTGTTCCAGCTCAGGCTCCAAGAACACCTACCCTTTAAGCCATTTCCCTCTTTGCATGATAAAACAAGATAATACCATGTTCACAGCTCCTTCAAGCTGCATTTAAATTCAAGTGTTTTTAACATTTTCTTTTTAACTGTTCACCCTACCATATGAAGTCTTGGTAATAGAAAAAATATAATACCCATGTGAACTTCCCATGTAATTAGGCTTATTTGTTTACACATGTTTAAATAAAGATATTTTATATGTAATATTTTCTATTATTGTCCATTTATTATAAAGAGATTATCCTTTGTACTAAGTCTTATATCTTTTATTTTTTTTAAAGATTTTTAGCTTTTTAGAAGCCTGTTATATTGCAACCAATTCACATTCTCACCTGGAATATTCCTACAGCATTTTCAAATAATGCCAATCACAGAAAGTACATTATTTGATGTTCTGAGTTTCTTCCTCTTAGTAAGAAGCTCAGACACACTTAAAAAAAAATACTGTTTCACAGAGTATCTTGACGTCATGAAATGCTAACTGTGCTAAAAACAGAATAACATTCTTTCCAAGGAATTTATAAATACTAACAATGTTTAGAAATATCTTTATCTTGGATATTAAAGGCTGTCCCTTATGTTATAACATAAAAAGTTTTCTAAAAAATTTTTCTTTCCTAAAGGATAATGTAGGTTAGGTAAATGTGTTGTTTTTTTTTTTCCTTACTCAAAGTCATGTGTGCAACAGATTGGGCAGCAGTAAGAGCTTAGAACAAAAACATTGTGCTGGGACAGTTGTGATGGTTAATTGTCTTTGTCAACCTGGACTTGATTTAAAATCACCTAGCAGACACATGGGCATATCTATGAAAGGTTTAACTGAATTGAGAAGACCCACCCTGAATATGAACAGAATTACCCTGTTGGCTGGAGTCCTGTAGTAGATAAGAATGGAAAGCAAGTAGAGTTCCAGCATACATCTCTCACTGTGTTCCATGGCTGCAGACAAAAAGGGACCAGCTGCTTCACAAGCCTGCTACCACAGCTAAGCACTGTTCCCACTATCATGCTTCTACTCTCTAACAAACCCTGTCCTCAAACTGTGAGCCGAAGTAAACCCTCTATCCCTTTTATTGTTCCTTCCCAAGTATTTTGTTACAGAGATGAAAAAAGTAACTGGTAAAATAAGCCCCAATAAAATGTTCAACTGCAATGTTTTTCTCTTCCCTTAAAGAAAAGTGAATGAGTAAGCAATTTGAAAGAAAGAACATAAAACGTCCCTAAACTCATTGATGACTAAAAACGAATAAAGTTCTGAAGGCCATACAGAACTGAGAATGGTTTTAGCAACTCAGCAGTGTACAACCTTGGCAGAAAATAAACCAACATACATGCACACCCACATGCACACATGTGCACACACACACATACACAGAGAGAGAGAAAACCACCAAAAGACTCACAAACACAAAACAAAACTAACCCCCTCACTGCTACTAAATCCCAGTGACAGTTATACTGGGTTCCTAGTAAATAACTTGAGATCTACGGATAGGGCTATAAGTAGGGTGTGAATAGGGCTGTGAATAGTGATATGCCTGAATTCCCAGTATAATTTCACACCATACAGGATTATACCTTTATCTCCTCAGGGATTGTGTTTGTCCTGCTCAGTGAGACCGACAACTGAAATGTATTGTCTTGTGTTTATTTTAGAATTAACGTAGTATTAATAAACAGAGATCTTTCTCCTATTTCAACTGTATTTGAGTTGGTTAGGGTCCGCCATAGAAACAGAATCAGTATGTTGCATGGAAATTGGGATGAGTTGGAGAAGAGAGGAAGAAATGGAGCCCAGAGTGAGAAGGGAGGTAATTTCGTTTCAGGAAATGACTACAGAAGCCTGGTATCAAATCTGCAGGGCACTCCATGGGACTGCAGGAGCAGACAACAGTTTGTGTAGCTTCAATAAAGGAAGTCTGGATACAAAATCTTTCTTCCTTAGGAAACCTATCTCTTCTCAAATACCTTCAACCAGCTGGGTAACATCATAAAGATAATACTCTTTATTATATGTTTTTCTAAGTACCAATCACAACTAAAAATTATCTTTAGAGTAATAGCATACTGTTATTTGGCTTAAAGTTGGATCCCATGGTAAACCCAAGTTTACACGTAAAATTAAACATAAACACCATATACAACAGGCACAAACCATATTTCAAGGAAAGCTCAACCCAGATATCCTTTATCCTTTTCATCTATCAGGATTCTTGTGTCCCTTGGCAAATGCAGATAGGACTGTTAAAAGAGCGGGGAATAAACAAAACAAAATAAAAACAAACAAAAAACAAAAAAAAACCCTCCTTTCCATATTCTATCTCCCTCCATGCCATCTCTTTACTGAATATTGTCATGCTAAATTTATTTTTGTCCATCCCTTTTCACCAGACTTTAGGAAGAAATTTAAAAATTCATTATAGAAAGCTTTTGTTAAAATTGGCTGTTCTTACAATAAAAAAGAATCTGATTGTTTGGGAAGTCAGAGAATACTCCTTCTGAAAGTGCACTGAGGATGAGAAGTCAAGTGTAGTTACGTAATTATACTGTGTTGGCAGAGAGGTGTCATGGTGGTAGGGATTGGGAATGCCCTATGTGGATAAAGACCTCGGTGAATGTATGATAGTGCTGGTGGCATGGGCATGCCGTATCCAGAAATACATTACCGTCAGACCCATGGAAAACTAACAAACCCTAACCCACCTCCTTGAAGCTCAGATGGAAATGTAAAATCTTCCCTTCTGGTCCATCTGCTAATGTTGATAGTGTATGCAGGAAACGTCCATCATAACTTTCTTCCCTCCCCAAACATGTAGGCCTGAACACTGCTTTCCTACAGACACTCCTCCTACTTTCCTACTGGCATTAGCTAAAACTGTTCCCTTGACCCAGCTGTATAAAATAAGCCCAGCAGACCGGACTATCTGTACATAATACCCCACATCCTTGTTCAGTTGTATGCCCTAAGCCTGCCTCCCATTCAGTTCTAACAAGCAGTGCTTCTGGATGCAGAGAGGTGTCCATCCGAAAGCCCGTCTCACCGAAACTCAGCACCAGCTATTCCCATCTGTCTGTCATTTCTTCAATAATCAAAAACAGTTTCCTAACACTGTGCTAGATACAGCACATGGTAAAAGGAAAGATCATATTATGGTCTTGGAATTAGTAACAAAAAGCGTGGTAACAATGACACCTGGAAAAAGGCCGATACTTGGCCACCATTCCAAAGTTAGGGAAATTGCAAAAAACTTCATCTTAAAAACAGATCATGTTTGGAAAATGGTATCTTTCCTACACATAAAAACTAGCATTAGTTTTACATATGAAATTACATTTTAGAAGACTTTATTTTTAATGGTGTGTGTCCTTCTATGTGTCACATCTATGTGTAGGTATGTACATGTAAGTGAAGATGTTGGCAGCAGCCAGCAGGAGAGCTTGGATCCCCTGAGCTAGTAATGGGTAATGGAAACTAAAACGTACACAGATACTCTGTGAGAGTGGCAAGTATTTTTAACTTCTGAGACATCACTCCAGCCCCTTGAAATGTCATAGAAATAATAAATTTACAGAAGTGAAACGATGCTGTTGTTTTCATACGTAATAGAGCTCTGTGGGTTAAACAATAACTGTTCATACTTCCTCAAGACTGTGCACCTTGAAACAATGATTCTCCTGATCTTTGGGCAGATCTATTAGGTAGAATGCACACATCTCTGGGTCTATCTATGGCTGCAAGGACAAGAACTGCCAGATTTAGTTGGAACAGCTGGGATTTCAAGGGCAGACTTCTGTGATCTTTTATTTTCCACAAGGCTATTCCTAACTGCTTGCTTTTTTTTTCTGTGTACCACTGGCTAAAGCAAAAAAATCTGTTGCAAATCTGAAAAGATGGCAATAATATTTTATAGGTCTTCCATTAAGATTCTTGTTACTCTCACTCTTAAATCTCTGCTGGTCTCATTATTATTTTGACAAATAGGACATGGCACCGTAACAGGCAGTCTGAAAACCTAACTATAAAAAGGCCTTGCAGTTACTGCAAATGTTCTTTGGAGGCCTGAAACCCTGTGCTATGAGAGAAGGTAACTGTGGGATTCTGCTCTCCGTTATTACACTGTGTTATCAGATTACTTTCAATATTTTATCCAGAACACATAATTCTAAGCATTACTTTATTCTCTAGAATTCTATGAATATAAATTCAGATTACATGATTCCTTATGTTTGTTCATGAGTGCTTTTTTGGACTAAACAGAGAACATAGCACTCCTGACTTCAAGCAAAGGAAGATCCATAAGTTGGCACTTGTTTTTTTTTTTTCAAAATAGGGTTTCTCTGTGCAGCCTTGGCTGACCTGGACTTGGTTTTTGTAGACTAGGCTGGCCTTGAACTCACAGTGATCCACCTGCCTCTGCCTCTTAGTGCTGAGATCAAGGGTGTGTGCTACCATGCCCTGGTAAGCTGGCACATTCTTATACAAATACACATTTAGTAAAAATAAAGGAAGTGGTTTGTCTTATTTCACTTATACTGTGCCTAGAATGGCATATGTTTAGAGTTATCAGTTTTAATTAACTGAGAACTTAAAGTGAGATAGAAAAATATGCCGGTATTGGCAACATTAAGCATCAATGCATGATCCTTATCATGGTCATGATAACTGTACAGCACTATGTCCTAGGAGCCTCAGTCATAAGAGAGCAACAGTTAGAGCAGGTTGGGGTGGAAAGAGAGAAACGCCGGTTACAACAGTGTCGCACAGTCTGACTAGTTTACAAAGAATAGAATTATTATTATCACAGTTCTGTGATTGTCTGATATTAAAGTGCCATTAGCACCATGTTACAGTGAAGGACCACTTCTAGACTGTATACTCCCAGGTTCTCACTGAGTTCTCAAATGGTGGAATAGAATCTGTTAGCTCCCTGAACCCTACTTCTTGAAGATAATGACAACTAATCACACTCCTAAGGGTTATATTCTAACCTAAGTACATTCTAACACCCCCACACAAAATGTTTATAATCAGTCTCTCTCTCTCTCTCTCTCTCTCTCTCTCTCTCTCTCTCTCTCTCTGTAAATTTGTGCACCATCATGTGAGCTTTCATCTGAACACAGGTGAACACACACATCTTTGGAGCTCTTCCTGAAAGTTTAGAAAAATGAATTGGGCAACTTGTGGTGATACATTCATATAATTGCAGCTACTTAGAGGGCTGAGACAAGATGATCAGAAGTTTGAAGCCAGCCTGGCCTACAAAGTGAGATGAAGGCTACCCTGGACAACCTAACAAGCTTCTGCCCCCCAAAATAAAAAATCAAAAGCAAATTATAATAAGGAAACAGAAAAAAAGTCATTCTTTCTATTTCTCCTAACACTGTAACTGTCAAAGTTAGCAAAGCATATCTAGAAGGAGGTTGCTGTCCATTTGACAAGTTCCTAGTGCATCAACAGAGAACTTGTATTTAATTTTTTATAATGAGTTATTAACTGCCTGTACTTGCCAAGTAGGTTAGGCTTTGCTGGCCAGGGAGTCCTCAGGTGACCTGGTTGACTCACCAGTGAGCACCAGGGATAGACCCATCTCTGCCTCTGAAGGGTTTGGATTAAAAGCAAGAAATACCATGTCAACCTTGACTTTGAAAAAATAGGTTCTGGAGATTAAATTCAAGCCTTAGAGCCTTCATTACAAGCACTTTACTGACTAATCTCAACAGAACTGCTGTGTATGTGGCAGTGGACTTGATGTCAGTATATAAATTACCAGTATGACAAAACATTCAAATCATACAAATGTTTTAATGCAAATATAAAACATATTTTAAAATTTTTATTTGTTGGTAAATATAGTTTTTGATGGTGACAGTTCATGAGGAATTGTGATGATTTTGTCAAAATGTGATTAGAGTCACTATCTTCTATATATATAGGAAACTCTGCGAGGGGGCTACAGCTGGGATACAAAGTAAATAAACTGTAATTAATATAAAAATTATAAATAAATAAATAAAAATCTAAAAAAAGAAACACTGGGAAAAAAGAAAGGACAAAGGAGAACACTCATCATGAAAAGAAAGTTTCACTTGCTATACTTTTTCTACTTAAAACTAATCCATTTATCCTACAAATGGAATTTCCATATTCAATTCTTGCTGACATAGAGATTTTTTCCATTGACTATGATGCTTTTAGAGAAAATTAAATTGCATGGATATCAAAACACTGCAGATGGTTTCCTCTATAAAATACACGTAACCTAACTAACTTTACCCTAAGATCTAAATGCATCGTATTAAAAAACTTGGACCACCTTTAGTTTTCTCATGTTTGATACCTTCTAGACTAGAGAGATAGTGAAAGGCTACCTTCCTTTCCCAGTCTTTGATTTAACTACTGTTGAAATCAAGGGAAGTTGTTCATTGACAGCTGTAAAATATCTAATCTTTCAAACTGATTTTTTTAACTATTTATTGTATATCCCGATTGTAGCCCCTCTCTCAACTCCTCCCAGCACCACCTTCCCTCCTTCCCCTCTATCTCCTTCCCCTAGTCCCCTTAGAGGGGAGCTCTCCCTTGCCATCTGCCCCTAGCTTATCAAGTCTTCAAATCTATTAACATCTGCTGAACAATTTCTTTTCTGTATGCTTTTAATTTTTTAATTATTATTTTTTTGCGATTTATTCACTTTGTATTTCAGTGGTAGCTTCCTCCCTCATATCCTCCTTGTCCTACCTTCCTTCCCTTTTTCTCCCCTATCCCTCTACCCTAGTCCACTGATAGAGAAAGTTCTCCTCCCTTATTATGTGGCCTTAGCCTATCAGGTTCCATCAGGGCTGCCTGGATCCTCTTCCCCTATAGGCTGGCTAGGTTGCCCCAGCCACACCAGGGAGAAGTGATCAAGGAGCAGGCAACTGAGTTCCTGTCAGAGACTCTGTATTCTCCCCTTACTAGCTGTTCATGAGCTACATCAGGGCAGGGGTCTAGGTCCTCTTCTATGCATAATCTTTGGTTGATGCATCACTCTCTGCAGTACCCGCTGGGCTTTATTGGTCTCCTTGTGGGGCTCCTGTCTCCTCCAGGTCCCTCTATAGCCCCTTTCTTCAATAAGATTACCAGCACTCTGTAAAAAGTTTGGCTGTGAGTCTCTGCATCTGCTTTGATCCCCTGCTGGGTGGAGTCTTTTGGAGACTGTGGTAGGCTCTCATTCTGTTCCCTCTCTTCTACTGCTTCTGATATCTTCCTGTTTTAGCTTCTGAATGAGAATTAAGCATATTTCCTTGGGTCCACCTTCTTATTTAGCTTGTCTGGGTCTGTAGATTTTAGTATATTTATCCTAAATGCATAACCCAAGAAGCACAAAATGTAGAAAGATCCTCATGGCAGGTGTTAGCACATGAACATTTTAAAGCATAAAATTAGTTGCCTGATTTAGGTTTTTGCTACACTATTGATTCAACCACCAGGATAATTTCTTGGCCCTGAAAAGAAACATTGGCAAGTCAAACAGATTTCTATATTGGCCATTCTTGGCTCTTTCTGAATTGTGTAGGGTTGAAATGGAGTATTCTCAAAATTTCACCTCAGTTCTTCCCTGTCATTTAATAACACAAAATATTTATTTTCCTTTACCTTTACTTAATCAGTTCATTCTCGTTTTTCCCTAAATTTATTAAGTACCAATACACGAAAGGAAACAGATGCTTTAATTCACCTTGCTTCTACTTCATCCACCCTTTACCCTTTTATTATAACTTTTATCTACTCCTGCCTACTTTTACCAAGAATTTCTTTATTGGAGACTCTGATAAAATCATGGTTGTAGGAAGCAAAACCAGTAAAGACCTGCAAGTTCAGTAAAGAGGGAGATCTTAAAGCAGTCGGGACTAAAGGCCAGAAAATAGTTGGTTTATTTCAAGCTAATATTATGGATGTCTGCAGCATATTCCTGACATGCGCAGCTTCAGAGTCTGGTCTCAAGTTACATATACCACTCTTCATTTCATTTTGTACAGCATGCTGAGAAACTATTCTAGGAACAGTTATAGGAATATAGTCCTGACAGTTATCACTGAAGGCATCTGGAGCAGGTTAAGGTGAACTCCTGGACTGTTTACATATCAGAACTGTACCTTTGTGAAGTGTTATATGCAGACATACATGTTTCTTCACACAATAACCTTAGCCTAGGAAGAAAGACATCACCAAGAATTATGATCTTTCAGCTATTTATCAAAATTACTATGTTTCAAAAACACAATCTATCTGCTGGTATTATGACTTATCTAACCTAAACTAACTTCATGCTAAACTTCAGCAGTCTTGTTCTGAGCCCTTCAAAAACACTTACAAAATGGAATTCGTATAAAAGCATAATTACAGAACAATCTGTGACTGTTTTCTTTTGTTCCTGGAGATGACATAGTAGTAGAAAGTGGTTCAACTTGCAATGTTTTCAAGATTATCTTTACATATGAATTTTTAGTCATAGAAAATGCCTACAAATTTCAATAGTAAGACTACACTTTCAAGGGGAAGAAATGTCACCTTGAGTACTTTAAATGACCTATAAAATTAAGGGCGGATTTGGAAAAGCTGTTTCTGCTGTTCCATATGAGGGAACTGTTATACGTTAGTTACTTATTTTAAATATTAAGTGTTTTTTTCAGGGGGATCTGAGGAGAAAAGCTTTAAACATTTTCAGTTGAATGCATTCCAAATTTATCAATATATTAAATGAAAACAGAATAATTGATAGTAAAATATAGTTTCACATGAAACAGTAAAAATGTGAACTGTTGAAATTTAGATAATTTTACATCTTAAATGCACAAAATTTATAATCTAACTAATATCTTAAACACTCTAACAGGGTTAGCTCAGGTTTAACAACTAGTCAATTCAATGAATAGATCCAGCTGAATAAACCAGGAATTATTGACACAATATTATCTGAGCCTTAAGTGTGTTCTTTGAATTAACAAGAAAATTTATCATAAAAAATATTCCATCTGTCAAAAGATAGTATTTTATTAAGCTGAAATCTGCAGTTAATCAGTACTATTCCTATTTCCCATATACTTTAGCTGATGTGCTTAAGAATTCTAATTTTTTTTCTATTGTAGAGAGAAATCTCTCTAGAAAGAGAAAGCAAGACTTAATAGTAGTTAATCCTTCCTAGAGCTCCTGTGTGCACTGGGGATCAGTGTAAAAGATGGACACTGCTGTGTTCACTTCCATTACCCCAGCTGTTAAGCAGATGTTCAAAACAAGTAAACTGCTCTGGTATAGTTTTCTAAATTCTTAATCTGATAAATTCAGCAAATGCTAAAGCATAACTAAAAATACACCTAGAAATGTGTGTATGTATATATATATATATGTGTGTGTGTGTGTGTGTGTGTGTGTATGTGTGTGTAATGAGCAAAATATACAAATTCTGATTTCATTTAAATATAATTGTTTTCCAATGATTAAAACATACAGATAGTATGGTGGATATATTTTGTGTTTTAATATAAATAGAAGACAAAGAACATTGAATTATAATCAGAATAAAAATTTATTTCTGGGAAAATGTATTTTTAGAATATGTAAATAGAAAAGATATTCAGGGGCCTGAAAGACTCTACCTAGCAGTGTATCAAAGCAGAAACTGAGACTCATAACCAAACCTTCGGCAGATGGCAGGGAATCATATGAAAGAAAGGGGAGTAAATATGATCTGGAGAGGATAGGAGCTCTACAAGGACCAAATATATCTGGGCACAGGGGTCCTATATGGGATTGTTTCTCCAACCAAGGACCATGGGTGGATACAACTTAGAACCTCTGCTTGCCTGTAGCCCATGGTAGCTCAGTATTCAAGTGGGTACCCTAGCAAGGGAAATAGGGACTATTCCTGACATGAACTCAATGGTGGACTCTTTGACCTCCCTACCCAGCAAGGGAGGAGCAGCCCTCCTATGCCAGAGAGTACTTTGCAGCCAGTCCTGAAAAGACCTGATAAACCAGGGCCAAGTCCTCCCCTATCAGTAGACTTGGAAAGGGGCAGGGAGTAGACAAGGGAGGGAGGAAGTGGGATTCACCTGGGATACAGAGTTAATAAAATGTAATTAATAATAAAAGTAAAAAAATAAAAAAGAAAAGATATTCAAAGAAATGTAAGTGAAAATAAAAATTTTTGTGATATAATTTTCAAATATTTTAACCTGCCAAAGACCTACAAATAGTCTTTTAAAATCTTAAAAGTGTTCAAATCTAGTCTCTATATTCTTAAAATAAGTAGCTGGCTTTCAGTGAAGAAACGGAGTACTTGATTGCTTTCACTTAAATGTTTATATCCTTATATTGAATCACTACCATTTAAAGTATAAAGCTTGACTCAAACTGATTTTCAATGATTGAATGCTATTACAGTTAATACCATCTATAGATTAATATTGAGAATGGCCCAAAATTATATTCTTCTTCCCAAAAGAGAGTATACCATTTCAGTACACATCCAAACAAAAGCTGGGAATTAAAAAAAAAAGTTAACAAAATATTTAAAAGAGAAAAATTAAATAAACTGTTCCCTCAAGTAAGGAATGAACTTTTTACCTCTATTTCTTTTTATAGATTTCCTGTATCTTTGCCATTGCAGATGCTGAATCTAACTATATTTTTGTCGACTATAAATGACATATTAACAACTTAAAATCATTACCTTATAAATGAAGAGGTAATTGTAATTCTATTTTATTTTGATCTTCTATAATTATAATTATGGAACAGATTAAGTTGTGTTAATGTGGTGCTAAGTGAAGTTCAAAGCAATTAAACAGCAAAGTCTTTGCTCCCATAACATAAAACATTCATATTTTTCTAGAGCAGAATATTAAAAATAGACTGCAGTTATACCTAAGTGGATATTTACATTAATGAAAAACATAAAGTCTTTAAAATTCATATAAACGAATAAAAGCTATTCATGGGCTCTGTATGCTAATAGCAGGTCAAAATTTTAACCAGTTTCACCTTTATTACTAAGGAGGAATACAACCTACACTTTTGGAAAGACTAAAAAAAATGGATGAAGCATTAGAAAGTCAAAGTTGCTATGTCTGGTTGAAGGTACATACTTTAGAGAGCTTAGAATAAGACTTCATAAAATTTTAACATCACATAGCAACAACAGATTGACCAAGTTGATTATCTATTAAATTATTAAGAGTATTAGATTGCATTTATCTTGACAGAATGGAATGTTAGGATCTTCTCTGTGTCACAGTTTGCATTTGTGGACAGTAAAAGTTAAACTAATAAGTATTTCTCACAGGTCTCAGATGCACAATAAGAGATTATGGGAACGTTGTAAAATATATAAGTAAACAGTTTTTCAAAGAAATAAACAGGCTTAGGGGACTATTTTGTTCCATTTAGAGTCTCTTTACAATAGCCAATGGAAGTAAGAAATTTCTGTTGACATCTTTAATTATACTAACCATTTTTCAACCGCTGCCTGCTTAACAGAAATGTTTACTGCATAAAAAAAAACAGTTGTATCACTTATTTGTATGTATAGCTATCTAATTTTATCTACAGTTATTGAATTGTTGTTATTGCTTGATTTTAACAAGTTATGAGACATAATTCATTTAAATTTTTCTTTGAATAACAACCTATTAATATTGCAGCATTTGTTCGAAGACACCATTCAACAAGGTGTTTCTTAAGTGATTAGGTCTGTCAAACTCTTTAAGAGTTGAGCATTCAAGAAGTAGATATTTTTGTGGACTGGTGTTCTTTCTAACCACTAAATTTATCAAGTGACCCAATCAGAACAGTAGTATATGACTAGAATAAATTAGCTTTCTAAAACCGTTCAACTTTTGCCATTCGGAGAACAGATTCTTATATGTAGCTTTCTGAGGAACAATTTAAAAAAAAAAGTACTCCACAAATTTTATGCAGCTTTACTGTAATTTGCCCAATTGGTATTCCTTCCACATTAGCACATATAATTTTTTATACCTTCATATGACACAGAGATGAGTGCTTACTATGTAGAAGTATAACTCACAGTTGTCAGGACAAAACTTTGATGAGTTCATCTATACTCATTCTCCTCTAATACCAACGCTTTGCAGGAGAATCCAAAGGAAAGAAAGGTTGTGTTTAATTTTAAGCTCCTTTTCTGGTTTATGTAAGACTGGAATTTCATTATGAAATGATTCGTTAAATTTCTGTTCTCCATCTTCAAATGAATAAATCGAAGTTGAATAAAACCAAAGTCATCATACATCACTTACTGGGAGAAATCTAAGTTTTTAAGTTGCTAAAAAATATAAATTGAGAGAACAGGCCAGTCCTGAATGCCTATGTATTAACTCTGGTTTTTGTTGTTGTTGTTGTACAGATTACACAAAAAAGAAAAATGTGACGCTGTTTTGAAGGAAAATACAGTACATGCTGACATGAAGTACGCTTCCACTTTTCCCAGAGACAGAAAAAGTGACAGATGAAATCAAACACTTAAATATTTCCATATCTTACCCTCTGGTACTGATTAAAGAAACTAAAACCGTCCTAATAACACATACATCATCTTGAAGAATCTCAAGCATAATGAAAACCATGCAATTTATGATACTTATTATCACAGGCAAGGACCTTGTGTTGGAAGCATGCACACCAATGATCCAAACAAATGAAATGAAATACACAGGTTTGTGTTGGTAATAATGAAAATAACAGCAAAATTTTTGGCTACTCATTTAAATTTCCCAGAAGCTCTTAAAATCCATTGTGGTTTCCTTGCCATACAACCCTGTGGGTAACAGTGGCCTGGCTAGCAGCTGCTCAGATGATACAGGCAAACCTCATCCACAGATGACAGAGATAAAATAGGCAAACTTCATCCACAGATGACAGAGATAAAATAGGCAAACCTCATCCACCGGGCAGATTCTCGGCTTCTAACCATAAGCTGTTTTTTTTTTTAATTTTATTTATTTTAATTCTTTTTTTTACATTAATTACAGTTTATTCACTTTTTTCCCAGCTGTAGCCAGCTCACTCACTCCCTCTCAATCCCTCCCTCCTTTCCTCATCTCTTCTGATGACCCTCTCAAAGTTCACTAATAGGGGAAGCCTCACCTTCCATCTGACCCTAGCCTATCAAGTCTCATCAGGACTGGCTGCATTGTCTTCCTCTGTGGCCTGGTAAGGCTGTTCCCCCTGCAGGAGTAGGTGATCAATGAACCAGCCACTGAGTTCATGTCAGAGACAGTTCCTGTTCCCCTTATTAGGAAACCCACTTGGAGACTGAGCAGCCATGGGCTACATCTGTGCAAGGGTCTAGGTTATCTCCATGAATGGCCCTTGGTTGGAGTATCAGCCTCAGAAAAGACCCCTATGCCCAGATTTTTTGGTTCTGTTTCTCTCCTTGTGGAGCTCCTGTCCCCTCCAATACTTTCTATCTCCCCCTTCTTTCATAAGATTCCCTGCACTCTACTCAAAGTTTGGCTATGTGTCTCAGCATCTGCTTTGATACACTGCAGGGTAGATTCTTTCAGAGGCCCTCTGTGGTAGACTCCTGTCCTGTTCTGTGTTCTCTCTCTTCCAGCGTCTATCCTATTTGCCTTTCTAAATGAGGATTGATCATCTTACTCAGGCTCCTCCTTCTTGCTTACAGATTTTAGTATGTTTATCCTACATTATATGTCTAGTATATATTTATAAGTGAGTATATACCATGTCTGTCTTTCTTCTTCTGGGATACCTCACTCAAGATGACCTTTTCTAGATCCTATCATTTGCCTGCAAATTTCATGAATTCCTTGTTTGTAATTGCTGAGTAATATTCCATTGTGTAAATATACCACAGTTTCTGTATCTATTCTCAGTTGAGGGGCATCTGGCTGTTATAAACAAAGCTGCTATAAACATGGTCGATCAAATGTCCTTGTGGAATATATGTCCTTTGTGTGGGGGGGGGGGGATATATGCCTAGGAGTGATATAGCTGGATCTTGAGGTAGCACTATTTCTAATTTTCTGAAAAAGCTCCAGATTGATTTTCAAGGTGGTTGTACAAGTTCACATTCCCATTAGCAATGGAGGAGTAACCACGAGCTCTTAAAAGACTAAAGAATTAAAATTCAGCACTGGTTTGTGACATTATTCAAAAGTTAAAGGTTTTTTTTGGAGGGCTTCTTTTTGTGTTTTGTTTTATTTTCTAATAGCAAAAGAGTTGATCTTTTGGGAAATCAAATGCACAGTTACATTTTATTACTGCTTTCTTTAATTAAGCCTACAAAACAAATGTTAGGAAAGAAGCAGAAGAAAAAAACACTTTTCAAGGGAAATTTACTCTTCAAAAAGAAAAAAGATTGATGGAACACAGAGACATGATTGAGAGCTTGCTTCAGGTTAACACATGTACTAGTTCTAAGATTTAAACTTGATAGAACCAATAAAATAGTAATTCACTTAATTCAAACATTATGAAGAGTGAGGGTAGTTGGCCATATACCCTGACTGGAAAAGAACTCAGAAGATAAACTTGCTTCATGACCAAAATTTAATTAATTATCACCAACTAATTCATTTCTAAAGTAAAAGAATAGTGATGTTGTGAACAGAATGGTCAATCTTTCAAACAAGGACTAATGAAAACCAGGTATGTCAATTTAACTCACTGTTTTCTTAGCAGCAAAGGAAATGAAGAATGCAAGCCACACATTTCCTTACAATGAACATTCGAGGAGACACTTTAATTTCTCTGGTGTCTGTTCAATAAATGGATTACTTTTTATTAGGAATCAAAATTTCATTTGGCGTAGCAAAATTTCTAGCACAATGAAGTGCTTTGGGACCACTCAATTGATAACATTTAACATTTGCTGAATCTGTGCCGCATAGTCCAGGCCCTGAAAGAAGCAGCTAGGGTGGAATCTGGGCAATCTGACTCTGAGCACTGTGAAATGTCATCTCATGCAGAAATTGTGCTTAGTGGTAAAATCAACTTCAACAAGAAAAATCTAAAGGGTGAAAATGAGAGTAGAGATGCAGGATCTGGAGGCTTGAGGCCATGACATATTCCTACAAGACGATCAATGGTTAAAGGGATTTCTCTAATTTTCTACACATGTTGTATGTGACTAATACTAAACGCTCAATGTGGATTGTTGTGTTTTCATATGGGGAACAGTCTTCAGATTTTAGAAGCCTACTTGACAAATGGTCTATTTTTAAGTCCTAAGTAAAATCTAACATTTCTGATCCATGGAATATGTTTTCTTACTTCATAAATAACTAGAAATGAATTTTCAAAAACTTGAAGCCTTCTGCTTCAAATGATAACTTCATTTCTGTCACTGCTCTGGGCTTCACTAGATTCTCCAATGGAGGACGTGTTTACAATTCAGGATGTGCTAATGCATGGGGGATAGTCTCAGACAATTGGAAAACATTGATCTTTTAAAATTATACAGATGCAGATAATGCCTGTAAACATTTAATTCTACATAGTTATATAAATATATGTGAACATGTGTATTACTTATTACATATGTACATGTCAAAACGAAAAAGTAGTTAGCTCCTTCCTTGTATTTTCTTCAGAACACATAAAGGGGGGTGGGGAAGCACAAAGTATTTGCTTTCTATTTTAATTTCTCAGTTGTTCAATGGATTACATACTCTCCCCTTGATTCCTGGAGTGTGCCTCTTACAATTAATGAGCATGACATACTCCAATTTTTTTGAGGATAAGAAAGCCTGGAAAAGGAGGCAAGGCCCTTAGAACAAAGCTTGACAGCATTCTGCTAGCAGTGAGAACTGTTCTCTCCCCAGTAAAAAAAAAAGAAAACCCTGAGACTTCCTTAAAGTTCAGGAGCCTTCCCTTTCCCACCCACTTCTCAGGGGAGGTTAAGAATACTCCCCTAACAAAAACCCCACCTACTCAAAGGGGAGGTTAATTATCGCTATGTAATTAGCCTCATAAGAAAATTGCTAAGATTAATGAAGCAATGCTTACTAAGTGATTACAAACTCCCCAGGAACTACTATAGGAATATTTGTTTACAAAACCATTGCCATGTATATTAATAACAGATTCTCAGTAAATTGCCTAATGGTTAATTGATGGATTAATGTTTATAATTCATTATGCTGTGTGATTGTTGAGAAGTCAGAAAATAACAGAAGGAAGAAATAAGAAGGAAGACAGAGAGAAAGTAAAAAACGGGGTGGAGAAAAGAAGATCAGCAGAAAGTAAAAAGTTCCATGAATAGGACACGTTTCACTGAAACTTCCAGCCTAGTATGAATATTTGTTACTTGGTTAGGTAACAATAATGGCTTACCAAATGACAACAATGTCTTCTGTTTAGTTTTAAAATAAAGAAAAATGCAAGTAGTTCTTTTTATTTATGTTTTATTATTGTTGTTATCATTTATGACAATTTAACCATTTTTTTATCTTGGCTGTGGACCCATCCCTCTTCTCCTCCTAATTCCACCTTCCCTCTCTCTTCTTCCTCTATGCTCCTTCCCTAGTGGACTGATAGGGGAGGTTCTCCTCTTCTATCTGACCCTAGCCTATCAGATTTCATCAGGACTGGTTTCATTGTCTTCCTCTGTGGCCTGGCAAGGCTGCTCCCCCCTCAGGTAGAGGTGATCAAAGAGGCGAAATATGCTCAACCATACAATAAGGGCATTTGCTCAACCATGTTTGTAGCAGCTCTACTCATAATAGCCAGAACCTGGAACCCTAGATGTCCCTCAGCAGAGAAATGTATACAGAAATTGTGGTACTTCTATACAATGGAATACTACTCCGTGAAACAGGGAGGGGGCTACAGCTGGGATACAAAGTGAATAAACTGTAATTAATATAAAAATTAAAATTAAAAAAACATTGAAATCATGAAATTTGCAAGCAAATGGTAGGAACTAGAAAAATCATCTTGATTAAGGTAACCCAGAAGCAGAAAGACACACATGGTATATACTCACTAATAGGTGGTTATTTAACATATAATATAGGATAAACATACTAAAATCTATACTCCTAAAGAAGCTAAACAACAAGGATTACTCTAGGGAAGATGCCCAGTCCTCACTCAGAAGGGCAAATGCAATAGACATTGGGAGCAGGAGAAGACAGGGAACAAGATAGGATCCTACCACAGATGGCCTCTGAAAGCCTACTGATTGAGGTATCGAAGGAGGCTGAGACTCATAGCCAAACTTTGGGCAGAATGCATGGAATTTTATGAAAGAAAGGGGAAATAGGAAGACCTGGAAGGGACAGAAGCTCCCCAAGACCAAAAGAGCCAAAATAATAATAATAATAATAATAATAATAATAATAATTGGGCCCAGGGTTCCTGCAGCGATAGACACTCCAACCGAGGACCATGAATGGAGATTGCCTAGACCCCCTGCTCAGATGTAGCCCACAGGCAAGGAACTTTTAAAAATAAAAGACACCTAGTAAATCAGTGTAGAGTCCTCAAAACAGCAAAATCAAATCTACCATATGACCCATCCATACCCTTCCCACATATTTACCCAAGGTACTCTACATCGACATATCATAAAGGTACTTGCACACTGGTGTGACCTGAAGGCACTATGCACACTATCTAAGGCATGGACTCAAACAGCATCCATCAATAAAAAGAATGAGCAAAGGAAATGTGCTATGAACACAGAAAAGTGACTTAACTCATCTATAAAGAAGGAAATTTATATCATTTTCAAAAAGTGGACTCAACTGAATATTATCACATTAAGTATATTAAGTCAGTATCAAAAGGACAAATACTGTGTTTACTCTCATTTGTGTATCCTATACTTACTTCACAGAGATACATAAAAATGTGCATGTATATGACACAAAATAAGCCAACCTGTCTAAAGAAATAAAGGTACTGACAGGAGAAAGAGGTGTGGCCTGTGGGGGCAATATGATCAAACAGCATTATGTACATGTATGAGGATGTCCTTAGGAAGCTCAGCACCATGCATAATAAATGTAGAACAAATAATGCGTGGTTTCTTTAGAAGACAAGATTCTCACAGCAAATTTAAGATTTGCTTTAAATAAGCTAGAGAAAAAAAATTGATAAATAACTGAAGTCAGTTTCAGAGTCATATGGACATAAAGTGCAAATACAACATCCTCCACACTAGTTTGTGCATGTGTGAGTTAGGTTCTTCCGACAAAATATAGTGAGGTCATGGTCATCACACCACCCTCTATGAACTGTTGAGCATATCAGCAATAAGTCAGAGCACCACTGAACACAGTCACCATGATTATTCCTCATCTGACCCTTACCTGAGTCATAACTGAGAGGCTAAACTGCAGCATCAAACACTCCTTTAAATTAAACCACAGAGTTCCCTCTTCTCTTGTGTGTCTTGGCCACTACAGATTGATCAAGGGTCAAAGTGAGGGTTCCTCTCAGGCATCAACTCCTTCAGTACATGCAAGTCTATGTGTCAGAAATGGGAGATTTAGTAGCCGATAAATGAGTGTTGTTATCTTTGCTCACATGTGATTGAATGGAGCTATTCATATAGTCCGTGTAAAACTAGTGGTCTATGAATACAATCCCATTAAATGCCCAACATGGTTTGTGCCTGGAATTGTGTGTAAGAGGGCAGCAATGATACCCCAATCATACATAGAATCAATGGGATTGTAATACTATTAAAATTTTTGGTTTTAGAGCAGATATTAAGACTCACGATCAAGCCTTTGGTAGAGGGCAAGAAGTGATGATAGAAATGGAGGAGGTTGGTGAAACTTGGAGAGAACAAGAGCTCCACAATGACTAAACTGAGCAGGGCACAGGGGTCTTGTATGAGACGGTTTCTACAATCGAGGACTAC
>CM053756.1:14393020-14439395 GCA_028658305.1 Pachyuromys duprasi | reverse complement strand
CAGCCAGCCCTGAGGAGACAGGATGAGCTGGGGTTGGATGGAAGGGGAGGAGGTCCTCCCCCGCTGGTGGACTTGGAGTGGGCAGGGAGGAGATGAGGGAGGGTTGGGGAGGGTGGGAGGGAGTGGGCGGGCTGGGCATGGGATGCAAAGTACCTAACCTGTGATTGATAACAAAAAATAAAAAAATTAAAAAAAAAAATTTTGGTTTTGCTCTAATAAGGTATCTTCAGTCACAGATATGCACTGTGATAGAAGTACATATGTTTCCTATGCACTTCATATATAATCAGAGTAAATAATATAAACGGAGAACTGAAAATAACAGCTTGATAGTTCATCACTAACTAAAAGCTTAACAAAATAATAGAAAAGAATATCAGAAGGAATCTACCACAGTGTAATCTGATTGTAATTACATATTTTAAATAGACTTTGGGGATCTTGGGAGACAGAGCATCTGATAAAACCCTTGTCACTTAAGCACATAGCCCAAAGGGTAATGATAGAAACTGATATAAATACTAAGCATGAATGGTGACCTAACTGTAATTCCAGTCCTCCAGAGGTAGAAACATGGAATCCCTGGAGTAAGTTCACTAACTGGCCAACCCAAATTTATAAGCTCATGGGTCAACAAGAGGCCTTGCTTCAATAAGTATGATAAAGAGCAATTGAGGAAGTTATCAAGATATCTGCATTAATCTCTTCTACTATACCCCCACACACATACACACACATTTGTGCACTCACATATTGAAGACAAATATGGACAAAAAATTATAAAATGCAAAGTTATATTAAAATCGGGGATTTTGAATACTTAGCACTATGTCTGAGATGAGTATTCACGATTATCAAGGAAAACCAGTATGTGAACAAGCAATATGCCTGTAGTAATCAAATTTTCAGAAGGATTTTTTTTCTTGAAGTCCTCTGGGGAGATTGTCTGAAGTCTAAATAACTAGAAAAACAACAAAACACAGTGTCTTTTCTCAAGTCTACACACTGTCAGCCTCCATACTCTAAAGTGTCACAAGGCAAGTACAAGAAATAGGTCATGAGAGGTTTTTTTTAATTTTTTTATTTATCTTTTACTATAATTAAACAGAGTAAAGAGGTGATCTCATCTTTGGCATAAAGCTACCATGGATTCTATACTATAAAACTTTGCAGAGCAAACCTAGATATGACTTGGTGGCCCAGTTCTTGACAGGCAATTATAAAGGCCATTCAGACCAGATGACACATGGTGGGGAAGTGACAGAACGTTGGTAGCATACTCTCCAGTATGTATAAATATCATCTGGCACACACAAGGGCCTGCATGATTGATTGAACAAAGGCTGAACATTCCTCCCAGACAAACCTGAGTATCATATTGTGTGGTGAGAAGCATGTATGGAAGAAAACTAAGAACACGTGTGTGGGCTCTAGGAGTATGGGTTCTGTTCTACAGAGAGCATAATAAAAGCAGAACAATGGTTCTTACATGTTCTGGGAGATTATAATATTGAAATAAGTGCATAGTACTAACCTTCCCAAACTCTGTCATAAGCAGACTGAGATATTGCAGCAGTTTTTCAGGTGCAGTTGCTCTGGGACCAGCACAGGAAAAGGGAGGGACTGAGCAGTAGTACCTGTAGGCCTCCTGACTGCTTCAAATATATATGATAAAAAAAAATCACATATTTTCAGGAGGGTAGATTTTTAACATACTATAAGCTATGATTTTAAAAGCAGTTTTCTGGCCGTTTTACAACACATTTGAAATTAAACCATATTAAAAATAAAAAGCCATTGTACTGTATTAACTTCTTAGGCATTTTTCATCCCTTAAGTGTACACATTGTTTAGCTTTTAAAATCTTGTTGGTTTGTTGTTTCTTTCATCTTTTATGTGTTGACTTGAATTTAGAGAAAAGTAATGTTTTCTGCGTTAAGGCGTGAAAACATGTATGATTGCACATTCTGTCATGTGCTTCTTTTTCATGCCTTTGTCAGTTGAGCCATTTAGAGAATGAACTTTTATTCTATAATATCATTGCTCCATTTTTGTGGTTTCTGTGGTCTCATGAAAGAGACCAGAGGCCATTGCATGCACTATTTATTATGTCTAAAATTCATTGATGCCCTTTATAAGCAATTCAACACCAGCCTATGCTCATCACAAAATTCCAAGGAAACCACAAAGGATAAAAAAATCATATATTTTCAGGAGGGTAGATTTTTAACATACTGTAAGCTATGATTTTAAAAGCAGTTTTCTGGCCACTTTACAACACATTTGAAATTAAACCATATTAAAAATAAAAAGCCATTGTTCTGTATTAACTTCTTACACATTTTTCATCCCTTAAGCATACACACTGTTTAGCTTTTAAATTACAAAGAGTGAGGCCAGCCAAAAGCAGCTGACCACAGGCTGAAAGATCTATAAGGAGGCTGACCTCTCTGGGAAGCCGAAACACACTGAAATTCTTCAGTCTGCGGGGTACTAGCAGGTTTTTGAAAGCTTGCCAGAATAAAGTGGAAATATTACATAGAGTAAACAGATTTTTCCCTCCCAAGGTGCCCTCCTTTCCAGATCACCATTATTTTTTGTAGTCAACTTAAGATGTTTTCCCAACATCCAGTGGATTCTAGTTCACAAAAAACTCATCAAGCAGTATAAGTAAATTTAGGGAGAAAGTCACTTATTTTCCCTTTCAGGCTACTTTCTACATATGAAAAATAAGTAATGGCTAGACAATCAAGAAGAAATAAATACAATATTTTCTATTAAACTTTAAGGAAAACTTGGAAGTTTTTTGTCACTTTGTTACATAATAAAGAAGTTTAGGAAAATATGCATTTTTGCTTTTTTATGCTCTAAGGGACACAGTGAGTGAGACGGATCTGCAAAACAATACTGAATTAGCAACTGAAATCCTGGTTTCACTTTATTCTTCCATTTTCTCAATAGCATCAGATTAGAGCTAACTTCATCTTCCGGCCATTTTATTTCATTTTGAAATGTTGAAGCTATTTGATTTTTGTCTGTCAACCCCAGAAATGTTTTCTTCAAGTATCTAGGATACTGAAAATGTCCCAGTTTCACATTAATATTAAAACACGGAGCCAGGGGTGAGATGGTCCGTGAGGGGTGAGAAAAGGCAGTTTCTTTTTAGGCAGAATGACCTATGTACACTCCATCGCCAAATCCCATGGTAAAAGGAGGTAACTCCTAAAATCTGTGCTCTCATCTCCACAAATGCAAGCATAGCATACCTATGCCCTCACTCACATGCACATATCAGATACACGAACACATACAAAATGGTACTTATTTTTAAAAGTCTATGCATAGTAAACCAGATATTTAACACACTGGATGATAACTATAGAAAAGCTTTTTGGAGAACATGAGCTGTACGTAGTGATTAAGGTGAACACACAGAAAATACTGATGTTAGACTAATAATAACATTATTATTTTTGTTAATAATTATTATTAATAGTAATATTATTATTGTACCATGTTGATGTTAGAAATAATATTAATATTATTAAGGGCTAATTATTCCATTAATTCTTTAGCACACTGAAGGGAAGGATGAAAATTCAGCACTGAATTCCAATCAGCCTTGGAGACCATAAAGAACACTTCACTAGCACAGCTCTACCCCACCTCTGTTTTAGGAGAGCTGCAGGAAGAAATAGCCTGCCTTCTGCTAAGGTAATGAGAGACTCAGAGAAGGCAGAGATCATGCTAGAAACAGCAAGGCAGGAACTAGCAACAGGTCTAAGTGAGTAAGGAGACAATGATCCATAGCATTTATGAGGAGAGACCACCAGGCAGCCACTGCAACCATCATCTGGGGCATGGAACCCACCCAAAGAATGCAAACTAGAAGCAAAGGTCACAGGCCCTAATCTCCCATTCCAAGTGCCTATTCCTCAAAGACCCTTAAGTTAAAAAAAAAGAGCAGATAGATAGATTAAATTAGATAGATAGGCATGCAGGCTTTCCCCAAACCACAGATTTGCTAAAATACTAATAATAAATTAAAAATACTAACTGCAGCCAGTCCTGAAGATATTTGATAAGCTAGGGTCAGATGGAAGGGGAGGAGGACCTCCCCTGTCAGTGGAGTTGGAAGGGGACAGGGAGGAGATGAGGGAGGGAGGATAGGATTGAGAGGGAATGAGGGTGGGGGCTACGGCTGGGATACAAAGTAAATAATCTGTGATTAATATAAAAAAATTATTAAAAAAATTTAAAAAAATACCAGGCAGATCATCGTAGGATATCTAGACAAATTGTCAAAATGAACCTGGAACGTGTTCTCTTAAATGTAATGATCCTAGACTCAAATGGTTATTAAAATTGTGTTTAAGTAAATCATCAAATCTGTTTAATGCATACCAAAACAGAATAGTAATCTAATGGATGGAAGCACTGAATTAATTATAGCAGTCTTATCATGAGTCATACTCTGAGCATTGTCCTAACTGGATGTCCAAGAGTCCTACAATGACCATGCTCTTTCACATTAGACAGATGCTGCTGGATACATATTCTGACAATAGTTGTGTTCAACAGAGGCAATCTCCCCTTTATATATTTGCAAATGACAGTTTTATTAATTGGGTAGTGGTGAAAGATTCTTACAATTTGAAGAATGTGAGACATAGATTCAAGTACTCCTGAAACTGTTAGAAACCACTAGGACCACCAAATTCTTGAGCGTTTTATTTTGTCCACTTATATCATTGTTGTTTGTTTGTTTGATAGTAATGGTATATCATGGTGTTTAGGCCACACAGTATTGGTATTAAATAGTATGCATCACACACAGTCATTGATTAAATAAACAATGCCTGCAGTAAATTTCTACAAGCTTGTCATTGCTTGATTGGGAGTTTTAGTTGTATTCTTTTTTTTAATAAGTTTATTTTTTATATTAATCACAGCTTATGTACTTTGTATCCCAGCTGTAGCTCCCTCTCTCATTCCCTCCCAATCCCACCATCCCTCCTCATCTCCTCCCTGTCCATTTCCAAGTCCACTGATAGGGGACAACCTCCTCCCCTTCCATCTGACCCTAGCTTATCAGGTCTTCAGGACTGGCTGCAATGTCCTCTTCTGTGACCTAGCAAGGCTGCTCCTCCCTCAGGGCTGGGGTCGGGAGGTTGAAGAGCCAGCCATTGAGTTCATGACAGAAATAGTCCTTGTTCCCCTTACTAGGGTACCCACTTGGATACTGAGATACCATGGGCTACATCTGAGCAGGGGTTCTAGGTTATATCCATACATGGTCCTTGGTTGGTGAAACAGTCTCATAAATGACCCCTGTGCCCAGATATATTTGGTCCTTGTAGAGCTCCTGTCCTCTCCAGGTCTTACTAACTCCCCCTTCTTTCATATGATTCCCTGCACTCTGCCAAAGGTTTGGTTATGAGTCTTAATATCTGCTGTGATACACTGCTAGGTATTCTTTTAACACATAAAATGCTTATGCACTTTGCTTCTTAAACAAAGAGGCTTTAAACATTCAAAAACCTGTAATGGAAATTAAAGTATTAATTTTTTAGAGATGCAAGTGTAGAAACTAAGGTGTTGTTCCCCCAAATGTATCTTTTTTAAAACTCACCTGAATAAGGGAGGGGTCTACAGCTGGGATACCAAGTAAATAAACTGTAATTAATATAAAAAATAAAAATTTAATTAAAAAAACTCATCTTAAAAGGAACATCAGGAGAAATTTTTCAGAAAGGTAAACTTTTCTGTGGCACTCTTTCATTTACTCATTACTTATTTTCAAAAAGTCTTTTCACCTTTATAATTTTCTGTGCTTGAATCCACATTTCCTTTGTTATTAATGTCTATATGTATTTAAAACATTGTAATCGTCTTGTTGGTGTTCTAATGTACCTTCCGTGTTTTTCCCTTGCTTTTCCAAACAATTTTCAGTTCCCAAACAAACTTATGGTCTAAGACAAACTCTTGGAATGTTATATCTTAGGGTCAGGTCACCAAGCCAGTTATTTTGGTTCACATAATGGGAACACTGTTTATTATCCACTTGATAATTTCAAATAACACCGTCACAACATTTAGTGACAGTGATCTACTTTGCTTTCTCTGTTGCTGCAATTAGATACGAGCAAGAACTATTTTAGAGGAGGAAAGGCATAGTTCATCAAATACTTTCAGGCAATAGCTCATCACTAAGGAAAGTCAAGGCAGGGCTTCAGGCAGGAAACTAGAGACAGAATACCTCAAGGAACATGGCTCACTGAGTTGCTGCCTGTGAGTTGGTCAGCTTGCTTTCTTTTAACTTTATTTATTTATTTATTTATTTATTTATTTATTTATTTATTTATTTATTTATTACAATTTATTCACTTTGTATCCCGGCTGTGACTGCCTCCCTCATTTCCTCCCATCCTCCCACCCCCAGCCTCCTTCCCTCTTCCACAACCCTGCGCTTATGCTCCTCCTTTACACTCCACCCTTCCAGGCAGACACACTCCCATGCACACTCCTGCACTTACACCCATGCACCTGTGACCTTCCCCTCTTTGCTGCATCTGAAACACCAACACCCACTCTCAGACCAATGGACATCTCTCATCTTCCTGAAGAACCCTTCAGCTTGCTTTCTTATCCACATAGGGATGCATGTTCAGAGGTGGTGTTGACCAGGGTGGGCTAGCCCTCCCTCAAATAACCAAGAATATGCCCTACAGACATGCCCACAGCCTAACCTGATTGAGTTTTCTCTTCGCAGGTAACTCAGGTTTGTGCTAAATTGGGGACAGGGGATCATAGCAAACACATATGACCTAAGAAAAGATGGCTGTTTATTCAGCTGATTCCCTATGCATTTGTTATTTGGTGAACTTTCTTTACTAGTGGAAGATAAATGATTCATCTTAATAATTAGGTAGATAGGTTAGTTCTCTATTGGTAGAATTTTTAGACCACATTTTAAAGGTTAACTCAAAAGAATTATACAGACAACATTTTATAATTTTGCTTTAAGAATAATTTCAAAATCTTTTTTTCACAAAATCTTCATATCAAAACCAAAATATTTTATTTTCTTATATTTGAATATGTAAGAAGCTGAAGGGTGCTCACTGTCCTGTTAAAACTGGTTAAACTTCTGTGAAAGAAGTAACAACAAAGCCATGCTTTTCTTCTAAGTGATTTAAAACATTTGAAAAGAATCCTTTGGCATTTGAAGAGAACTCCTTTGCAAGGCAAATCTCCAAATATAAGCTTTATTTTATATCATGCAGCAAAGATTAAAATACTTGAAAACAATTTAACTTAAATAGCTTGGTTGCCTATAAGCAAAGATATCCCAAGGACAGCTTTCCAAGCTGAGTCATACACGACTAGGTTGATCTATTTGAAGTATTAGCCATGCCTCCATCAGTACAGAATTCTATAAATGGTTTTCTTTATCTTATTCAAAATGTACACATACTCGGGTCTTAACAGTCCTTTATTAAATGCCCTAAACTTATAGACAAGTTCCAATAATTAAACCACAATCTAAAATGTTGTCAGGTCTCCATGGAGTAAAACTTTTAAGTGATTTCAAAAACCTTGGTTGTTTAAAAAGAATCTTTTAAATTAATGTAATGACAACAAAAATGTAAAAGATAGCATAAGCAACCCAATAAACAGAATACCACACACTGGTGATATATAAGAGAAAACTCTTCACTACTAAAACTACAGCAACTGTAAAGAACAATTCTACTATCAGCAGATGTTAAAACTTAATGGGAATATGTCCCAGTCAAAAATGATTTCACTGATAATGCATAATGTGTGAGACTTCTATGCTGTACATGCTGACGGACCATTCATCAAAATGGAGGGCAACTATCCTTGCTATGTATTATCCATTACAATTCACAGCATTTGTTGAAATTCTGTTTTGGTTTATTTAGAATTTCAACCATGTTCACATTGAAATAATAAAAACCTTTCTTTAGTTTTCCAACTAATTCCTTGGTTTGCTTTTTGTTTTGTTTTGTTTTGTTTTGTTTGTTTTGTCTTCAGGAATACATTCACTAAAGAATTTCATACACAACACATTACAGCTAAGAACTTTGTGCCTCCTGATCCTGAAATAAATATTTGTACATTAGTAAACACATTAAGGAAAAGTGCTTCTAAACCAATGGTATTACTCTTTTACACACACACACACACACACACTCTGACTCTCCAGCTGCTACCTGCCTAACATTTTAGGTAGCATCACTCTGACTTGTTCACACTCTCCCTCTTCCTCACTAGAAGTAACAAAGGAAAGTGTGAGTTCAGCCTTTTTTTATAGAAAAATTAAAAGATAAAAGGCAGCAACAACAACAAAAACCTATTGACTACTAGGAAAATTCAATTTAACACCGTGTGTTAACTTGTCCTCGACTTAAATAATCATGTCTGTGTTACTGTGCACTACTATGAAATTATTATTCTAATCAAGCTATAAGAATGTAAGAATCTATAAATCTCTGAAATATGTGAGTTTTGATGAAAGAAAAAGGAAAAAAAATAAGTCGCCAAATGGAAGACTTACTAACATAGCTGGAGAAACATGTTGATAGGAACAATCTCACTGAGTACAACTCCTTTATCATAGGTATAATTCCCAGTGTATTCATGACTCATGATGGTACTTGTCAAAAATGGCCAAGTCATTCTATGGACTCAGGTCCATACATACCAAACCACTGCTTTCAATTCAATGAGGTGACTCATGTAGAAAGTTTACTGGTTCTCTGATATTAAATAAAGAAATATATCTCTGATATATTAAAAGAGAACATTAGTAGAGTGAATTAAGTTTTCATGGATATTGATAAATTAAACTATCTAATCATTAGCCTCATTTATTTTATACTAAATATAAGTTTTTCTTATATCTTGAGCATTAAGCATTACCACATTTTTTTATTTTTGGACACAGCAGTTCTCATTGGCATGTTACTTAACAGGTAGGCTAGGGATCCTTTGATCTCCACTTCTCCTGTTCTTGATTTACCAAGCAGCCCACTAAACCTACCTTTTTATTAGGGTTCTGGGAAATTAATTCAGGTCTTACGTGGCAAATACATTGCTGACTGAGCTATCTCCTAAGCCCAGAAAAAGTTCATTTTTTAATTACACTAATTCTTGATTCAAGAGCCAGTTGACTTTTATAGGCAATACATATCAAGTTAACTCTAAAGAACACTGTATTTCACAAAACAACTACTTCAAAAAATGACTACAAATATAACTTTTAGTTAAGTAAAATACCTACCTCAGTTTTTGTGGAAACATAATTTTAGTACCTTAGCCACAGTAGTTACAAAGACCTGTTGAATCTTACGGTTTCCTCAACTGTATACGCATGACACACAGACATACTTAATTTTCAAGTCGCTTACAATATTATGAAATGATTGCTTACAAAAACCACACAAAAGAGTTTTATTTCATAAACACTGCATATGTTAAGTATATCCTAAGTTGGTAAAGTTCTAAAATTGAAAATAAGGAAATATGTCAGTATTTTGTTTGACTGGGCTTCGTTTTTGTTTTTTTTTTTTTTTTTGGTCATATTCTGCCCCTACAATATGTACAGTTCCTAATAAAGAGCTAATAACACAAGTAAACATACTTTTCTGTACACGCTTATTGTGCAAGAGAGGGCATGTGAACAGCTTTCACTACAGAGGTCATGTAAGGGGTAGAAGGGAAACACACAGATGTGAGCCGAAAAATGTAGCAACTGTATTATCATTTTCTAGAGCAGTGGTTTCAACCTTTCTAACAATGTGACCCTTAACTACAGTTCCTCACATGGTGACCCAAAACATGGAATTAATTTTGTTGCTATTTCATAAGTATAATTTTGCTACTCTTTTGAATCATAATGTGAATATCTGCGTTTTCTGATGTTCTTAGGTGAATCCTTTGAAAGGGTCATTTGATTCCCAAAGGGGTTGTGACCTAGAAACACTGTTCTAGATGGTCATATTTAACAAGTTACGCGTATCATTCATATTTCCAAATAAATATTATGAATCAATACTAGATACCTGTATTCTTCTTGTTCTTTTCATAAGATAATTAGAGCACACTGGCGAGCACTCTCTACATCAACAAGGCATTAACGTAATTGGAAATGTTATGAATAGAATCCATCTTCTCCCAGAAGAGAGAGTAAAAGGTGACTTCTTTCCCAAAATGATTCATCAATAATCCTTTGACTGCAATCAATACATTAATATCTTTCCTTCTTAGAACTTTATTGTTTTGTTCACTTAACATGCATTTTAACCTGTAGTCACTGAAATTCTGTTAAAATTGGGCTAACAATTTAAAAATCCTAGGCTTTTTAACTTAACCCGAAAGCAAAGAAGGAGAAGGAAATACAAGGGGAAAATCACACTGCATCGTGGTTAAGTGATAGAGTAAAACTCCAGTCTTTGGTAAGGGCTGCAGGAAACAGCAAAAGACAGGGCAAACCTCAGGGTCTGTTTCCTTCACGAAAGACAGATGCACTTATCTTCTAATGAAGAAGGTGCAATGATAACAATTATTCACAAAAGAGTAAAGATCCAAGGAGGATAAGAGAGAAGACGAAAGGTGAGCCTAAATGTAATGTAAGGGAAAACAGGGCAAGAGAAAAAAGAATTAAGATGACAGAGATGAAAATTCCTCAAGATCATTAATATATGTGTGCACGTGCGCATGCACACACACACACACACACACACACACCATCTAAGAGTTTACACAGTCACACAGTGAATCTTCCCTTGGGAGCTGTAATATTCAGGATTAGCATAGCCAGACTTGAAAGACAAATGAGTGAGTGTGTGCAGATTTCCTGGAATCTATACACAAGGATCCCGATTTCCCTTCACATAAGTAGAGCCATTGATGTTAGCAGCAAACAAAGGTTCCTTTAAGAATTCTTATACGGCTTGGACATTCTGCTATGGAATTCTTCTGTCCAAACTGTTTTAAAATTGTCCATTTAAGTGAAGTAGTGACATAAGATCTCACTCCAAAATGCCAATTCTAACTATAGAGTCCAGAGTCATATGCAGTAATAAAGCATATTACTGAAAACATAAAAATGATTTTGTGAAGAACTGTCCATCTACTTCCAGAATTCCATCTGAAAATCAGGTGAATATCAATGTTAAGTTTCAATAAATGAATATATATGTATACAAATATATTTTTATTTATAGTATTTACTTAATTTTATAATTGCTATATAATTTAAATTATATTATTTGTAATATATTTATTTAAATATATTTCATATGTAAATATATACAATATATGTGTGTGTTCATGACAAAGAGTTTAAAACACCATATAGTATCTAAACTGTCAAATCACTATTTTAAAGAAGAGTCACTTTTTTTAATTTGTTTTCATGATTTAAAAAAATAAAACCAACACAAAACAACACTTAGGTGAATGATAGGCAACTTTTTGTAAACAGATATCACCCCCAACTCTAAACAGGAAAGTTCTTAAATGTACTAAGATGAGATACTCTAATGAAGGACCAGTACATAAATTTTTTGGGTGCTTTAGTTTGTAATGGTTGGTATCACTAGAAAAGAGCAATAATTTCTGCATGTTAATTAATAACATTTTAGTACAAATCATCTCTTGAGTAGACACCCACTGAAGAGGACCTACTCTTACGTTGGTGCTAACTCCGTTCTTGTAACCACAGTGTATACATTCCGGATAGTCAACATTTGGCACATTTTGTCATGAGCATCAGTACCACACAAAACAACCTGGAGTCATGTCTACAGAGTCTGAAGAGACTCCTGACAAATCCATGCCACTTCTATGATGTAATCCAGGTAGACTTTAGTCACTACAGACACAATGAATAAACTGGAAGCCCAGTACTGTTGGGGGGGGGATAATCTTGTATTAATTTTTTTAACACCTTCAGCAGAGTTAATATTTTTCCCTAGAAAATATGACCATCAAATAACATAAATTAAGGTGAAAGTTTTAAAGGTTCATATTATAAACCAGAATCACAAGTTATTGCATAAAATGAAGAAACCCTGAATTAAATATGAGCAGTAATTTAGTATGTAATTCTTAACGCAAATCTCTGGGTGCCATTATGTAGTTTACTTGAAATGATATTAAATAAACCATTCTTAACATAATATTTTATGTCACTTATATAAAATATTTAAGATTTAATATACTTAGCATAAATATACTAATATTAGCATGCTAATATACTTAGCATAAATGGTACAAAATTTCCACATCCTTTTTCTACAATGAATCCAAAATACAAAGGACTTCTTTGAATAAGATAGGGAAAGCTCTCATACATATTTTATAAGAATTACTTATAAATTCATCAACTACAACCTGTCAGAAGGAGCTAAAAGTCCTCACCTTTCTAACTCCAGGGACTAGACAATTAAAAAGCACAAACTCAGACTACAAAGAATATAGTTGTGCAATTTTATTGACACAGCATAAAAATGTTTCCTGTTATATAAACTTGGTAGTTCAGCTCCCTTAACATTATAAAATTCAAGATGAACATGTATTTGCCTATGCAAGTATTTCCTCCTCATTTTAACAGCTGATTAGCAACAAGAAATATGTGTTTTCCACATGCTTTACAAATACAATGCCTACAGCCCACTCATCTGCAAATCAAATGTGCATCTCATGCAGCTTCTACACATCCTATGCTTGCAACCAGCAACATCCCTGAAAAGCATGCATAATGAGCTCACAACTTTTCTTCTGTCACTTCCGTTTGAAAACAGATTGCAAAACTAGACTAATTCTCCACATTAGATCTGATCAAGGGTCAAGCAGATTATCAAGTTTGAGCCACTGAAGAAATACATTTCTAATTCTCCTTTAAATGGCAAGAGGAAAAACAAAGCTTAGCCTCTGATGGTAGCGGTTTTCCTAGCCAGCTTGTGGCATCACAGTTTCTGTGTGTACTGTAGTTCTCATTCTAGGGGACACTAATGAGTTTTAAATGGTGTTAAATACCATCCCTGCAGTTGTAAGTGCTTCTCTGGGATTTTTTTACTAGAGCAAGGAACTCCTGTAATTTAAAACGACTTTGTTTTCCTCAGTCACAGCTGTTAAGGAAACACTGACCTGCGGAAATCTGAAAAGCTTTCCATCCCTTTCTGGTTGCCATTAGCCTGCACCTATTTTCTAGCATTTTTTTCCTTGTGTCATTGCTCTTCCATAATTCCCATCCCCCAAATTGCAGCCAGCAGAGAAACAGCATTAAGCTGTCTGGGCTCTTCCAAATAACCCCCACCCCTCCTTCCCTCTTGCTGGCTCCACTCTCCTACAAAGCCTTGGCTACCATTAAAGAAAAATTTCCAACAATGTGTCAATTTTATATTGGCCACAAAGACAACTTCTGTTGGGGGAGGGAGAGGAAAGAGGGACTGGAGCTTGGCTGTCCCTTTCCACAGACTGGGATCTTTGTGGTGATCAGAAAACATTTCCTGCATAAGAAATCAACACATTCTCTGGCCACAGGGCTGCGGGACAAGAAAGAATATGCACCAGCTCTGTCCTCTCACAAAAGAAGCTTAGCTATTAACCTTCCAAGCAAAAGTCATTTTCTCAAAATATGCCATGCTTTCTTGCATTATTAAAAACAATCCACACTCTCAAATCTCCTGCTAGCTCCCCCTCTGAGGATGGGTGAGTGCTACAAGTCACTCATGCTTGAGATTCTTCCTCCACATTTCCGTTGCACTGTATCCCCCAACACACACTTAGCTCATTTCTGAGAAATTCTTCTCTCTCTCTCTTTCTCTCTCTCTCTCCATATATTAATAAAGGAAGAGAAAGTAGCAAGACTTGGAAGAGGGAACTCAGTTCCTATAGAATCTGTATGTTTGTTAATTCCCACCATCCTGTCCCTTCTGCTGGCTGGGGACTCCAGAACCCCAGGGAACTCTGGATTCTACTGTGTTTCATTTAACTGGTCAAAGAGTGTGCACAGCAATTTCTTGTGCAAAATACTCTACACAAAAATAAGGACCTCGGTAAAACTGTTCTCTCTTGACTTCAGGGACAGGCTGTTCTTGAGTTATGGGGGTAAAAAGGAGAGAATAAGACATGGGTGAAATGGAGGGAAGAGAACATTTGTTGGGCTTCGTCAGAAAGAAGCCTGCATATCCATTTCACACTTGAAGCATGTGTAGACTCCCTGGGCTGCAGCCTGAATAAAAGCACACTTTTTCCTCCTTACCAACCCCCAATAAAACCGACTTCCTTCAGTACTTGTCTCCTCCTGAATATGCCACCCATACTTCTGTAGCACCTTACTGAGCTGCCCATCTCCCCTGCTTGTCTCTAAGGTCATGGAGGCTAAAACTAGCTTCAGAGCCCTTCAACAGTGAAGACCGCAAATCAAATCACTTCAAAGTTGATAGAATAAAGGAGCAAGGATTCGGCTAGGGTAGTGAATGGCAAAGGGTTACTTCTGTGTAAAGCCTCCCCCCGCCCGCAGGCTAGCACCTATTTCCCCCTTTCTCTTGGCACTTACCTTCTTTGGGTGGTCTTTTGGCCTCCCTGGTCAGATTGCAGACCTGAGTAGTTTGCAGCTCCTGGGTCAGGCAGCCCTCTGTCTGCTCGTTCAGGGGTAACACGACGTTATTCAACAAAACCAGGGACTGCTCATCGATCCCCCACTCTCCCAAATGCTGAGGGCAGGTGCACTTTGTGTACATGATCCCACAGGCCTCTGTTCTCCCGTTTTCAGATTTTAAGCAGCTCTCCAACCAAGTGCATAAGACATGGCAACCAAACTGGCTTGGGCTCACCTTGTTCAAGACCAAAAACTCAAAAAAAGATTTCTGATCTTCTTCGCCCTTTTTCTGTAATCCTGGGAAATCAGTTGGAAATACCCGACGTATCTGAATAAAATTTTTATCATACTGTAGAAAAACAAAAGCATTCTTGGAACTGCAAAGTTGCATTATAGAATGGTTCTTCCTCAAAAGATCCTTTATTTTTTCATGGGAAAAATGATCAAACTGATAAGCCAGAAGGGAAAAGTTAGAGCAGCTAAGGTCCTTTTTGGAAAATTTCAGGTAAATGCTATATTTGGTTGGATCTGGATTTTCCAGCGTCCAAGTGCAGTTTGTAAAGTTTTTGGGAAACATTTCACTTACAGAATAGGATCCATAAATGACTCCCTTCACCAAAGTTGAACACCAGAAGTCTTGGGCAGCATTAAATCCAAACATAACCAGGAGATAGGTGGAAAATATATAAATCAGCAGGTTACGAACAGCCTTCATCCTATGTCATTTGGCCTGTAAGAATGGCAATGGAAGTGAAATGCAAGCAGAAGACCATAGGCATTGAAAAAAACCAAACCCTTCCAATATTGCAGCCAGCTGTTTTCAAGAATTCAGTAAAAAGCCCTTTTTAAAGGAAGGGCAGGTGATTTTTATTTTAGACTGCCAGGAAATTATCAGTTGCTGTGTGAACAGCGCCCTCACGTGGTTCCTGGCGATGAACAAAGTCTCAACATCCAATTTAAAAATACATTTAATAGATTATTAATAGTTATGTCCTAATTCATCCACCAGGATTTCCTGCACATCCATTATCATTCTATCAAGTGAAGCGGGAAAACCGGTTAGAAAACCGAGTAGCAATCGCCTGCATGTTAATTGCTGAAATACTGACTCAAGCTACACAACCTTTCCTCTCCCTCAGTCCTCTGCCTGCAGTAAGCACCATCACACAGAATCTAATCTGATAATCTGGAAGCAGATGTCATCACATTATTTCTTTTCTCTTAAATGTGAAAAGTAATCATGATAAATTATAGCCACAGCTTAACCAGCAAAAATGATCATTTGTTCCAGATGGAACATGGTCTCCCAAATGCCCCTACTTGCCTTTGCAGGGGCCCCCACGTGAACGGATGAGAAATTCCTGTGCAAAAACATGGGCATCTCTGTGGATTCATAGGAGTTTAAAGCCATGATCTGGGAAAAGGGCACACATGGGGAGATGTACAGGAAAGACTTGGCGCTCAGCATCACCACTGAGTACAAGATTTGAGACAGTTGTTTCATATGGCATGCCTTCCTGGGATGCATAAAGTGGATCACTATATGGGTATCTGTATCCAAAGGTGATGTCAGGGGTCAAAAATCCCAGAACTGAAGCTAACTGGGCTTGCTTCAGTCTTTTTCCTTCCCTTTTTTTAAAATTAAGGTAGTTTTAGCTAGAATAATCTCTTGTAAATTGGGATTTATACGTGGCAAATGAAAAAATATTAGCATCTTCTCTGCCCCTGGTTAATTTCAATTACTGAATTTCTGCCTTTTAAACAAGTGCTCCAGAGATCTTTTAAATTTATTTTTGTCCTGGCCTTGAGGAACCAAAGCATCCTTGATTTTATTTACCTCTCTAAGTTGCTACCCCAAAATAACTTAAATATTTTTCAGCTTGAAACCTTAGGAAGTTATTTCTCAGAATAAATGAGAGTGGGTTTTTGTTTTGTTTTGTTTAGGTTTGTTTAGCTTTTAAGCTGACAAAAGTGATGGTCAAGTTAATTTTAAAAGGCTTTAGGCTGAGGTCTCTTCCACCATTCTATAAGCAGAGACATACAGACAGAGGTATAGACAGTTAAGAGTTTTTCATGCCTTCTCTGTCTGGTCCTCTCTGAAGCAAAGCACAAAACCTTCTTTGCCATTGCATAACACACCAACACATGCACTCCCAACCCAGTGACCAAAGTCCCTGAGAAGATCTGCATATTACAGATTATAATTCAAACACTCTGTCTTGACAGAGGCCAAAAGAGCCCCAACTGTAAATCTCTATACAGCACCAGTTTAAAATAATCCCAGAGCTGACAGGACCATCAGCACAGCGTTTTCTCTTTCAAACACACAGCTCAATGAGTAACGCCTTTTCCAGTTGAAAAAATAAAAATAAAATAAAGGCAATGATCTTTCAGAGGTGAAAATATCCTTTAAAAATCTAGAAACAATCGTGTGTGTGTGTGTGTGTGTGTGTGTCTGTGCGCGTGCAGCACTTTGCAGGCAATGCAGGTCTGCGCAGTGTTCTTCAGGATAGAGTGTAGGCGTTGAAAGCCAATGTGACAGTAAGTGTCTAAATTAGGAATTCCAACCACGAAAGGGGGCTTCATTTTATAATCAGGAACTCAAAAGGAGGTCGTATTTCTTTTCCTTATGAAATCGGTATTTCTGCTTCCATTTATTTGACAGTTAATGTCTGCAATACTGTGCTTCTCAGTGATGAGAAAGAGTGGGAAATAGCTGATTTCACACATCTCTTGAGAGGGCACCCTTCATGTAATGCTCTTTATTTTTAATCGTTCTTGGTGTACCAAGTCTTGTTTGTTTCTAAGTAATACTAAATATGAATCATTGAACTGCTCACATACACACACACACACACAGACACAGACACACAGACACACACACACACACACAGACACACACACACACACACACACACTGCAGGGCCTCTTCAAACAACTGTATATCTGTCTGAGGAAAATAATGGACCAGGGGTTAGCTAAGGGATGGTCACAGAGGTCTCCAGAATGTTGTTGTATTTGTTTATTTATTTATCTGGCTGTTGCTGAGAGGCAAACCAGCACAGAGTTTAGCTATTCTCAAAACGGATCTTCTGGGTGACACTTTAGTTTAGCCGAACATAGACGGCGCCATCACTCCACTGATTTTTTTCCCCCAACAGAAGACCCAATCCTACTCTATCCTAACTTCCTTTTAACCTGCCCCCTCCCGCCCCCGCTAAAATTACCTCAATCACGCTCGAGTTGCTAGATTTTCTGGGTCTCTCTCCCTATTCCTTCCCATCCAGCACACCTCTTCAAAACCAGACTTCTCTTAACTTTTCAACTGCGGCGTTTAAGTAAGCTGAGAACCTCTCCATCCGCCAGCAACAGCCTTGACTTCCCTCCCCCAAAACTGAGCCCGAACCTGTCCGAGGCAATCCCCAGAAGACAGAGGTGACCCCTAGGCCCCTTTCCTTACCTTCCACTCCGAAAGCTCCGGGAGGCTCTTGGTCTAAGACACCAGCACAGGCACACGTCCCAACAACAGTGACGGAGAGACTCCCCTTCGGTCCCAATCACCGTTGCCCATTTTCACCTCCCCGGCTCGGCTTCAAATACTAAGATTTATTATAGGGGAAAAATGCATGCATATAAGAAACAAAAAAAAAAGAAAAAGGAAAGAAAAAAAATATATATATATATAAAGGGGTGGGGGTGGTGGTACCCAGCGGCCAGAGCCTTGCGCCTTCTCCAAGTGAATGAAGCCTTCAAAGGAGAGGCGGGGAGAGAGGCCCCCTGAAGGGAGACTCGACAGAAACAACAAACGGAAAAATGGAAGTGGATTAAGAGCGCGGATGTGTTTCCCCAAACCCACCCCCGCCCCAGCAAACGGATTGGCCAAGAAGCCAAGAGAGCGCTGAGAAGTGGCCGGCGGCGGCGGCTGGGGCGGCGGGCTGGTGGCAGGAGTGCTCCCGGCCGGTGGCAAGGCTGGAGCTGGAGCCGGTGGCTTGGTGCGCCCTCCTCCCTGCCTGGGTAGTGCTGGACGAGCCGCGGCGGAGGAGCTGGGGGCAAAAATCCTGGGCTGGCGACGTCGGAGAGCTGTTTGAATGCCCGGCGAGGAGGGAGGCGCGCGAGGGCGCGAGATAGTAAAGCTGTGTGTCGGGCGTGCGCGCCGGCGCGCGGCGCTCGCTCTCCCCGGGGCTGCGCGCGAAGGGGGCCCGCGCGTTCCTCGGCGCGCCCCCGCCGCCCGGCCGCCCTCCACCACCGCCCCCACCTCCACGCGCGTGATCCCGGGCGCGCGCGCCACCGGTGGAGCGCTGCACCGGGGCTGGCGTCCGGCGTCCCCCGCGGACGGGCGGGCAGGCGGGCGCGGGGGCGAGGCGGGGCGGGAGCGGGCTCCGCGGGACTCTACCCGAGCCGAGCCCGCGCCCCGCTACTCAAACCCGAGCACGTCTGGTAGCCGATCTTTCCTGCGTCTGGGAGGTTTTCGCATCCTCGGTTCCCACCACTGGGGCTGGTGGTCACCAAGTGTAGGGGAAAAGTCCCCAGGAGGAGAGGCAGTGGGGGGGGGGCTCGGAGACAGAAAGGCTACTGCAGGAGCAGCAAGTAAAACGCTGGACTCGATCAGCCGCCTCTTTCTGCCTTTCAGTGAGGACCTGCAGCAGCGAGAGAGCTGTCATTTCAGCACCGGGATTTAGCGTTGATCCAGTCTGCAGCTGAGGGCCCACCTCTCAGCTCCCACTGCTCCTTGCCTCAGGCTGGAGGCTGGAACTATAGTTGTTGTTCCTTTTTTTTTTTTTTTTTTTCTAATCACAGCCAGACTGCAATTAACATCTTATTTGTTCTGGCTCGAAAGAGGCTTTGCCAGGACCGCTGTGCCGGCTACCGAGGTCCCTGCACTTCTCTCTGCATGACGATGGGACAATAGTGCGGGTTCTAAACTTTTTGATTCGTTCTGCTTAATTCCTTGTCAAGTTTCCCCTTGTAGCAAGTTTGGGTAAGTGAACGGGAAGAAATAAGGAAAGGCTACCTTTGTTGTCCAATGACGGGGGAGAAAGAGAATAAATTTCTACACGCCTCAACCTTTTTATTTACTCATTGTTTATTTTGCCTCTTGTACAGACGTATGTGATAGGCTTCCTCTGCAGCTACAACTGGCCATTCGCCTGCTAGTTATGTCTCTACTCGGAGACTTTGTTGGTGGTTTGCAAAACAAGTGCTTGACTAGTGTGCTGATATGGTGGGAGGAGACGTAACGGGTAATGCATTTGAGCAAAGTCTTCCTAAGCGTGAGTCGCCTGAACGACAGGTGAAGTTGAATGAAACAGTTTTCCATCATTTGCTCTACTCTCTCATTTGCATTTTTTATTCCTCTTCTTGTTCCTCTCCCCCGGGGCAATTGCATAGCCAAGAACACGATTTTCAAAGGTGGGCTGTCGTTAAACGGGAAGTGCTGACGATCTTTTATGCACCAGAATGGTTTGAAATATTAAAATTAGCTCTTTGGCGCTTTACATTTTATGCATATTAATAGAATGACCCTCTTCAAGGCTTTCTCTTTTAGAATAAGAATTGAAGTAACAACCTGTAAGGGAAACAGTTAATCACTCTCCAGCAGGCTTCAACTATGTTCCCAGGAACAAATCACCAGGGGAAGCAGCCTGGGTGGCATTTTGGTTTTGTGTCATTTCTGGTTCATTACAAAGCTTTTGTTCAAGTGAATGTTAAAAGAAAATGGGTCTTATATGTCAAATGCAAAATCCAAAACACAGTATATATAGTGAAAACATTTTCTTGTAAAAACAAAGACTTTTCTGCAGTACAAAACAGAAAAATGTTTCACTCATTTCAACTTTCAAAAAAACGTTCACAATGTTTGCAAGACATTTGAGTCAATATGCTATTTTACAAGGAGCAAAAAAAAAACCCACAAAAAAACAAAAAAAAATAACTTCATAAAATGTGCAATGAAAATGGAGAATAAGAAAATACTTGACATTGTACATAGATAAAATAATGTGGGGTAGTTACAATTCTCACACAGTAGTGTCTTCTCATATTAACATTAAGCATTGTGATTTTGATGTTTCTTAGAAATCCCTAAAGTCACAGCACCATGGTGTCAGAATAACAGCCCAGGGGGACAATTTAAAGAAGCTTAATCTTAAATGGAAAGGAGCACTATTCCCCAGGATCATTTTAATTCAAGTAGGATGTAGGGCTGGGTCAGAAAGGAAAGCCACTCTTAATAAAGCGCTTCACCCTTCACACTGTTTCCCATAACCTTCATAAATTGCAGGCTACTGAGCTGGGCTGATGATGATCCTGCTGAGGTATATTTATAGCAGATGATTTGTAGATGATAAATATGCCAGGCAAGACACAGCTACAGTAACCCGGGGCTCATCTGACTTACTTAGGGGGTCACAATCAAGAATAACAGGAGGAACTATGTAAGGAGAATCTGGTCTCTGGGCCCTGACAACAACACAATCCAAAGCCAAGCCAAGAAGGCATTACTTTGTTTTGTGCCTGCATGGAGTTCCGTGGGAAAGCTTTGCTGTCATTGACTCAAAAACAAAAAGAAAAACAGTGTAGAGTCTGAGCTCTGTGTCTTCAGATGATAATTACCCGCTTCTACCATGTACGTCACGTGTTCCCGTGATATCCCTGAATAAATTTCACATTTCACACATGCATCTGTTATACATGTTTATATGCATACATTTCCTAATCTATATACACAAGTATGTATATATGATATGTACTCATTTGATCTGTTTGGAAGGTTACATTAAACTGCTTATTGCAAGTATTTTATTTCACAGCCAAAACTATGAAATTAATTGTAAAACTTGATTTTATTCATATCCTTTCTGACTTTTATAAGGAATATTGAGAACTCAGTGTTAACATGTCCAGATCTAGCCTAGTATTTTATGGCATTACCATAATTCAAATTGGCAAGGGTATCTAAAGTTTAACATCTTCACAATTGTGTCTCTTATAATTTATCTGTTTTATTAAGACCAATCCAAGAAAATGTTTCTATGTATAATATTTTTAAATTTACTTTCTCTTACCTTTAAACTTTCTGTATTTGATGACCCCATTCCCCTACATTATTGCTTATAGCCATCTGTATAATTCTCATCAAATAATAATGTGCCTCTAAAACATATTTAATCCATTTTACAAAATCTTTTAAACTATTTGCTTTATTTTATGTGTATTTGCATGTACGTCTGTGCACCACGTGCATGCAGGAGTCATTGGCGGTCAGAAGAAGGCTAAGATCCCCTGTAACTGGAATTATAGATGTTTGTCAGTGCCAAGTGAATGCTGGCAACCAAACATGGGTCTTTCCCTAAACTGTGCCCTTAACCTCTGCCATCTCTCCAGCCACAATTTTACAAAAAACTTTATCTTGCCCTTTCTCATATAGTCTCTTGGGTAATATTATATTGTCACATTGTATGTTTTATAGTTTATCATTATTAGTAAGATTTTTAAAAGCATACATTGTATGTAGCCTATTCTTTGTTCATTCCATGCCCCCCACCCCCGCCCAGCAATTAAGCTCTCTGCTGTTGTGAGCACATTTTGAAACAAATTCTCTCCCTCTACCTTCTCCTTCTCTGTTTCCTTCCCCTTGGCTAGTATCTTCAGAGATATAAAATCTTATAATGGTCTTATTACTGAGATCAACAAATGTTTAAATAATCATATAGTAAAATGTTAAAATACTACAAGTTTGCATTCCTTTGCTTAAAAACTGTGGTAATAACTTATCACAAACAGATTTACCCTCTCCTCCTTCTTATTTTTCTTAAATTATTTTTTCTTAAATACCAACGTATCTTGGTAACTAAGCTGGATTCAGTCTCAATATGAATATTTTCATATTAGACAGCCATGAAAAGAAAGCACAGGTCAAATCAGTGAAAAGTAACAGGAGGTAGGAGGTACACCAAGAGAATTCTGCCTGGATAATCAACCTCATCCAGTGTAGGGACAATGAGATTTTAATTAGCTCAGGGGGTCTCGTATTACCTTTCAAATTTATTAGTGTTTCCCAGTATAATGGCACAAGTAAGAAGTTTGATCATTGGTAGTTATTGCCTGTCCATTTCCAGAGTTTCATTCATTGCATTCCAGGAACACATGTGTTGTCACATAGATAAACTGCAGGAGTAACTTGAAAAATATGGACTTTAAAAGCTCAGAAGAGGGGCTAGAGAGGTGGCTCAGTGGTTAGAAACACTGGCTGCTCTTCCAGAGGATTTGGGTTCAACTTCCAGAATTCAAGTGGTAGCTCACAACTGTCTGTAAATCCATTTCCAAGGGATTGGACACCTTCACACAGACAGGCAAAAAAAATAATAATAATTTTAAAAAAAACTCAGAATAAAAGTGAAATGTGAACTTACCCCAAAATTCTTCTATCAGTTACTGTTTTGTTTTGGGATTTTCCTTTGTTTGTTTTGTTTGTTTGTTTGTTAGAAAGTTATTGTAATTATGACATCATCTTTCATTTATGTAAATTCAATTCACTAGAAGTAAGAAGTTTTATTTTAACGAAGAAGTTGACTTTAATTATTTACTTGGTTACGGACATGAAACTGTGGCTTTTGTAGACTTATTTCATGGAAAAGGGAATGGATGAGCAGTTACTATTTTTTTTTCTAATATTTTCTAAATGAGGATGGGGGAAGAGGGAGGGAAGGTGGAACTGGGAGGAGTTGAGGGGGGCTTCAATCGGGGTATGTAATAAAAAATAGTGTAAAAAATAAAACAGAAAAAAATTCAAAAATATTTCCTAAATGAAGAAATATGTCTGTTGTTTAAGTTTTCCTGGTGAGAGGAGAACAAATAGCTATTCTCTCTAGAGAACAAACCATATAAGTCTCCACCAAGGCTAGCCTGCGGACCAAAGTATTTTACTAGAGAGACTTGGGTGACATGTGACTTACAAGAGCAGAAGGGACTCAAAAACATTTTCCCATTTTTCTACAACCTGGCCTGCATTGCCAGTAGTATTCTTCTATCAAAGCTAACTTACAGAGCACAAATAAAATGAGAGGGTGGCCACACCGGGCTGTGACTCAGATCAGTGTCTTCCTTAGCCATCAACAAAGAAGTGTCCTTGTGCAGTACCTGAGAACTAAGCCAGAGACTCAAAAAGCCCATAGACTGCTCAGTTTCCAAGTGGGTTCCCTAGTAATGGGAACAGGGACAGTTTCTAACATGAACTCAGTGGCCTGCTCTTTGATCACCTTCCCTGATAGGCTAGGGTCAGATAGGAGGTTCTCCCCTATCAGTGGAAGAGGGCATATGGGGAGAAGAGGGAGGGTAGGTGAGCCTGGGAGGAGACAGGGTTGAGGGGGAGGGGTTGGTGATGATACAAAGTGAATAAATTGTAATAAATAAATAAGTTTTTTAAAAAGAAAGATTTTGAAACACTCAGTCCTAAATGGAATGTCTTCATTAAACCCCTCTCTGAGAGTTCAGGGAGCTATGCTGAAAAAAGAGGAACTTGGTTGGATTATCATTCTCAGGAAAGACCCCTGTGTTCAGATATTTTGGTTCTGTTGCTCTCCTTGTGGAGTTCCTGTCCCCTCCCTATCTTACTAAGCACCATGCATGGAAAAAACCTAGAACCCCTGCACAGCTGTAGCCCATGGCAGTTCAGTATCCAAATGGATTCCATAAAAATCGGAACAGGGACTGCCCCTGACATGAACTGATTGGCCTGCTCTTTGATCACCTCACCCTGATGGGGAAGCAGCCTTACCAGGCCACAGAGGAAGACAATGCAGCCACTCCTGATGAGAGCTGAGAGACTAGGATCAGAAGGAAGGAAAGGAAGACCTCCCCTATCAGTGGACTTGGGGAGGGTCATGTGTGGAGACGGAGGCGGGAAGGTGGGATTGGAAGGGGAGGAAGGCGGGATTTATGGGAGGATACGAAGTGAATAAAATGTAATTAATAAAAATTAAAATAAAATAAAAAGAGCCAAAGGAAATGGATGACTCCAAGGAAGCAGTCTCTTCCAGACACAACTGGAATGATGCACTCACAGTGATTGCAGCAGCAGACACAGGGCTGAACAGTTTCAATCCAGATAAGGATCCAGTACCGACAGAGGGAAGAAGACATGGGCTCTCATCCTTAACCAAGAAGCTATCTGAAGTTGACATCTGTTTGTGAAGGAAAAGGGTGTTTATTTTTCCGATAGAGTCTCACTGGGTGTACCAATCATACTTCAGTGAGGCCCCACACCCAGCTGTAGATGGCCTAGAGGACCAACACAAAACAAGCTTGTACTGGCTGGTTTCTTGTGTCAACTTGGCATGAGCTAAAGTCATCAAGAGAGAAAGATAAGGAGGGCCCACCCTATTGTGGTGGTGCCGTCCTTGGACTGGTAGTTCTGGGTTCTATAAGAAAGCAGGCGGAGCAAGCCACAGGAAGCAAGTGTTCTTCTGTGGCCTCTACATCAGCTCCTGCATCCATGCTCCAGCCCTGCTTGAGTTCCAGTCCTGACTTCCTTAGATGATAAACAGCAATGTGGAAGTGTAAACCAAATACACCCTTTCCCCCTCAACTTGCTTTTTGGTCATGATGGTTCATCGCAGCAATTGGAACCCTAAGTAAGTACTCTACAGTATTTTTGAGCCAAGCTCAGTAGCATCCACCTGTAACCCAGCACTCAGGGAGGTAGAGATAGGCAGATCACTGTGAGCTGGAGGCCAGCCTGGTCTACAAAGAGAGTTCAGGACAGGCAATATTACACAGAGAAACCCTGTCTCAAAAAACAAATTTTAAAAGTTACTTTTGTAAAATTTTTCTCTTATTGCTCTCTTTGGGTATTTTATTTTATATTATTTTACTTGGATTCTTTTTGTTTTTCTGGTCTTTGGATTGTATACGAAAATTTCTGATCTTGAGTTTTATGGGTTTGGTTTTGTTTCTCAGTGTGTGTATGTGTGTGTGTGTTTAACTGGTTTGTTTTTGTAGTCATTTGCCCTTCTGTTTTATAAAGATAGAGGGAGAAAGAACAGACATGCAGCTAGGTGGATTAGAAAGTGAGAGGACCTGGAAAGATTTGGGGGAGAGGAAAACCTGATGATAATATACTGTATGAATTATTTTTTTTACAATTAAGAAAAATAAAATGATAGATTAATAACCCTGATTAACATAAAGGCAAAAATCTCAAATTAAAGAACATTAAAAAAGTATTCACTTACCATATCAATAAATGTGGAGAGGCTAACAAAATTGAACATCAATTTATGTTAAAAAGCCTTGCAGAGACCAAGAATATAGGGAACAAATTTCTACATCATGAAGGCTGCATGTCACAGCTATAGTCAATATTGTACTAAGTAACAGAATCTCAAGGTATTTCTGCTTATCCAAGAATAAGTGAAAGGTATCTACATTCTCTATTCTTATCAAATACAGGGCTAGAAATCTTCTTTTGAGCAGGAAGACAAAAAAGGGAAATAAAAAAATACAAATAAAGATCTTTTCCCCTTCTGATTCCTGACTCCCCTAAATTGTCTTTAATTCCCAAGTCTCATGTACCTCCCACCTCCTTCCAGAACAGGATATTTCAGTTTGGAGAAAGTAGCTACACATCAGCATCATAAAAGAAATGGAATCTAGAGGAGAAAAATGTGGCAAATTTCTGGGCTCGATATAATTGCAACTGTTCTACTCATGTCTTGGAAATGTCTATTTCACCACAATTCTCAAAACAACAGACTTTTTCAAGCTTAACTTTCTGCTTCTTATTCTCGTCTACTCCTGGACAGAAAGTTCTCTCCATTCTTATTCTTCTCCCATTCCGATCCAATTTTGGTTAGAGTAAAATCCCATTCTACCAGCAATAATAGGAATGCGGGACAAAACTAGAAAGCTGCTCTTGTCAGCTGTCATATGACAAAGGTAATGGGATGTCACTTGCAAATTTAAAGTATAAAGGTAACCGTTTGCTAACTTGGGAAGTTCTTACTTATAAATCACTTCTCAGAAAAACTGGCTAGATTTCTGTCCAGCAGTCCCAAAGAGAGGCATTTCTAAATGTTTTTATAAGATGATCTTCTGAGTAGCTCAGAAGTAGTCCTGCAATAAGTCTAAAGAAAACTACCACCAGGCTAACATCTAGGTTGCAGTGATATGCGAGACTTTGAGCTAAGCCACCAAGCAGAGATGATCCTGAATTCCTGACCTACAAAAATGATAAGAAACCAAAATGTCTGTTTATAATTGCTATATCTGGGGATTATCTGCTATGCATCATTAGATAGCTAATGTGCACTCCATGAATTCAATGCCCATGATTATAATGAATAACATAGCAATGGTCACCAAAGTATGATAGTACTTTACTGGCTAAATACTGTACTGTACAACAGCCCTTTTTGATCTTATACAGCAGAGCATCTTTAGACAGTGCTATGTACCTGTGCACTTCCAACCACCAGACTTAAATGACCTCGCCACACTGGTTATATATGGCATATTAAACTTTATTTAGGTAGTACTGGAGTTTTGTGTAGGCATTTTAAAATGGAAATAAATCCCTAGTCCTCCAAATCTTTAATTATAAGTTATAACTTATCTTAATTCTTGAGATATAAAACCAATATCATACAAGGATTCTTCCACTTACATAATAGATTTATTACTTTTACTATATCTTCAAATATGTTTTTTTTTCCTTCCGGTGTTCGGAAGGACATTTGCCCATATCTCCAAAGTCGTCCTTCCACAAGTAACTTGAGTCTTGCTTTAAAAAAATTATTTTATTTTTATAACATTTATTCATTTGAGAAGAAAGGATGCCACTATGTGCAAATGAAGGTCGGATACCAACTTGAGAGAGCACAGTCTCTTATTCTACTCTGTGGATCCCAGGATTAAACACAGGCCATCCAGCTTCGTGGAAGGCACCCTTACACTTGATGAGTCATCTCAGGTCTTACTCCTATTGACTTTCATGCCAACAGTGTTTCCAGGTTGTTTTCATCGATTTACACATTTAGTAATAATAATAAACATCTTGAGCAATCAAAGCAAGGATATTTCACGTTTTCCTTTAAAAATGAATCTTCCTTATAATAGCTACCACATTCACTTTACTTCCGCACTTCTTGAAAACTTTTCAAGTGACTCCATTATTGTTCCCAAAATTCCACTAGCGGTCCTGTATTCTATAAGACAACAGGCTGAGAAAGCCATGAGAAGCAAGCCAGAGTAGGAGTTCAAAGTGTCACAGGCAGCATGGCAGCAGGCAACTGGAACAGAACACTGAGAGATAACTAACAGTTTTGACAGTAAACATAAAGTACAAGTAAGGGGGCTAGGAGTAGGGTGATGATATGACCTCTCAAAGCCTGACCCTAGCAACATACTTCCCTCAGTAAGACCATGATTTCTCCCCTCTAAACTCTTGTTGTTTAAATGGTAAGTTAATTAACATCTCTTCAAAAGACGAATCACAGCTGTCTTAGATTTAGGGTAAGAGGCAAAATTCACGGACCATGTATGGATATAACCTAGAACTACTACTCAGATATAGCCCATGGTAGCTCAGTATCCAACTGGGTACCCTAGTAAGGGGAACAGGGACTATTTCTGTCATGAACTCAATGGCTGGCTCTTTGCTAACCCCCTCCCGGAGGAACAGCCTAGCTAAATCCCAGAAGAGGACATTGTAGCCAGCCCTGAAAAGACATGATAGGTCAGATGGAAGGGGAGGAAGTCCTCCCCTATCAGTAAACTTTGAGGGGAGCAGGGAAGAGATGAGGGAGGGATAGGAAGAATGGGAAGGAATGAGGAAGGAGGTTATGCCTGGGATACAAAGTACATAACCTGTGATTAATATAAAAATAAATAAATTACTTTTAAAAATTCACTCTTAAAAAGAAAACAAAACAACAAACAAGCAAGCAAATGGGTTCTTCCCTAGTTTTCAAGAAACCACACACCTTGTTTACTGGGTAGTTTTATGTCAACTTGACACAAGTTACAGTCACCTGAGAGGAGAGAATCTCGCTTATATAAAATTGAGCTGAAGGCAAGCCTGGGGGATTTTTTTTTAATTAGTGAGTTTTAAGGGAGGGCCCAGCCCAGGGTGGGTAGTGCAACTCCTGGGCTGGTGGGCCTGGCTTCTATAAGAAACAAGGCACAGAACACCATGTGAAACAAGCCAGTAGGGAACACCTTCCATGGACCCTGCATCTACTCCTGTATCCAGGTTCCTGCTTTGTTTGACTTCCTGTTCTGACTTTCTTCTATGATGAACAGTGCTGCACAAGTGTAAGTCAAATTAACCCATTTTCCCCAACTTGTTTTTGGTCATGGTGCTTCATTGGAGCATAGAAATCCAAATTAAGATGCCTAACTACCAAGCTAATAATGAAAGTATGTTTTCTCCTCCAATATCCTATCAATGATGAGTTTTACCTATTGTCATGTTTTGATTTTCTACACTGCCACAAATCTCCAAGACTTCATAGTGTCAACAATCTACACTCACTCAAGGTACTGAAGGCTGGCAGTCAAAAGCATCAAAGACCTCAACATAAAACCAGACACATGAAACCTGTTAGAAGAAAGAGTAGGGAAGAGCCTAGAACTCATTGGCACAGGAGACTACTTCCTGAACAGAACACCAACAGCACAGACTCTGAGATCAACAGTCAATAAATGGGAACTCAAGAATCCGAAAAGCTTCTGTAAAGCAAAGAACACTGTCAGTAGAACAAAATGATAGCCTACAGACTGGGAATGGATCTTCACCAACCCTATATCTGACAGAGGGCTAATATCCAGAATATATAAAGAACTCAAGAAGTTAAATACCAACAAACCAAGTAATCCAATATATATATATATATATAAAAAAAATAGGCTAGAGAGCTAACAAGAGAATTCTCAATAGAGGAACATTGAATGCCAGAGAAACACTTAAAGAAATGCTCAACGTCCTTACCCATCAGGGAGATGCATATCAAAACGACCCTGAGATTTCATCATAAACCCAACAGAATGGCTAAGATCAAAAGCTCAAGTGACAACACATGCTGGAGAGGATGTGGAGAAAAGGGAACCCTCCTACATTGCTGATGGGAATGTAAACTTGTACAACCACTTTGGAAAGCAATCTGGTGCTTTCTCAGAAAATTAGGAATAGTGCTACCTCATATATCCAGCTACTCCACTCCTAGGCATATATCCAAAATATGCTCAAGTACACAACAAGGACATTTGCTCAACCATGTTTGTAGCAGCTCTATTTGTAATAGCCAGAATCTGGAAATAACATAGATGTCCTTCAACTGAAGAATGAATACAGAAATTGTGGTGCTTTTACATAATGTAATACTACTCAGCTATTAAAAACAAGGAAATTATGAAATTTGCAAGCAAATGATGGGAACAAGAAAAGATCATCTTGAGTGAGGTAACTCAGAAGCAGAAAGACACACATGGTATATATTCATTCATAAGTAGATGTTAGCCATATAATATATGATAAACACACTAAACTCTATATTCCTAAAGAAGCTAAAAAACAAGGAAGACCCTAGGGAAGATGCCCAATCCTAATTCAGAAGGGCAAACACGATAGACATCAGAAGCAGGAGAAGACAGGGAATAGAACAGGAACCCATCATATATGGCTTGTGAAAGACTCTACTGATTGAGGTATCAAAGCAGATGCTGAGACTCATAGCCAAACTTTGAGCAGAGTGCAGGGAATCTTATGAAAGAAGGGGGAGATTGAAAGACCTGGAGATTGCATTGTCTTCCCTCTGTTGCCTGGTAAGGCTGCTCCCCCATCAGGGTGAGGTGATTAAAGAGCAGGCCAATCAGTTCATGTGAGAGGCAGTCCTGATGATAGCTGATAGACTAGGATCAGAAGGAAGGAAAGGAAGACCTCCCCTATCAGTAGACTTGGGGAGGGGCATGTGGAGAAGGGGGAGGAAAGGTGGAATTGGGAGGGAGGAGGGAGGATACAAAGTGAATAAAGTGTAAAAAAAAAAAAAAAAAGAAAGAAAGAAAGACCTGGAGGGGACAGGAGCTGCAAAAGGAGACCAACAGAGCCAAAACAAAACCAAAACCAAACAAACAAAAAAACCCTGAGCCCTTGGGGCCTGAAGAAAATGACACCCCAACCAAGGACAAAGCACGGAAAGACCTAAAAGCCTGGCTCAGATGTAGCCCATAGACTATGTCTCCAAGTGGGTTCCCTAGTAAGAGGAACAGAGGCTGGCTCTGGCATAAATTCAGTGGCAGGCTCTCTGATCACCTTCCCCTGTGTTTGGGGGGTGCAGCCTTGCCAGGCCACAGAGGAAGACAATGAAACCAGTCCTGATGAGACCTGATAGGCTAGGGTCAGACAGAGGAGAGAGAGGGCCTCCCCTATCAGTGGAATAGGGGAGGGCCATGGGAAGAGAAGAGGGAGGAAGGGTGAGATTGGGAGGAGATAAGGGAGGGGGCCACAGCTGGGATACAAATTGAATATATTGTAATAAATGATAATAATAAATAAAAATAAAAACACTGGTACATATGGAATTGATCAATTTAAAACTCACTCTCTCTCTCTAACTCCCTCTCTTCCTACAGGCTTTGGCCCATCTACTTTTTTGATGCCTCTTCAAATAGAGCCAAGGCAGCACAAGTCAGTTCTTTTCTTATTTAATTCTATTAGTTTATTTACTTTACATCCTGAGGATGCCCCTGCCCTCCCTACTCCCAGTTCCCTCACTTTCCTCTGTTTCCCCTTCCCCTCTCCATTTGCCCCCACAAAGGGAGAACCTCCTTCCTCCTGTATTAACCTTCCCCAGCACAGCATGTCACATCAGGACTGACCATAGCCTCATCCACTGAGGCCAGGCAAGGTAGCACTGCAAGGGAGAAGTGATCCAAAAGCAGGCGATAGAGTCCATGTTAGAAACAGCACCCCACCCCCATCCACTCACCAGGTGCTCCATATGAAGACCAAGCTGCCCATCAACCACATATGTGCAGGGTCCCTAGGTCCAGGCCATGCATGCTCCTTAGTTGCTATTTCATTCTCTGTATACCCCATGGGACTGTGTTAGTTGCCTCTGTTAGTCTTCTTGGGAGGTTCCTGTCCCTTCCATGTCCTTCCACCTCCCCAGCCCCACCTGCCAACACTTCCACAGGACACCCAGAGTTCCACCCCATGCTTGGCTGCAAGTCCCATCATCTGTCTCAATCAGCTTCTGGCTGGAGCTTTCCAGATGACAGTCAAGTTAGGTTCTTGACGGCAAGCATAGCAGAGCATCTTTATTAGTGTCAGAATCTGGTTCTCTACCATGCAGTAGGTACAACACAGTTCTTAATAAAACTCTGCCACATAAAATCCAGATCTATTTACTAATTGTTTCCTTTTTCTTTTTTAAATAATTTATTTATTTTTATATTAATCATAGCTTATGTACTTTGTATCCCAGGCATAGCCCCCTTCCGCATTTCCTCCCACTCTCCCCACCCCTCCCTCATCTCCTCCCTGCCCCTTTCCAAGTCCACTGATAGGGGAGGACCTCCTCCCCTTCCATCCGACCCTAGCTTATCATGTCTCTTCAGGGCTGGCTGTAATATCCTCTTCAGGGATCTAGCAAGGCAGCTCCTCCCTCGGGGGGGGGGGGTACGCGGGGGCGAAGAGCCAGCCATTGAGTTCATGACAGAAATAGTCCCTGTTCCCCTTACTAGGGTCTCCAGTTGGATACTGAGCTACCATGGGCTATATCTGAGTAGTGGTTCTAGGTTATATGCATACATGGTCCTTGGGTTGGAGAAACAGTCTCATAAGCAACCCCTATGCCCTGATCTATTTGGTCTTTGTGGAGCTCTTGTCCTTGCCAAGTCTTACTAACTCCCCCTTCTTTCATATGATTCCCTGCACTCTTCCAAAGGTTTGGTTATGAGTCTTAATATCTGCTTTGATACATTGCTATATAGAGTCTTTCAGAGGCCCTCTGTGGTAGGCTTCTGTCCTGTTGTTTGTTTTCTCCTACATTCAATGCCCATCCCATTTGTCTTTCTAAGTGAGTATTAATCACCTTACCTCTTTCTTGCTTATTTTCTTTAGGTGTATAGATTTCAGTATGGTTATCCTATCTTATAGGTCTATATAAGTGAGTGTATACCATGTGTTTCTTTTTGCTTTTGGAATACCTCACTCAGGATGATCATTTCCAGGTCCAAACGACACAGATTTTTGCCTAGGCCTTTCTACCTTATCTTCAATGTTTTCTATTAATTGACCTCTAATCAAATATATCCAAAAAGAAAAATGGTGAATTTGAAACAAGGGATTTTTTTAAAATGTTTTACTTCCTATAGTGACACAATATAATCAGCATTTCATTTGTAGCCTACTGCTGGTTCATACTGAAACTTTCGACTGGTAAAATATGCTAACCAACTTATTTCATTGAGCAAATGACTTCTGTATACTAAATATATATGTGTGCTGATGTGGATGTGTTATGTGGGAAAACTTCCTAACCAAAAACATTAATCATTTGTTTTTATCTGAAATATGGGATTTAGGGAGAGTTTACTGGACTGGCCTCACTCACAGCGTGAAAGTGTATGTCCAAGAAGTCTCCTTTTACAACCCTCTGTTGGTGCTGGTTGCTGTCTCAAGAATCAATAAGGCCTGTAATACTGAGTGCAATAGAACTTCTTCATATGGGCCGGTCCATGGTGCTGCTCGATTTTCAAATATTACTGTAGCTATCTTTCAGTAATTAGGAACAAACGAAGAGGAAAGGTGTGTCCATATTTTAAAGGTTGCATCTGAAAACTGGTACAGCACCATATTTGAAGTTATTTGTCAATACGCTTTCATAAGTTCAAGTACTGGGGGAGGGGAGAGCAGGGAAGAAGATTATACCTCTGCAATTTCATTTAATCACTTTCTCAGTGGAAGGAAAACTAAAATATATGTTTTTGCTGCTTCTGTCACTTGTTAGTTCATGGTGGGAGATTCTGCCACTTGAAACATTGGCTATCATCCCATAATCAATGTTGCCTGAATATCAGGTATGTTTCCCACGTCAGTGGTCTACATTAAGTTGATCATGTCCTGATAACCTGAAAATCACACAAGTAGAACATTTTCTAGACTACAATTGTAATTTTAGAAGGCCGCAATATTGTCTGAATTACCCAACTGTTTTGGAAAGTTCCAGTAAAGATTTTCATTCTAGTTTACTAATTGGGAGTCTTGTGACAGAATGCTGTGAATCAGCTAACCTATGTTTACTTCCTTTTGTTCAGGAATATGAAAGATTATGCCAAATTCATTATAATCAGAAGCATATTCGTGATGCCTTGGATTCTCTTCTCTTAACAACAACAGTGGCTCTTAGACTAACAGTGTGGCTTCTTAGTATATCTATTTTGGCTGCTCTTGGCCATCATTTTTTTTCCTTGTAAATTTACAAATCACACATTCAGTAATTTACTCCATAGTTTTAGATACCAATACTGAATTTGTTAAACTATGATCTAAATAAATCAGTATTTTCTTTGAAATTGATATAGCATCTATCATGTCATAATATCCTGTTTTAAAATAAGTGAGACTTTTCAAATAAGTAAAATAAATTTTATAAGAACATTTAATCTCTTCCTGTTTGATGCAATTTTATACATCAAGACATATATTAGGATAAACATGAAGTAAATAAGGGGAATTTTTGTGTGATTTATAGATTATCATTTCATGCTTAGCCATGATTGGTACATATTTTTAAGACAAAAATTTACCCCTTTGTTAATTCAAGAACAAATTGAAGAAAAAAATTTCTTCCTCTTCTCCTTTTCTTATCATGAAGCCTTCTGTGCCATGGAAACAGGATGTTTTCTAGACTTCTTGTGCTTCTAATTTAAAAATTCTTGTTTTCACTTAATCCTTATTTCTATGGCCTTGTTTTTAAACATTTAACATCTTTATTTTCATGTAGTCATCATGTTTCAAGTGTTGCATTTCTTCTATTGCCTTGGTCTTAATTGATAATAATTTATATATAATTCCTTTACAACTACTTATTTCATTCACATTAATCTTTAATTAATAAACTACTTTATTAGAGATTTCAAAACTTTTGCAGGACAAATTGTTTGGTAATATTCTTAATGTGTATACAGAGTTTGACTATTATAAAGAACATTACGATCATTTTAAGGTTCCAGTTATTATTTGTGAGGGCGAGTAGGCATGTGTGTGCATTTGTGTCCCACAGCACCCATGTGGAGGTCAGAGGACAGTGTGCTCTAGCCTTCTGTCATGGGATCTGGAGATCAAAGTCAGGTCATGAGGCTTGCACAGTAAGCATCGTTAGGGTTGAACATCTCACTAGCCATACTCCAGAGTTTAACACTTCTAATTCACAGAATAGCATATTGTTGAACACATTAATCTTTGCTTTTAGCAATTAAGTCTAGGGCATCTTTGTCATTTATGCTAGAAGTCTTATCTTTTCCTAAAAAGACATATGATCACCTTCATTGATTTCTTCAATGTCAATATATGAATGAATTTCCCTAATGCTCTGGAGCACATTCAGTGAACAATATTGTGAAGTGGAGGTATCTAAGATGGCAAATAAAAGACTCACATACCATAGTAATCCTTATGTCATTACCTATAAAATATTTTTTCAGTGACTCAAAATAAATAAAGGAAACAGGGTTGTAGGTTATTTTTGCTTTGCATTCAGGAAGCCCTGAGTTTGAGACCTACCGTTATATGAACCAGGCATGGTAGCAGAGGAACACTGGAGGAAAAGGAAGAATGGTTGGAATTACAAGGCCCTCCTTGGCCACACAGAGATTTCAAAGCCAGATTGTAACAAATGAGATTATATCTCAGTTTTTAAAAATGGGGCTCTGGTGGTAAAAAATGCTTGGACTTGGCCATGCAAACATGAAAACCTAATTTAGAATCCCTTGATCTACCCTTCAATTTCCCCCTGAATCTTGCACAGATGTTCACCTCTCAACTTCATCTCCTCTCCTCCTCCTTTCCCCTTTTGCACTTTCTTCTCCCATTCATCTTTTTTTTTAATTTTTCTTTAACTCATCAAGTAGATTTTGTGCTTCCCATATGTGCCATCAGTCACGGCCATCCACTAGGACATAGACATACAAGTGGCCATACTACAAGAGAGAAATGAATCTTCCTCCTTTAGCAGCTCTCAATTCCTAATAGCTCCTCGGGGTGGGGTTTCCTCATCTAGACTAGAATTTCTGCCTGCTTGGTCTTTTGCAGGTCTTAAGCAGATAAATACAGCCACCATGAGTTCATATGTGTAATATCTATTCCACGTCCAGAAAGTAGATTTTCACAGCGGTCCCCTCCATCCCCCAGCTCTCACATTCTTCCCACCTCCTCTCCATCATCCCTGCAGCATCATCGAGATGCTCCATGTAGGACTGAACTCTCACAGTACCTTATTCTCAATGCTTTGACCAGTTATCAGTCTCACCTTATCTTTTTGATTATTTAATAGTAAATGATTTTAACTCTTACAAGTTTCATAAATAATAGATTCAAGATATAAGCGAATTAAAATAACTTTCATTATATTTTTATTTGTGTGGTTGAAATTTTTCTTGAAAGAAGCATTGCATGGAACATTTTATTTGAAGATGAGGATCTACAGGTAATGCTAAACCACGTATAGTCTCTGAAAGCCGCTCAAAGAGTAGAACTTGTGAGGGTAATTGAGCACTTCCATTATAAGGTACAAGTAATTGGGAAATTAAGTTTCCACTCAGTGCTTGTAGTAAAAGGCAGATTGTAACATGCATTGAAAACTTAGTTTGCATGTATTAAAATTTAAGGTTAAACTAGCTGATATCATGTACTAAATTTCTATAAGAGCTATTTAGTGGTGTTTGGGGGTCATTCTGAGGAATTTCTAAATTGCTATGTTCTTTGCAAGCAATTACTAGGTGTACTGAATTAATTTACTACAACAACCAACATTCTCATTTTCTAAAAATTGTTAAGTGTATCAATTATTTTAATGCAAAAAGAGAGGAGAAAAACCATGGAAACTCTTAAAATTTAATATTTTTACCAATTATTTGAAGATTTCACACAATGTAGTTGTATCATATTTTCCTTGCCCACTTCACTTCTAACTCCTCCCTAATCCACTCTTCATATTCTGACTCATTCTCAATATCGCGTTCCTCTTTTTTGTTTAATGGTTTAATTATGCTGCCAATTCTCTCATGGGTCTGAGGCCATTCACTGGAGCACAGAGATTGTACAAAAGGTCTACACTCTTTAAAGAAAACTGTTCCCTTCTTCCTCCAGAAACCACCAGCTGTCCACAGCTTCTCAGTGACAGGCCAGGGCTCATTAGCTCCTTCTCCATGTTAGAATGTGGACCCAATTGATCTCTTTAAGGAAGTTATTTTCTTCTTTTAAGGCCTCTATCATTTCCATAACCTCTGATTTAAGATCTTTTTCTTGTGCTTCCGGTGTGATAGAATCCTCAGGGCTTGCTGTCGTAGGATAGCTGGGTTTTGGTGGTGTCATTTGATCCTGGCTTTTGTTGCTGGTGTTCTTGCACTGACCTCTGGTTATTAATAGGGCTGGCGGTCTCTGACGGTAATAGGTCTCTGGGGCTGTTAGAGCTTGTGGTCGGAGATGGCTGCAGTCCTCTGGTTTTCCTGCTGCTGCCTGATCCTTGCTGGTCTCTGGTGCCTCAGGATGAGGTGGGTCTGGGGATTGGCGCGCAGGTCAGGGAACTCACCTGTGTAGTGCAGAGAGGAAGTGGAGTACAGAGGGCCCTGGGCAGACCTGGCAACTGATCTTGTACACACCAGCAATCAACTCACAGGTGCTGCGAGTTTCTGAGTGCAGCGGCTTCGTGTTCAGAAGACACTGATCATCCCTGACTTTTGGCTCTTACAGTCATTCTGCCCTCCTCATACAAAGCTCCCAAGTCTCTTGAGGGGTGATATGTGTACTATTTTGAAGGCAATATTATACAGCATTGTAGATTATTATATTTCTCAGTCTCTAAGTATTTCGCAAAAACCTCAGATTCTTACATCAGTATTCAAGGAGCTCATATGATTGGGAAATTCCATCAAAATTCAATGACGATTTTAGTTTTAGTTCCCTAACTGTTAAACAATAAGTAAGTTTGACATGAACAGCGTTAGAAACTAAGTCCAACAATCTAATGGACTTTCATGTCACTTTGTACTTTTCACTCATCTGTGTTGGAATCGGAAATAGGCTATAGATTAAAAAAAAAAAAACAAAGATTTATTAAAATCTTATGTTATGTTTCTTTTCACCTGGATCTTTTTGCTTTCTTTAAAAAAATGATTGTTTTAAGTGTACGAATTAATGTATCTCATTGAATATCGCTGTACTTTGTTCATATTCCCCATTACCCTCTTTTCTTCTTCCCTGCTGAACCCGTTTTTCTTCTCTCAAGTAGTTTCCTTCTGGTTTCATGTCATGTATGTGCATGTTTCCTAACCATGCAGGTATTCACTTTGATCTTTTGTGTGTGCATGCTCCTATGTGGCTGTGTGCTTGTGCACATGCACATATATGTACATGTATGCAGAAGCCAAAGGATTACATGGGGTGTTACCCCTTAGGTTCTGTTTGCCTTGGTTTCTGAGACAGTTGGTTTCTCAGTGCCCTGTAGTTTACCAAAGAGGCAAGGAGGCTTGTCAGGGAGTCCATGGGTTCTGCTTAGCACCATGTAGTGCCTGTCTTTATTTTAACATGGGTTCTGATTAGCAAACTCAAGTGTTCATGCTGGCAAGGCAAGCACTTTACAGACTGAGACCTTGATCTTTACATTCATTTGCTGAGCCATGAATTTATATCAAAGATGAACTTGCTGGATAAGATTAAAGGAGAATTCAAAATTAACATATGTGTATGAACTACATTAATGAAAGAAAATTTTACTAATGAGAATGAGTCACAATGTTAAGCCAGTTTGTTAAGTAAGCTAGCTGGAGGTTTGATTCCTTGACTATGTAAATAAATGGGGGCTTAGGAGACACAGCATTATTAAGATTCTCCTGAAATCTTAGTAGGAATGGCTTAGGATGCCAGTTTCATTCCTAGATGTGGTTACTTCACAAAGGAGCTAATCTATGAGACAGTCACAACCCTCTATTCAAAAGCTAACTCTCCTTTTCATGTTCTTCTCTGTATTTGTTTCTCTTTCCACAAACAATGAACACAATATTATTGCATTTTTAAAAAAGATTCTTTGTAGCTCTATTTTGAAGCCTTACCTCAAAATTGGTCAAAATGTTGTTTCTAAGTATATGTAATCTCTGAGAAATGTTTTGGTGCCTGGCATAATTACTATAAATACATTTCTATGATTAATTTTTACTAACTATTCCATTAAAAGGTTGATAGAAACATTAGTATCAGTATTGACAGTTCTGTTTTGTCTTTTGAATTGCCTAATGGAGTTAATTTTGTGATCAGAATACTAGACTTAATTTGAATTGTTATTACACTAACTTACTTAAATTTCTTGAGTCTCTGTCTTCTCATCAGTGAAAATGGAAGAACAATGCAGACCTTGCTGTGACATTCAGTGTAAAAAGTATTGATCTTTTTGGCCACCCGTATTTCATCAAAACACTTAGCTATCTTAAATATAAAACAGGTAATCATTGTACCTGCTCTGTGAAGTTATTGTTATGTCAACCTCTAAAAAATGCAACCCCGAATGTTTAGAACATTTCACATAACATGTTATTAATCAACCTATCTTATAACTGCTACACTCGGTGATAAGCCAACACCAGTTTTGTATATACATCATCTTTTAAATAAATGTACCAATTAGTTATAACAAATAATCCTCATTTGAGACAATACTTCAGACAATTTTCAAATAGTATGTTATAAACAAGTCAAAAACAGACAGTTTATAATTAAGCACCCTAAAAGCAATCCTTTCTACTATGTTACCATGTTCAATCTGAAACATTAGTGTTCTTTAGTAGGCAGACAAACAGAAAACTTTGTTGAAAGGAAAGCATATTCCATTTAATGATTTGGATTTGTAAACTATTATTTAATAGTACAACTTTCATGGACAAAATCAGATAATCTATGATGCATGTTAGTAACTTATCGAAGTGTTTATTACTGAATGATAAACCCTAGGGGATGATTTTCAGAAGTTGAAATATACTTGTATACAATACACCACTTACATATTAAGCGTATATTATAATTATACCCTTAATAAAGCTAACAGAGAAATCGGGGAAATAAAAAGTACCAGTCATGAGTCACGCATGTGGCTGATTAGTAGAGTTTTTGTCTAGTATTGAAACTTAGGGTTCACTTTCCAACACCAGAAATACACACACACAGGCTCGCATAAACATACAAAAACACACAAACTCTAAAACTAAACTCAAATATTTTACTTAAATAAGTGTAAGCAGTCTTGCATGTAATATGTAAGAAGATTAAGCTACATCTAGAATTTCTTTTTTATTTTTTCTCTTTCAGATGTATTCATTTTGTACTTTAATTTTACTTATATATTTAGTTATTACAACTTATTCACTTTGTATTTCCTCTTAAATTGTAATCAGAGTGGAGAGTACTCTGAGTGGTGTAAGAGCAATTTTTAGCTATATAACTTGGCCAGAGTTTTACTCAGTTCTGTAGCTCAGCTCCTGGAGCAGCGACCTGGAGATAACTCCTGAAGATCCTTACTTATTCAAATGAGTTCCTACTATGGCAGTAACAGGATCTCACTCAAGACAGCATCTGAAAGAATCATTGAGATCCTCGTGTCTTGCTTACAACTATAGGTATTTTTTTATTATTTTTGTTGTTGTTTAATATGTGGTTATATTTTCCTGGCTAAGTTCATATCCTCTTGGTTGAAGGCCAATTTTTAATTGAATTCACTTAGTTTAATTGCTCTTCAGAGATGTCCATAAAACATGCTCTCCCAGATTCCCTAGCAGAAGTGCCATTGTCTGCTCAGCATTCCCAGGAAAACTGCTACCCAGCTCTATCTTGCTCAACAGTGACTATTTAATGTATTCTTCTTGTGTGCTTTGTATTTCAATTATAATTTAAAGTGAATTAAAATCCATTTAAATGAATAGCATCATCTCTTAGTACTCTTGATGGAAATCTACTTCAGAACATTCTATGTCCTTAAAGTAACACACTAAAATGTGTCTCATATTTTATATCCTTAATTTTTATCATCAATCTTATTTCTTATCATGATTTAATCCTGCATATTCATTAGTTTTTATTAACCAAATCAAATATAGTGATGAAATTTTGTCTCATATTTTTCATAGATGAATCATTAATTTTTGACACTTAAAGACAGCTTTTATTTTCAAAAGTTCTGTATGTCAGTATTATGGACAACTTTAGAAACAGATTACTCATCGAAGCAAGTAACTTTATTTTCTGTGGTAATGAGGGATTGTCATATGACATTTCTAGATAAAGGTATCTCATGGAGTAAGATACTAAAACCATAAAAATGTTAATAACATGTGAAACTGTTGCAGTTTATAGTGTGTGAGATTGTCCCTTTCTAAGTACTTGACCAGTTATAACAGCTCTGTAAAAATGCCGGGATTGACATTGCTATTCTCCTATTGAAGGTCAGGAATTGGAAACAAGTTTCCACGGTACAAATCTAACTAGTGACCTGTTTGTATGAATAAAATTTTGTTGGATCTCAGCTGCCACCATTTATACATGGTTTATTGTTATGTAAGAGGTATGCAGGCACAGTTGACTAACTGTAACATAGACTATAAAGTGTATAAACTCAAATTATTTACTATTGGATCCAGCCCAGAAACTTTGCTAACCCTCATTAGAAATGGCTAAATGATGGAGCTGGAAAGATATTTTTGCTGCTCTTGCAGAAGACCTGGATTCAGTTCCTAGGACCCTCACAGAGGCTCACATGCACCTGTAAGTTCAGTGACAAGGGATATGACTCTTTTCTGACCTCTACAAACATTGTACCTACATGGTCTACATACATGGCAAACACTCAAACCCATGAATTACAAATATATAAATCCTTTAAGAATTCATGAAGTAAAATGCAAAGTATGTGGTTTGTATTCCAATTTATATATGTGTAATCTATAGCATATATGAGATCACTCAAATGGAAATCCAAGTATTTACAATTGAAATCTAAGGTTACCTTTTCTTTAGTGTCATAAAGATATTATCAGGAAACAAATCCATCAATAATGAAAATCCTCATGATACATATTTTTATTTGACTTGAGTGTACAGAGGCCACTTAAATGTACATCTATTTTATCATATGAAATCTATAAGGAACAGAACGCACGTTATGCTATTTTCACCATTGAAACCTGCAGCTTTGTCAAAGCCAAGACTTGAGAACTGGGTGGCTTGAGGTAAAAAAAAAAAAAAAAAAAGTAGAGGAGGGAAACAAATCCTGTGGCGGGAAAGTTTGCTGAGACTCTGCTTCATCGGGCAGCAAGAGATCCCTGTATGTCTGCATTGCCCAGCTTCTGGGTAAACACCTGAGAGGGACAGTGACATGCTTCTAACACAGGCTTTACTTCTTATTCTTTCTCTTCTGATAATTTTTGTTAGTGTATTTGACTGCTCAGATCATAAGTGCCATTAGAGATATTTCCTTTATACTGTGAACAAAACCCATCATTGTTATATCTGCCAAAGAGATGTTTTGGTCTGTGTTTTTTTTTAAAAAGGCAAATAATAATGTCTTTCATAAGACAGTCGAAGTAGCACTTATATTTGGTGAAGTAAACTTGATTGTTATTACTGTGTTGTTGCTGCAGTCAACCTCTTGCATTTGTCACATTCTAATTGCTTCAAGCATTGATATGACTCTTAATTTATCATGAAATTGTGATTTAACAATAAAGACTTTTCAATTAACAAATAATCTTGAAACCTTAGTCAAATGGACTACACTTATTGTTTTTGCATATTTGGCACATAAATGAAAAGTAAAGGAGTGCTTCAAATTGTTTTATTATATTACAAATTTACATTATACAATTAATATTCTGAAGAAGAGACTTTAATAGAATAAAATGTAATTATTTTTGAGAACAATAACTTTAGCATGGGAGCGAGGAATAGAATTAAAATGGCCTGAAATCTAAATTAGAACCCTGTGCACCGTGTTGCTATTGATCACATATATGCTCTCACTTGGAAATACCGTTTGAACAGTCACTATATTCTAAGAATTATTCGCAGACATTAAGATCTTCACTGAGCAGTGTAAAGTCCTTTATCTGAAAGTGCTTATATGATATAATGATAATTATATGATTTGATAATAAATTTAACCACAGCATTAGAGAAGGATGGAGTAGATGGAGCAGGAGATTTATAAAGATGATCAAGAAAATTCTCTATTCTTTGAAAAGAAACCACAAATATTTTAGTGAGTATGGGGTTGCTCCCAAGGAATCAAGGGTAACCCACCATTTCCTTCCATCGCTTTCACTTTGGGAAAAGCCTAGCCTATTTCTGTCTAGGATACCCACACCCACATGTTTTTGTGGTGTAAATCCCAGGGTTTAATGGTTTATGATCTGACTGCTGTACTGCAATGTAAACTGTACACAAAGGAAACCAAATATTTCCTGAAAAAATTTTCTAAGAATTAGAGAACCAGCTTGGCAAAACCTTCTTGCTTTCTATTATTACTTCCTGCTCCTTTGTGAGTTGAACACTGTTTTTTCTCATATAAATGCTTGGTCTTATTGCACTAAAGCCAGTGGACTAACACCAATGAGACCATGCACAGTTATTCTGTTCCACAGCCAATATCTGAGTCACCCATACATCTGAAAGAAAACATTTTCCACTTTATAGGGACACCAAGTACCAAGGCCTGGGATAGAAAAATTCTTACTCTATTTTTGAAAAAACTAACTAACTAACTAACTAACTAACTAACTAACAAGTTTTAGGGAAAAAGGGAGTTAATGGGAGATGCAACCTAGAGAACTGTATGACCCATAGTTTAAAAACTATAACTTTTTATAAAGTTTATAAAGTCTCTTTTTAACAGAAGTAAATTATTAGTGTGCTATGGCTGCAGTAACAACAGTTACTGTGGATTAAAATATAAATGAATTACATTACAGTTGCAACGTGTGGACATTCAAAATCAATCTATCAGTGCCATTTTCTCTTTCTGAGGGCTGTTTAAAATACTTGGAAGTGTAGAGATGGATCAGGGGATAAAGTACTTGGAGATCATACATAAAAACTAGATAGTTATATTTGTAACCCTGGTCTCCTTTCTCCTTTGATATTTACAGATAAGGGGATATTCATTCTCTTACTAGAATAAACAAAAAGTTTGCATCATTTTTCTTTAATATCTTCAAAGTTTAATTTTTACCCATTCATATATATATATATTACTATAGTGTGGTGATTTGAATAGTTATGGTCCCCATAGACTCGTGTGTTTGAATGTTTGTCCTATATATAGGAAGTGGTACTATTAAGAGGTGTGGCCTTTTTGGAGTAGGTGTGACTTTGTTGGAGGAAGGGAGTCACTGTCACTGTGGGGGTGGACTTTGATGTCTCCTATGCTCATGGTATGTCCAGTGTGGCACTCAGTCTCCTTCTGATGCCTCTGTATCAATATGTAGAACTTTTAGCTCTTTCTCCAGCATCATACTGGCCTGTATGTTGCCATATTTCCCACCATGATCATGGGCTAAGCTTCTGAAACTGCAAACCAGTCCCAATTAAACGTCTTTTATAAGAGTTTCTGTGGTCCTGGTGTTTCTTTATAGCAATAAAATTCTAATAAGAATCACAGTCTACATTGTATTATATACAGATATGATGATATTATTCTAGTAGCTGGAGTTAGTAACAAGGCAAGGTGTATGTGTAATTTTCATGTACAATCAACTGAATTTACGGTGATGAGAAAGATTATTCTGAAAAAGTCCAACCCAATCAAATGAGTTCTTTGATAAAATATCTAGAGGGTAAAGGTGAAAGAAAACAGAAAGTTTCAACGAAATAGAAATGTTTGAGTAAGACGAAATCTATGCAGGGAGTAATGGATGGTCTCTGTTGGAAGAGGGTCTCACTACCACAACTGCCAAACATAGAATTCAGCCAACAACTAGAGCTTGAATAAGGACAGGGAAAGCTCATTAAAACTATACACGTATATTTATATATTCATTTTATGGAATTTTTCTCATCTGGTCTAATGATGCTTCCTCCAAGAACCAAAGACCACCTAAGAAAAACTCAAAGCCAAACTTTGGGCAGATTACAGGGAACATTATGAAAGATGGGGGAGTTAGAAAGACCTGGAAGGGACAGGAGCTCCACAAAGAGAGAAAAAGTGTCTGGGCACAGGGATCTTTTCTGAGACTGCTATTCCAACCAAGGACCATTCATAGAAATAACATAGAATCCCTGCAGAGATTTAGCCCATGACAGCTCAGTGTCCAAGTAGGTTCCCAAAAAATGGGAACAGGGACAGTCTCTGACATGAACTCAGTGGCTGGCTCTTTGATCACCTCCCCCTGAGAGGTGAGCAGCCTTAACAGGCCACAGAGGAAGATAATGCAGCCAGTCCTGATGAGACCTGATAGGCTAGGGTCAGCTGGAAGGGGAGGGGCACTTCCCTTATCAGTGGATTTAGAGAGGGACATGGGAGGAGATGAGAGAGGGACCTTGGGGTAGGGAGGGGGCTACAGCTGGGATAGTGAATAAACTGTAATAAATAAATAAATAAATAAACAAGGAGGGATCCAAGATGGCTGCCCCAGGAGGACACTGTGTCTGAGGAGCAGGACAGTAGTGTAGGCACAGTGACCAGGAAAATGAGATCTCGGACCTAAAACACCAGTGTTTGCGACTGCCAGGTGAGCAGAATTCCTACAGTGGGGAAATCAAGTGGAAAAGTCCAAGGGACACCCAGCTATTCCCAGGAAAAACTCAGGAAGGAGACAGGCTGCACACAGCCGGGCTGGCGCCTAAGCTGCCATCTTGGGCTGGGGCACAAGGTACCCCGGACAGACTGAATTTCACCCAGATACCACGGGCTGCACTGCGCAGGCACACAACCCTCTGTGCCAGCGGCAGCCGCTTTGGGCTGGGGCACAAGGTACCCCGGACGGACTGAGTTTCACCCAGATACTGCAGGCTACACAGGTCAGACCCACACCCCTAGGCACACCCAGCCACCACCCCGGATTGGGACCCATATTATCAGGTCCAGACCGAGGTGCCCCAAATAACATCTCAGACCGTGGTACACAGCCCCTGACCCAGAAGGAGGCTCCACGGCTCCAGTCCAGAAGAGAGCCTTTAGCAGCAAGCTCAGGGCAGAGCTCAGAGCCTCCTGACCAGAGAAGCACCCTCAGCGGTCATATAAAGGGGGACACAAAGCCTCTGGCAAAGAGTGAAGAGCCAAACCTCCAGACCAGAGGGGAGACCAGCCTGTGGTGCTCACAGCCTCTAGCATAGAGCACGAAGCCAGGCACACAGATCCCACAACAGAGTTCAACTGAGGCAACAACACACACTATCAAACCACTAGAACTCCCTGATTTTCTTGAAGAATACTCCTGACACAAGAGATTGACAGTTCCAGTCTGAAGTTCAGCCTTGAAGCACAA